>CAHIKZ030000195.1:840000-1390000 GCA_903632075.3 Acanthosepion pharaonis | reverse complement strand
GTGAATTTTAAATCGCACGAAGGGAAAGTGTTAAACTAGTATTTTAATTGAGATTGAAAGATACTACCCCAATGGGGAAAATAAAATTATTTAAATGGGAACAACTGTTGATAATTAGATACATAAAACAACCACGAGTTTACTTAATGAACAAAAATCAAAAACAATCACAAGTTTACTTAATGAACAAAAATCAAACGAATAAATGTCAACCTAACAAGCTATAAGATAAAAGCTTTAGTGGAAAAAAGTACTAAATATAAATTGGATTACTCTTTCAATGTTCTGTCTATGGATCTTTCCAATCGACTGCTTCATAGGAAATACCCAAAACTCCACCGAATTTCAAATTAATTTCTTCGTAGATTGTTTTAAAATTTTAGATATTTATCAAACCTTAACCTCCCAAATATGCACGTTAAAGTAACGCGAACTGACAGCGTCTAGGAATTTGAATGAAACCTGTCGTGTAATTTATTGGGGCTGTTGTAACGCGTCTTCCTTAATGTAGTCCTTATCGCTCACCCCTTAACCACCTTTATCTAGAGACGAGACGCGTTAGATTTGAGCAACATCCAGCCGACACACTGGGGTTAAAATAGGAAACATATATGATACATATGACACACTCATATCCTCTCTCCCACCACACTTCCTCACTTCGTTAACTTTGCGTATACTTGATGAGGTCCGTAAAAAACGTGTGAATTTCTTTTCATTTTTCACTTCAGCTTTTGGAAGTAAAGTCTGATGATCCAGAACCCTGTTAAAGGGGTTATGGTGAAATAACTTATTACATGGAATCTTAACGTGGTCTGTCTTTTATTCAAACAAATATATATATATATATATATATATATATATATATATATATATATATATATATATATATATATGAACAACAGACACTTTAAGGTACCATTACAATAATTTATTTCACCAAAATCCTTTTAAAGGATTTTGGTGAAATAATGTGTGTGGATTTACATGTATAGATATATATTAGTACATGTATGTGGATATATATGTATATTGTATGTATATGTGGGGATATATATGTGAACATGTATTTATATATATATATATATATATATATATATATATATATATATATAGGGATTTTTTTTTGCATGATTTGATTTTAATGCTGTTTAAATTTAATATTCTTAATATCACCTTATCTTGTAATGCTCTATAATTAGGTTTGTTGAATATATTTTTATCTTCTGAAGGGGTTTTCTTTTTAAAAATGATAATTTAAATTTAAATTTACCATTATTTAACTAGTAATAACAATATTAGCAAATTTCCTTTAATAATATGTAACACTTCAAAAATTACCTGAATTTAAACTTTAACTATGGAATCTAAATTAAATCTAAATAAATTTAAAATATTTAAATATAGATTATGATTATGAAATATATATATAATTTATGTATGAAGATGAATGATATTTTGTGTACATGTGTGTCTATGTGTGTATTTGTACTTATTAATGTGAGTAGATAAATTTATAGAAATAGATTTGTGAGAGATATATAAGAAAAAACAAAATCTTTAATATTACCCTCTAATACCATTAAATAATGAAACCTAAACCTTAATTAAACTTACCAATATAAAAATAAATAAAAATTGCATTCACAAATTATTTTAGATATTAATATAGATGAATTCATTGTTACCGTAGTTTTCTTCCTATATTGTGAATCACAATGTTTCGGGTAAATGTACTATTGCAATTTTAAATATTTCTTTAATATGTTCTCGATAAATATATTTAATAGTAGTTAACTTGTACTAAATCCCTAAACTAGTTAATTAAAAAATTAAATACTGAATTTCATATCTTCCAATTTTTTAGACACCTAATTTTCTATCAAACATTGTAATCTATCCTTTACATAATTTTGTTAAAACAAAATTACAGCTTCTTTCGATTCACTTCCGTCTCCCCCTCCCTCTTTACCATAAAAATCTTTTGAATATGTCTGTTTTTTTCCCCTTTTTATCTCTTTCGATTCACTTTCCTCTTCCCCTCTCTCTTTGCCATAAAACCTTTTTTTGAATACGTCTGGGCCTTTTTCCCCTTTTTCTCTCTTTCGATTCACTTCCCTCTCCCCCTCCCTCTTTGCAATAAAACTCTTTTGGATACGTCTTTTTTTCCACTTTTTCTTTCTCTTTCCCTTTACTTTATTTCCTTTCCTCATTATTCCTATATATCACTTCCTTTTTCTTTTACCACATAAATAGGTCAAGGTTAGGTCACTCCTCCTACCCCAATTTAAGGCTTATTTAAGAGAGATGTAAATTTAACCCTCACTATATTTTTGTATTGTCTCTTTAACCGCCACCTTCACCCCTCCCTGTTTAATTACAAAAAATTACACTACCCATCAATTTCTAATCACATTTTCCTCTCATTTCATTGTTGGAAGTGTTACCTGATGATCCAAAATCCTTTAAAAAAGGATTTTGGTGAAATAAATTATTGTAATGGTATCTTAAAGTGGTCTGTTGTTCATTAAATAATAGCTCTGTTCTTCACATTGAGCTTTCAGGATTTCATCCTCCTTGGATTTACCAATTCGGTTTACCAAATTCTTCATAACTTAACTATATATATATATATATATATATAATTCCCAAGAGGATAGAATCCAGGTAGAACTCAATGTACAGGACAGAGTAAGAATATAATATAAAAGGCTCAAACACTAATATTCCATGGTTATAATTTATTACATTGGAATCATAATCACGATCCAATTCATCAGACCTGCAAATTTCTTTTGAATTTGTAGGTTTGATGAATAGGATCGTGATTACATTCCAATGTAATAAATTATATTAGTGTTTGAGCCTTTTATATTATATATATATATATATATATATATATATATATATATATATATATATATATATATAAAAATATTTATAAAAATATCTATAAGAACACAGGATTATATATCTTACTGTTCTTTCTTTATATATATATATATATATATATATATATATATATATATATATACAGGTAAGTCTGTATTATATTTTTTACCATAATACAAATTTATATGACGGATAAAGTACTCATTCATAGCATCCTCATTCATCAGCATGCATTTTTTTTCTTTCCTTCGTTAATCAAAACCTTTCCTCTCACTTTTTTCACTTAAAAAGGAAGTATGTTTTATAACTTCTCTTCATTTCTTCGGCATATTCGATTTATCAGCACAACTACTCACTCATCTTCTACCCTGGGTCCATTATCAAATAAATCATATGTATTGCTTATCTCGTTACCTAAAGTAGACCGTGGATAAATGAAATCGTGGGAAGCGAAATCGCGGATACAACCAAGTATCATCCATCTGCCGTTGGAACAATCAGCAAAAAATTTTGTAAAATATATACAAGTTCAATTCAAAAGACTTTTTCTTTCGACTTCAAATTTCGCAGATACATATCTCGTAAGGGTAAGAAAAATCTATTCTATAAATTAAATATCAGATAAATATTCTAAATCATCATCATCATCATCATCATCATCCACCTCTCTGCCTTTTGTAATTGTAGGGCGGATCCAAATGCAGAAGTCACACTAACTCTTTTCCACAACGGTCTATCAACGGCTGCCATCAGCAATTCTGGTACAGTCATACCTGTCCATTGTTTGTCATTGTCCAACCAGTTTTTTGCGTTGGCGTCCTCTCCTACGTCCACCTTCAATGATGCCTTACAAGATGGTCTTTCACAGGCTGTCGTGCCTTGTAAATGTGTCCAAACCACGCCATTTTTCTCCGTTTGACAGTGGCGAGAAGAGGTTCCTTGTGTCCCACAAAACTTTTAACCTTTTTCTGCACAAACTCATTGGGTTTTTGTTCCCAATAGAAAATGCCAAGTAGTTTTCTCATGCATTTTATCAATTTTAAATAAAAATAATAAATCTATTCTATACTAAATAAGGTTTTTATTTATCGTATCCTCGTGAGTGGTGTATCCGCGAAACTTGAAGTCGGAAGATAAGTCTTTTAAACTTTTTTAATTTTTTAGTTTATCTATTTGCTCTATTTTTTTAATATACTGAGCAATTTGTTTAGAAAAATCTGCTAGTCTTTGAAGACGTCAAACTCCAATAATTTCTTGGCTGACGTCTTTAGTTAACTATTATTAATAATTTATTAATTTGTAATTATAAAATAATCCATATCCTAAGTTCTCAAAGTCAGAGTAGATCTGATCCGGAAGGAGAAAGCTCAAATTATTTTCTTTAATATTTTACTGATTGACTATTGAAATATTTCTGTTGAATTAATTTCATTTTTACTGTTTGTTTGCCGAGAAAGACAAATTTCTTAATAGAAAGAGTTGGGTTTCTATTGATATTCATTGGTACAGTAGAGCAGCGATTTCTCGCTAAAATGATTGAATATATGGAATAAATGGTTTGCCAAAGTTCAGTTTCTTTGTTTAATTGGATCTGAACGTGCCATAGCTTAACCCTTTGAGCCCTGGCCACCGCCTTACCGGTGGTAGAGAAAAATGACGTAATGCTCAGCCTCCGGTGGAACGGTGGTAGAGAAAAATTACTTAATACCCAGCCACCGGTTGAACGGTGGGTAAACACTTGTAACTATTTTAATTTATATCTATCGTGAAACATTAGATTCCAATTATTTGCGAATTTTGACTCAGGAGCTCACGCAGATGGGTTAAAAATACTTAGGTATGTTCAATAATTCGCTAAAAAACTGTATAGCATGAGAAAAAAAGGCCCCAAACTTAATAAAAACAAAGTTTTATCGTCAAAATGTTTGTTATTAAGAGGAAAGACCAAAGTATCTTTCAATTATTTTTTTAAAATTTTTTTATTCCTTTCTAGTACGTTTGAAATTTTGGCTGAAAATCTTGTTTTATTTTACATCAACGGTTGCGTAATATTTAGCATTATTTTTTAGCGCTTTTTTCAGTTGAAAAACTTATTAATTTGGAAAGTCTTGCAAGAATCAAATAATTGTTGGATTTTAATGAAACTTTCAGAACTTATTCAAAAATTATTACATAAAGAGAGAGTAATAGAAAAGATCCATTACTAACTGCGACTTGTATGAAAAGTTTCCTGTTTACTGTATAACGAATTTTAGCAAATAAAATTCACATTTAGATTTTATTTTGTTTTAGTATAAACTAAAAAGATATTTCAAACATTTTCAATGTAAGTCATCACTAAAATATTCCGGATGAGAAACTGGTTCTATTTACTCACTAAACAAATGTTAGGTATAAATAAAGAAGAATTTTTCTCAATAGTTATCCATTACATGCTGAGGATGGTAAAATCAATTGTATATATAATTGTACAAGACGCACGTGCGTGCGTTCGCGCGTGTGTGTGTGTGTTTACTTAGACAGGGAAAATTAAAAGTAAAACCTATATTGAAATCAACCGATAATTTTGTTTTGTATGTTTAATTTGTATTACATTTTCCAGTTTATAACCCTTTGACCCTGTTTGAACAATTTTAAGTTTTTATGATAGAAAAAAAAACTCTCTAACACTAAGAAATAATAATCCTAATTATTATTTAAATCATATTTATTTACAATATTCTGTAATTCGTTCATTTTTTACACCGATTATGCCCAAAGGCTAGCACTGGAGGTCAAGTGACAGTAAAACTATTTAATTTTCCCACCATCTCTGTATTCTTGCTAATTTTAAATGCTATAGTCTGGATGGTGTCAGTTCTCTTGTCTCTGCATTATTAATTATATCAATTTAGCTAATTCCATTGTATTCAAAGGCGGTTTTCTTTCAAGTTCTGTTTGACATACACTGTTCATTGCTTTGTTTTTTGTTATTGCTTTTAATTAAACCGACATTTCACCCAACCCTAACTAAAATCTTAATGCAAACCCAAGAGGCTACTATAGATTTCCAACCCCAGAACTTTTCCATTATTTAATAAGAAAGACAACGACGACAACAGCAACATGATGATGATGACGACTTGATGCTGCACCAGGCATGATTCGTGTTCTTAATTGATAGCAGGCATTACAATGTACATACCTTCCTTTTGTAAATTAAGAATAACATAGAATACACGACACTACACAGATTTTGCCCGGCTCAAGGTAGTGACAACTGGCACTGTTGCCCGGGGTGCTATCATGTCATGTATCTTCAAGAAAATCATCATTATTCGACCATAGTCGGGATCTTTGAGCCAATGCGACAAATCCTTTCCTTAGCTGCATAGTATGTGCTTCGCCAGGGCTACATACAGTTTTGAATTCAGAGATTTCTCTCTCTTAGACCGGTTGCCACCCAATGCTATAGATCCCAGTGTTTTAAGGAAGCGACCGTAGTCGGGATCATTGAGCCAATGCGACCGATCCTTTCCTTAGCTGCATAGTATGTGCTTCACCACGGCTACATAGAGTTTTGAATTCAGAGTTTTCCTTCTCTTAGACCGGTTGCCACCCAATGCTATAGATCCCAGTGTTTTAAGGAAGCGACCGTAGTCGGGATGTTTGAGCCAATGCGACCGATCCTTTTCCTTAGCTGCATAGTATGTGCTTCGCCACGGCTACATAGAGTTTTGAATTCAGAGTTTTCCTTCTCTTAGACCGGTTGCCACCCAATGCTATAGATCCCAGTGTTTTAAGGAAGCGACCGTAGTCGGGATGTTTGAGCCAATGCGACCGATCCTTTCCTTAGCTGCATAGTATGTGCTTCGCCAGGGCTACATACAGTTTTGAATTCAGAGTTTTCCTTCTCTTAGACCGGTTGCCACCCAATGCTATAGATCCCAGTGTTTTAAGGAAGGACCGTAGTCGGGATGTTTGAGCCAATGCGACCGATCCTTTCCTTAGCTGCATAGTATGTGCTTCGCCACGGCTACATAGAGTTTTGAATTCAGAGTTTTCCTTCTCTTAGACCGGTTGCCACCCAATGCTATAGATCCCAGTGTTTTAAGGAAGCGACCGTAGTCGGGATGTTTGAGCCAATGCGACCGATCCTTTCCTTAGCTGCATAGTATGTGCTTCGCCAGGGCTACATAGAGTTTTGAATTCAGAGTTTTCCTTCTCTTAGACCGGTTGCCACCCAATGCTATAGATCCCAGTGTTTTGAGCCAGCGACCGATCCTTTCCTGCATAGTCGGGATGTTTGAGCCAATTGCGACCGATCCTTTTTAAGGAAGCGACCGTAGTGCAATAGTATGTGCTTTCGCCAGGGCTTCGCCATACAGTTTTGAATTCAGAGTTTTCCTTCTCTTAGACCGGTTGCCACCCAATGCTATAGATCCCAGTGTTTTAAGGAAGCGACCGTAGTCAGGATGTTTGAGCCAATGCGACCGATCCTTTCCTTAGCTGCATAGTATGTGCTTCGCCACGGCTACATAGAGTTTTGAATTCAGAGTTTTCCTTCTCTTAGACCGGTTGCCACCCAATGCTATAGATCCCAGTGTTTTAAGGAAGCGACCGTAGTCGGGATGTTTGAGCCAATGCGACCGATCCTTTCCTTAGCTGCATAGTATGTGCTTCGCCACGGCTACATAGAGTTTTGAATTCAGAGTTTTCCTTCTCTTAGACCGGTTGCCACCCAATGCTATAGATCCCAGTGTTTTAAGGAAGCGACCGTAGTCGGGATGTTTGAGCCAATGCCATCCTTTCCTTAGCTGCATAGTATGTGCTTCGATCATAGAGTTTTGAATTCCCTTAGACCGGTTGCCACCCAATGCTATAGATCCCAGTGTTTTAAGGAAGCGACCGTAGTCGGGATGTTTGAGCCAATACCGATCCTTTCCTTAGCTGCATAGTATGTGCTTCGCCAGTTTTTGAATTCAGAGTTTTCCTTCTCTTAGACCGGTTGCCACCCAATGCTATAGATCCCAGTGTTTTAAGGAAGCGACCGTAGTCGGGATGTTTGAGCCAATGCGACCGATCCTTTCCTTAGCTGCATAGTATGTGCTTCGCCACGGCTACATAGAGTTTTGAATTCAGAGTTTTCCTTCTCTTAGACCGGTTGCCACCCAATGCTATAGATCCCAGTGTTTTAAGGAAGCGACCGTAGTCGGGATGTTTGAGCCAATGCGACCGATCCTTTCCTTAGATAGTATGTGCTTCGCCACGGCTATCAGAGTTTTCTTCTCTTAGACCGGTTGCCACCCAATGCTATAGATCCCAGTGTTTTAAGGAAGGACCGTAGTCGGGATGTTTGAGCCAATGCGACCGATCCTTTCCTTAGCTGCATAGTATGTGCTTCGCCAGGGCTACATAGAGTTTTGAATTCAGAGTTTTCCTTCTCTTAGACCGGTTGCCACCCAATGCTATAGATCCCAGTGTTTTAAGGAAGCGACCGTAGTCGGGATGTTTGAGCCAATGCGACCGATCCTTTCCTTAGCTGCATAGTATGTGCTTCGCCAGGGCTACATACAGTTTTGAATTCAGAGTTTTCCTTCTCTTAGACCGGTTGCCACCCAATGCTATAGATCCCAGTGTTTTAAGGAAGCGACCGTAGTCGGGATGTTTGAGCCAATGCGACCGATCCTTTCCTTAGCTGCATAGTATGTGCTTCGCCACGGCTACATAGAGTTTTGAATTCAGAGTTTTCCTTCTCTTAGACCGGTTGCCACCCAATGCTATAGATCCCAGTGTTTTAAGGAAGCGACCGTAGTCGGGATGTTTGAGCCAATGCGACCGATCCTTTCCTTAGCTGCATAGTATGTGCTTCGCCACGGCTACATAGAGTTTTGAATTCAGAGTTTTCCTTCTCTTAGACCGGTTGCCACCCAATGCTATAGATCCCAGTGTTTTAAGGAAGCGACCGTAGTCGGGATGTTTGAGCCAATGCGACCGATCCTTTCCTTAGCTGCATAGTATGTGCTTCGCCAGGGCTACATACAGTTTTGAATTCAGAGTTTTCCTTCTCTTAGACCGGTTGCCACCCAATGCTATAGATCCCAGTGTTTTAAGGAAGCGACCGTAGTCGGGATGTTTGAGCCAATGCGACCGATCCTTTCCTTAGCTGCATAGTATGTGCTTCGCCAGGCTACATAGAGTTTTAATTCTTTTCCTTCTCTTACATAGAGTTTTTAAAGAATTCCAATGGCTTGCCACATAGAGTTTCAGGATGTTTGAATCCTTTCCTTAGAGTTTTTCCCAGGGCTACATCTTTTGAATTCAGAGTTTTCCTTCTCTTAGACCGGTTGCCACCCAATGCTATAGATCCCAGTGTTTTAAGGAAGCGACCGTAGTCGGGATGTTTGAGCCAATGCGACCGATCCTTTCCTTAGCTGCATAGTATGTGCTTCGCCACGGCTACATAGAGTTTTAATTCAGAGTTTTCCTTCTCTTAGACCGGTTGCCACCCAATGCTATAGATCCCAGTGTTTTAAGGAAGCGACCGTAGTCGGGATGTTTGAGCCAATGCGACCGATCCTTTCCTTAGCTGCATAGTATGTGCTTCGCCACGGCTACATAGAGTTTTGAATTCAGAGTTTTCCTTCTCTTAGACCGGTTGCCACCCAATGCTATAGATCCCAGTGTTTTAAGGAAGCGACCGTAGTCGGGATGTTTGAGCCAATGCGACCGATCCTTTCCTTAGCTGCATAGTATGTGCTTCGCCAGGGCTACATACAGTTTTGAATTCAGAGTTTTCCTTCTCTTAGACCGGTTGCCACCCAATGCTATAGATCCCAGTGTTTTAAGGAAGCGACCGTAGTCGGGATGTTTGAGCCAATGCGACCGATCCTTTCCTTAGCTGCATAGTATGTGCTTCGCCAGGGCTACATAGAGTTTTGAATTCAGAGTTTTCCTTCTCTTAGACCGGTTGCCACCCAATGCTATAGATCCCAGTGTTTTAAGGAAGCGACCGTAGTCGGGATGTTTGAGCCAATGCGACCGATCCTTTCCTTAGCTGCATAGTATGTGCTTCGCCACGGCTACATAGAGTTTTGAATTCAGAGTTTTCCTTCTCTTAGACCGGTTGCCACCCAATGCTATAGATCCCAGTGTTTTAAGGAAGCGACCGTAGTCGGGATCATTGAGCCAATGCGACCGATCCTTTCCTTAGCTGCATAGTATTTGCTTCGCCACGGCTACATAGAGTTTTGAATTCAGAGTTTTCCTTCTCTTAGACCGGTTGCCACCCAATGCTATAGATCCCAGTGTTTTAATGAATCGACCGTAGTCGGGATCATCGAGCCAATGCGAACGATCCTTTCTTTAGCTGTATAGTATGTGCTACGACAGGGCGTTTTGAATTCAGAGGTGCTTTCTCCGAGACTGGTTGCCAACCAAAGCTATAGTTACCTATAGCTGGGTGAGTGGGGAGAAGAAGAGGATTCATAACTTTCCTAAGGGTATTAGCACGTAAGTGAATGTAATCAATCCGACTGGAATTCGGACTCAGCTCTCCTATTCTTCAATCCGAGTCTCTATCCACCGTGTCTATAAAAAGCTTATAAAAACTTACCTGCCGTCGTCCGTGACACAAGACAGATTAAATTCTTTGGCTATTTTATCAATAGAAAATTATTTTGTAAAAAAAAAAAAAAAAAATAGGTGTAGAAAATGCCATGAAAAGATTTGCAGATCTAAAGGATAGAAAATAAATGCTTTAGGTAAGATAATGAATGTTTTCTTTAGCTTGCATTAAGTAGTATATTGTAATAAACTCGTTATTCTACATTTTCAGTTTTTCTTCTTGTGAAAATGTAAAAAAAAAAATTATAATTGTAAGGGTACCGAAGTGCCATCAACCCCAGGGCCGTCTCTGACTACCCTACAGTAAATATCCCGTTCTCTACCACATATTTACTTGACCATAACTAGTTGAGTTTAACCCCTAGGGTCAAACACTGTGCATCTTTATTTATGAGTGTGGATCTTTTCTTCTTTTTATGTGTCATGTCCTTTCAGGACGTAGGAGATCATGCCTCTCCACCTCACTCTATCCTTTGCAGCTCCCAACAAGTTCCTTCCTTCTGCCACCTCCCCCAGACCACGTTCTGTAATCCACTTACTTAAGCCCGCTAGGTATGTCATGCGTTGTTTTCCCTTGTCTTTCTTTCTCTCTGCTCGACTCGTGAGTATCAGATTCTCTAGGCCCTCTTTCCTCATTATGTATCACAGAAACTTCAGCTGCCTCTTCCTGATGTTAAGTATAAGCCTCCTCCTTGTTTGCATCCTCTCTAAAACCTCATCGTTGCTCGCACACTCGGTCCATGATATCCTTATCTGTAGAATCACATCTCCATCGCCTCGAGTCACTACTTCATCTTTGAGGAAATCGTCCAACATTCACTGCCGTAAAGAAGGACTGATGTCACGTAACAGTTCAGTATCCTTTTCTTTGTTACCAAAGAAATCCACTGGTCGCGCAATACTCTGCCCAGCTTTTGGACTACTCCTTGGACATCCATGAGTGCGAATAATGGGAAAGAATTCATCATAGCTGGGTGTAGTGAGAGTTCTTTTATTTTTTTAAGTTTCTCTCTAGGCCAAAGAACACCCTCAATCGGAGACTGTTTGGGCGAACCAGGTTACACGACCTGACCTTTAATTGCAAAGTTATGTGGCGCTTTTATCAAAACCCGCCCCCATTATCGCGCACATTTACCTGTGATGCATGTGCTTGGTATACGCTTATCAGTCTAAGTGTCATGATGGGTATATTAGGCTTCGTATATTTGTACCCCAGCGTCACTCTGTCGGGACACTGCTCTCTTATTCAATCAATAATATTTTAAGAAGAAGAAGAAGAGGAAGAATATTATTATTATTATTATTATTATTATTATTCAATAACAACAGCAGCAGTTAACCAGTTTTTGACTGTTTTTGTTTTTTATTTTATTTTATTTATTTATTAATTCTGTTTTTTTTTTTTTTCGTTTTTTTTTTCTTTTTTTTTTTTGTCAGTTGTAATTGCCAGTCCAGGGATTGGGAACCGTAAGAACGCAGTGGAAAAATTTGTTTAAAGTATATATGGCGGGGTGAGAGCTGCTCCCATTTCCTGTCTTTGAAACAACCATTTTAACCTCCCAACACACCACTATTGCTACCCACATCTCCTCACTTCGCTATTTTTAACATCAAAAACACCACACAGCAAAACCAGTAAAAATTTACTTCTTTTTCGGTTTTGATTACTAAATAAATTAACATTCATAATTCAAATTTGTTTGCTTTAAATCTTGTCTCACAGATCATATCGTCTATTATCAAGGGAGAAAAAGGTTTGGTTTGGCTTGTTTTGTTTTACGGCATATCAACCTCAATGGGTTATTTAATGCCCACAAGATTTTTATTGCTGGTAATAATTTTTCAAAAATCTATTGCTGTTAATATTTTTTCCCAAAAATGTATTGCTGGTAATAATTTTTTCCTTCAAAAATTCATTGCTAGTAATAATTTTTAACAAAAAATTATTGCTGGTATTAAAACCTATTTTAACACTTTCATAGTGTTTTGACCCTAGTTTGGGGTGGTCACCTTTTTGCCAATAGCTAGGACCCTAACAAGTGCTACCACCCCAGGACTGGGAACACCAGCAATTAAGAGGTGGTTCTACGCTCCTCAGAATTTCCGGATCAGAGGCCTTGCTGTTGGATGTAGTTTAACGTCTTACCCAGGACGCGGGTGTAGTTTATCGTCATACCCAGGACGCGAGAGAAAAAGAGTGGCAGTGAATGATGGACAAGATAAGAAAGAAGGATGTTTGAACTACAAGAAGACTGTCACTAACAATCAGAGACAGATGGAATTTCTAGGACACATAACGAACGAGGAAAGAAAACAGGGAAATTTTAAAACACACATGGCATTACTGAAGGTCAAGAGGGAAACGCCTAGTAACCAACATGCAGCGAATGTAACTATGCAACAAAACAACAATCACGATTACAAAGAAGGTTGGTAAAAAAAAAGAGTTACTTAGAGTAATGCAGGAGAGTCGTGGACAACTATGATCAGCCACTCCCTTAAAGGTGTAGGAATGTTATTATTATTATAAATAAATAAAAATAAAATAATAATAATAATAATAATAATGAAAATTATAAATAAAATAAGACAATAACATAAAAACGTTGTATAAAATAATATAAAGATAATAAAAAATACTCCCAGCATGCAACAAAATCTGTTTCTGTCCGAAATTCGGACATCCTAACAAAAGATGTAAAATTTAATCTCTTCGCCACGAACCATGGTACGGGCAACACGCGTGTAACTTCGCTTGTAATACTACGGAGTAAATTCTCCCTTTATTCACATGTACCATAAAACATTTCTAACCTAAAAATACACACACCAATACACACCAATACACACAAAAATATAAATAAATTGTATGAAATTAACATACAATTTACCATGCTTTTCCTGTTATGTCTGTATGTTTTAAATTTCTGTCACGTATGCTTTTATCTCCGTGAACATAAGGCTAATTTCTGTTGCTATGATGTGAGTGACTCCCCGCCTCCAACGTTTCTTTTTTTATAGCTAAGGATTCCATTGCCCTAATAAAAAAAAAAACAAGGATTAAAAAATATTAAGCGTTTGAAACGCAACTCTTGCCGTTTTTTTTTGGGGGGGGGGGATCGATAGTGTGAGTTAGATCTCCAACTTACTGTTACCTTGTACCAGACTAATTTTAATAACATTAGTGACCAAAAGTTATCGAAGTGATTGAAGTGGTTGTCAGTAAGATTCTCTCTGACCTATTCACTATTTCGCCATAAAATTAATGACAATAAGTTTCGGAAAACACCAAAGCTACAATAAAACCAAATGTTCATCGCTTGTTTAATAAAAGAAAACAAAATAAAAATAATTAAAAAATTACATAATATATTGTTTTTTTTTTCTTTAGGAGGGGCATATTTGGTGGATATAAATTAATTTAATATTTTCAATTTAAACTTAGTTATATTTTGCTGCATGCCTAAACCAGGATTTTACATTTATCTATTACCTACATTTGATTATTACTGGTTGAAATTTTAAAATATAGACATAGTGAGAAAAACAGGAATATCTATCTATCTATCTATCTATCTATATATATATATATATATATATATATATAATTAACTGATTTAAAATATGGTTAAATAGTGTAGCGAAGAAACCATATTTTAAATCAGTTATTTATAATATTTATGCTCTGTGAATCTACATTGAGCACTGTTTTGTAAAAATAAAAATATCAATATAAGAACACCGGATTATATATCTTACTGTTCTTTCTTTTTATATATATATATATGTAAACAAACAAAAAACCACAGGACAAGAATAATGCTAAAGGCGGCGGCAAAACGGCAAATCACCTTATAAAAAAGAAATAAAACGTTTCTTTCAAGCGGAAGTCGATACTTCCGTTTATTCCGCACTCGAGTGCTGATAATCGGATTTGTTATTTTTCAAAAGAGTAGAGTAAATGAACAAGAGGAAAAAAAAAAACGGATTCATTGGTGCAGAGCGAATGGCCAAGCAATAAACAACAACATTTGGTTTGATGAACACCCAAAACACGCTTCTGGACTAGGAAAAACCCAACAGGAAACATTAAAAACTAGATACACTACTAACAAAACGATTTAAAAATGTACTTTTGTACGTTAACACGTACCCAAAGCGCTGGCTGCGAGAAAAATCACCTCAGTCATCTGCAAACTAAGAGTAAAACTACAAAAAAATTAAAGAAATTCCAAGCAATTGAGCGATTCTATTTACAAACAAACGCATGCAATTGTAATTAAGGATAAATATGAAACCCTGGAGGAAGTCAAGAACTCAAAGATAAACACCTTTAATGGAAACGATAGTGGCAATAGAATTTAAAAAATCGTCCCAAACAAAGAAAGAAAGACAAGGTAAAAGAATTGAAGGACATGTGAAATTCTCGATCTCATAAAACAGATAGCAAATAACATCAAGAAATATTGATGAATGCAGTTAAAAAAGACAAACACTAGAAATAAATGCAAGCAAGTAAAAAAGTAACGGATTAATGAGAAATTTTGCCTTGAGATTGAAACATAAATGTATCATGAATGCACAAAAAACACTTTAAAACCATAAGATAAAAAGTAGTACTACAGAAATATAATAAACAGGGCCGATGCTAGGGTCTCATGGCTCTCGAATCTATGATACGGGGACCCTCCCCCACTCTATTACATGTCACTTTTCATAAGGTAGTATTTGTTGTGTCGGAAACCTACCACCCCTCTTGAAGATGAACTTGTCTGCGAACAAAGACTTTAAATAGTGGCATGTCAGGAGACAGATAGACAGAGAAGTCCTTAGTCATTGTGTATATATTCATTGGGTTCATTTTTTAGAATTTGTTGTTTTTATGCCCCTCCCCCCACAGACAATATTTTGCATAATAAGGGGATTATTTAGGTTTTTCATGGAGTCAAAGAGGCATTTTGGTGTATGTAGTAAGAAAGGTATGGATAAATGTGTTGTTTTGGTGAAAGGATTATTGTTCTGTATGATAGGGTCAGTGGTTGTGGCTAGCTAAGTTTTAATCTAAGAGAAGTGATGACCGTCCTTTACCCCAACCCCCTTTTTGGCCTTGTGCCACATTTGTACCTAGTACAATAAATAATCAGAGAAGTCCTTAGCTGACTTCCAACGTCTGTCGAACTCTCTGCGTTAGCAGAGAGGAACCCGGGCGAAGCTTTGCCGAAGGGCAAAGTTTCGTCCGGGGAGGTAGACAGGGCCTGAACCCGTCTAGGTGGGTTCAAAGGCTATATTTTTGGCCGAGCCTACGGGCTTGGAGAAACCCACAATAAAACCGGTCTTGTGCCATATTCGTTTCCCGTGGGTGAAATGATAAATACTCAGAGAAGTCCTTAGCTGACTTCCGACGTCTGTCGAACTCTCTGCGTTAGCAGAGGAACCCGGACGAAGCTTTGCCGAAGGGCAAGGTTTCGTCCGGGAGGTAGATAGGGCCTGAACCCGTCTAATCGGCTTCAAAAGGCTATTTTTTTTGGCCGAGCCTACGGGCTCGGAGAAACCCACAATAAAACCGGCCTTGTGCCATATTCGTTTCCCGTGGGTGAAATGATAAATACTCAGAGAAGTTCTTAGCTGACTTCCGGACGACGCTTTGCCGAAGGGCAAGGTTTCGTCCGGGGAGCTAGACAGGGCATGAACCCGTCTAGGCGGGTTCAAAGGCTATATTTTTGGCCGAGCCTACGGGCTCGGAGATACCCACATTAAACCGGCCTTGTGCCATATTCAGTCCTCGTGGGGGGATCGATAAATACTCAGAGAAGTTCTTAGCTGGCTTCAGACGTCTGTCGAACTCTCTGCGTTAGCAGAGAAGAACCCGGACGAAGCTTTGCAAGGTTTCGTCCGGTGAGGTAGACAGGGCCTGAACCCGTCTAGGCGGGTTTAAGGGCTATATTTTTGGCCGAGCCTACGGGCTCGGATTCAACCCACATTAAACTCGGTCTTGTGCCACATTCAATCCTCGTGGGGGGATCGATAAATACTCAGAGAAGTTCTTAGCTGAGCTAGTTATTGACTACTCAGGCGATTTCTGTACCTTTTTACCAACCTATTAAAACCCTTTTTATTGTTACGTGTTATTTGGCGTTTGTCTCTACTAACCCCAAATCAACATCATAACAGTATTCATATAAAATATAAAATAATTGTATACAAAAATAGATCATATGCAATATACGTAGGTGAACAATTCAACTTGAAAAATTGAAAATAAATACAATGTATTTAAATACAAATTATAGACATGTCATATCATTCCATCATATATAAATCAACAATATTTTGTGGCAATTTTTAACTTGAACTTGAGATTTTTCTTCTTAGAAAATTGGAGATTTTTTTAATACATTCAGCGTTATGGATAAAAAAAAATCGTTAATTTTTTGACACTTAGTATGAGCAAAAATTTCATCCTTTAATTTGTAACGTAAATGTAGATTAAAAAAGCCAATGTTGATAAGTTAGCGAGGGTCACAAACCACTGGCCGGAGCCCTCAGTCGGGCTTACACCCTCGACCCCGTTTGGAGGTAGTACGCACCGGCTCCGGTAATAAATACATAAGCAAACTCGTAAAAGTAAAAACTATAATACATAAAACTAAGAGCATGGAAGAACCAGTCGTACTAAAATCTGAGGTTAGGTTGGTTGTTTTTGTTTAGCGGCATATCAACACCTATGGGTTATTTAATGCCGAAATCTAAATATTTTAAGCGCAATCTTATTTTAATTTATTTTTGGAGACAATAATGGTTTAGCCATTAGTGGTCTTACTAATTAACCCATAATTGGGGGGAGAAGGGTATTTTCACGTAAGTGAATATAACGAACATGACTGGATTTGGAACTCGGTTCTTCGATTAACAATTCCGAGCCATTATCCATTAAACCATCCGCAAATTTAAGCTTACAGCAGCAGCTGTTATTCCTAAGCGCTCAACCATTCAGGTACTGACCAGGTTCGACATTGCTTAACTTTGATGATCGTACGGAAACAGGTAGTGTGGCCGTAAGCCTGAAGTTAGGTCAGCACTGGCCATGACGAAGAGGAATAAAGCAGAAATCGTGTCTAAAGTGGTGATGCTGATAACCTCAGGCGAATTGGGGATTAGTAAATTTACTGATGTGGTAAACGAAGTATATGACGTTGGTAAAATACCGGAGGACCTCAGTAAATCAATGTTGATAGAGCTATGTAATGAATGCGGACCCTAACGAGCGATAGAACTTGATCAGTAACATTCTTTTTCGTTTCTTTCTTCTACCAGGGCCATAATGATTTAACTGTCTTAACTTTTTCGTGATCAGACTAATCAATGGTTGTGATTTTCCATTATGAGGGTACCGAGTTGGCAGTATGCTGGCTACTGCTTCCCACTAGTCGTTCTGAGATCGAACTCTTTGGTAGCGCTTAAAGAGTCTGATCTGATCAACAGTCGCATACTATCGGAGTATTTATAGTGCCATGTCACGCATGGGTAGGATTCCCTGCAGGTATTTCCAGTGGGCAACCTCAAGGCTACATTATGCTCTGGTCTCAGCCACGCTCTGGCTAGTTTGTATTGCCATAGACGACAGATATTTATGTTGGTCTTTTCTTTTTTTTTCTCCTGAATATAAATCTTATGACAAACACAATGAAAATAAAATATGAGTAAACCAGTAAATAAAAAAAGCCACCTAAACCCTTCAACCTTTCTTTCTCCAATATTTGTGGCATCCATTCCAAAATTCCTGCAGCGTAGAATCCTTTTTCTTGGAATGATCGCCAGAGATCTTTGCACTTTGTGAAACCAAATTAAATTGCAGCACTCACGTGCATGACCTTGTTGTTTACATCCGGAATAATCTTACGATCGTAAGGGAATTGTCTTTCGAAGCCCCAGAAAACTCTTTCATGTGCTTCCGTCTTTCATTATTGCACTCTGTTAGCTATCTCTTTTTCCTTTATCGCTTTCCCTCTTCCCAGGACTAAAGTATATTATACATAAAATCTCTGACAGTATAGAAAAAAGTCTCTCTCTCTCTCTATCTATCTATCTATTTTTCTATCTATCTCTCGTGATTTTAATACACACCACGACACAATTCTTACCTCCTCCCCTCCCTCTTGCCTTGCTTTGCAACACTGCTCTCTTGGAAACTCGGATCACTCTGTAGTATATATTAATATTTTGTTCCAATGATTCCAGTGGGCAATTATTAAACAGGAACCTCCTATTTATAAAACCTCTTTTTGTTACCAGCATGCTGATTAAAACTCATTACATTATTTTCTTTGTGACACCACTTGGTCTGACATCTTTAACCTTCCAATTGAGAATGGCACCACTGAGGTTTCCGCTTGGGCCAAAGTCAGCATGGATACTTTCATTCCTTCTTAGAAATACCAGGTGAAGCCTCAATCCTCTTCATGGTTCACACCAGCATGCTCTGCTGCTATAGCCCACAGGAACAACTATTTTGTGCTATATCAACATGACAACTTCTATCACATCACACCTATTCGTTGCTGCTCGTAATAAATGTAAACAAGTTCTCGAAGAAGCTAAGTCTCTGTTTGCTGAGAGAATGAGGCACTGCATTGCATTCTAACAACTTTAACTCTCGTGATGACTAGCGGCTCTGTAATAGTGTTTTAAATAATGGTAAAGACTTTATTTCCCCTCTCTTCAATGAAATTGAGGTGTTAAAATCCTCTGCTGATAAAGCGGAATGCTTTACCCATAAATCCACCTTAAACTCTACTCTTGACTCATCTGGTGTATCTCTGCCTAACTTTCCACTTAGAACTGAGGCTCTGTTTAGTGATATACATATAACCCCTTCTATGGTTTCTGCTATCATCTCTAACCTAGATCTCTATAAAACATGTGGACCCGATGGTATCCCTGTAATAGTCTTTAAGAAGTGTGCTCCTGAACTGGCTTCTGTTCTCTCTTAATTGTATAATAAACGCCTGTCTGCCTCTTGCTTTCCTGCCTGCTGGAAGTCATCATCTGTTGTTCGTTTTTAAGAACTCGGCTGAACCGTCTAATCCTTCTATCTATCGGCCTACTAGCCATCTACCTCTTTTTTGAGAAACTCCTAGAAGCCCTAATCTGTACTGGTTAAGAATCTCTCATCGCATAACCTTTTTTCAGAGAAGCAATATAGCTTCCCTTTTTTCAGGTCAAGTGCTGATGTACTGACGATAATTGCGGAAAAAGTCTATCATGTTCTCGATAAAAACGGTGAAAGCTTTCGACAGGGTTTGGCATTCAGGTTTTCTCCACAAACTGAAAAGTTACGGTGTCTCCGGACAAATTTTTGAATTGATCCACTCTTTACTATCAAATCGTGAAATGAAAGTTATCCTGAACGGCCATTCATCTAGATCCTTTTGTACTAATGCGGGAACATGTGGCTCCATTCTTGGTCCTACTTTGTTTTTAATTTCCATTAATGACCTTCCCGATGGCATCTACGCTGATGACGCAACTATTTACTCCTGTCTCGATAGTAAATCTGATCAGTTCGATAAGCTCAAAATGGCAACCGATGTCCAAAACGATCCCAGTTTGTTGTTAACTGAGACAAAGGAAGGCTTGTTAATTTTAACGCTTTCAAAACTAAACTTTCATCAGAATGGCTGATGCTAACCTCCAGGAAAGTGACTCATTGCGCCTTCTCGGGCTAATATTCCCAGCTGCCATGAAATAGAAAGGCTATATTGAATCCATTGCAGCTAAGGAAGTTAGTTCACTGTGTCGTGTGAGACAATATTTCTCTCCAGAATCTATCATACATATGTATAAGTCTACCATTTGTCCATAACATATATTGCTGATACATATGGTCCGGTACCACTGCTATTTACCTTGAGTTCCTTGCTATAATCCTAAGAAGAATCAGCAATATTATTGGTCCTGATCTGGTGGTTCGGCTTCAGTCACTTTCCCACCGTCGTAAGGTTGCCTCCCTGTGTCTTTTCTATAAATACTTTCACTGTAATTTTTCAGACAAACTCTTCGCCATGGTACCTCGACTTCTTGAAATTAAGCGCAGGACTAGACTGGCATCGAGATCTCATCAATTTACAGTTGAGCTGGCTATATGTAACCGTAAATTCTATGCTAACAGTTTCGTTTCTCGCACTTTTCGCTTGTGGAACTCTCTTCCGGCTCCATGCTTTCCAGCCAACTTTGATGTTCAAAAATTTAAATGCAATGTAAATCACTATCTACTCTCCTCCTGATTATTCTTTTTGTTCCCGATTATTAGTAATCTTTTGGTTTCTAATTATTCCACACCCTTGTGTCTTAGTGGCATTGGGTGAAATCATATTAAAAAAAACAACAGAACTAATAATTAGGGTTCTAATGACTAGAGATCATTAGAATTAGACCGGAAATAGGATTAAAAACTGGAACAAGAAATGCAAATTTTATGATCAGAATGTTATGAGGGAGAGCGAGAGATAGAGTGGGAGAGCAATACAAATTCAGGAAGATCTATGTCTATGTTTCATAGATTATACAGGCAATCGCTAAAGTACGAAACGAAAAACAAATTGAAATATTAGGTAAGCTTCGTCACAACGGAAAGTTATTTAAATAATACGTAATATGAATTGAGAACCAATAGTTTGCATAGAGACCTAAGTTAAGTGAGTGCAGGAAACAGGAATATGAGAAGGATGTGTTTTATTTTATTTGTATAGCGAGATGTTCCAAGAAGATAAAAAAAACTACCAGGATTTATTTTCGGTGAACAAAATCTTAACATACGCTATGCAGACGTCATTAGCAATTTCAGAAGGAAAATCTAAATAACGATTAGACAAGGTAGTCTCGGAAAGCAAGAAGAAAAGGATAACTATTTTCTTTAGTCAGTTATGTGCCATGCGTGATACACGTTTAGGCAATCATGTATCTTTCGATACATGACTGACAATACAAATTTTTTCCCGCAGTAGGTTGCCATTTCTTTCTGCGGTAGACCAGTTGCCATCCAAGGCTATAGAACCCGGTCTGTCCTGCCATTTACCCATAGATGGGGGGAGAAGAAGAGGATTCATACCTTTCCCAAGGGTATTAGCACGTAAGTGAATGTAATTGTAAGACTGGAATTCGAACTCGGCTCTCCGATTTCACCATCCGAGCCGCTATCCAGTACTCCGCTGTTAATATTTAACAGCCCCCCACCACCACCAAACGATGAATGTATGTGGCACAAGGCCGATTTACCGTGGGTTGTTCGAGCCCGTAGGCTCGGCCAAAAATATTCCTGTAGAACCCGCATAAGCGGGTCTGGGTCTGTCTACCTCTCCGGACGAAACTTTGCCCTTCGTCAAAGCCTCGTTTGGGTTCCTCTCTGACCAAAGGCGTAGAGTTCGACAGCAGCTGCGAACAGTCACAGCCCGGTAGAACAATCTATGCGACTGTTCCATTACTCCACTGAGCCTCCACTTACTTCACCGTGAAGAAGACAAAATGTATGGTTGTTAGCAAAAGATACAGTCTAAACTGTGAGTTATACATCAGAGTCGTCAAGATCAAACAAGTGCTGAAATTCAACTATCGGATAGTAAATTATGCCTGGTATAAAGGAATCGAAAAAAATGTCATTCGAAACAGTACTGCGTTTTGCTGCACTGCTATATAATAATCTCCTATATGGCAGTGAATGCTGAGCAATGTAGTCACAGATGACGATAGAACTTGAAGCCACATAGATATAGTTCTACCCACGAATGTTGAGAATATCATGGACGGAATATGTGAAAAACAAAGTTTGGGGAAGAATACGATCTACAAAGAAACCGCTGCTAACAATTAGAAGGATTCAGTTTGAATTTTTAAATGAAGAAAGACAGTTTAGAGAACACCTACAGGAGAAACTGAAGGCAAAAGAAAGAAAGGGGAAAACAGAGAATAATGTACTTGACAAATTTGAGTAAACAGAAAGAAGAACAAGTATGACAAAGAAAGACCGTAAAGTAGCAAAAATTGTTTAGAGTAACAAAAGGAAGTTGTGGAGAGTTATGACCACCCATGGCTTGAAGGAACATAGTACATAGAAATAATTTTATTTTTTGGTGTTAGGAAATCCCTAAATAGTGATTTTTCAAGCGTAGCTTAGATGTGGCACAAGGCCGAAAGTATGGGACACCAAGTGAGGATCGAACTCACGACTCAGTTGTAATTGTTCTAGCGAGACAAGCTTGTTAACCATTACACCGCCTCGAGGTGCCCTAGGAAATCCCTAAGTAGCTGAAGCATTGTACGTCACAAAGTAAGAAGTAATAAAGATTCGAATTCATTTTAGTACTGATCTATATAATGAAACTGACCACACTTTCTTTTTATCAATGGACGAAGCGGGAGGGAACCATTTTTTTCAAAAAAAAAAAAAAAATTCAAAAACGTAAATAAAAATAAAAACAAGTAGCAAAAAAGTAGGACTACACAGACTACTTCAGCTGGTTGAAATTTCAGTTTCTTTGCTTTAGGCTGATTTTCATCCCGCCACTTTTCCCTAGAAACTTGAAATTTTTCAAAATTTTTAAATAAATATTTAAAAAAAAATACAAACAAAAAAAAATACCCTGTCTATAGTTCTGAGATGAGGTATTGTAATTATTTATATTATTACATTGTTCGGACGGTTTCCCTCATCTATACTGCCAAACCAGGAAGAGGTCCAGCTACTACTGGACCATGTGAACTCAATAAGATCATCGATACAGTTCACAATGGAGAGAAAAAACGACAACAAACTCGCATTACTGAATGTACTAATATCTCGAACAGAGCATGAGTTCAAGATATCCGTATATCGCAAGCTAACATTCGCTGGACAATACCTCAACTTCAACTCCCATCACCCATACAGTGTAAAGAAAGGGATCGTCCGCTGCTTACAACATCGAGCAAAAGTCATAAGTGACGACGCAGACATATGAACAAGAAATGGTTAATATATGCAGTACCCTACAACTTAACAACTACACTGGGTACATGGCAGCAGCTCCGACAAACTGAGATAGAAGGGTACAAGAGGATAACAACACTCAGAAAACAGCTTCGGTTTGCCTATCCTATGTGAAGGGATTATCGGAGAAAATACAAAAGATTTGTGGTCGATATAACATCAGGACGACCTTCAAAAGTGGTTTGACATTTCGCAAACACTTCTTCCGAGTAAAACCCTTCCTTAGAGGAGAACATGACTAAGGACTGTGTGTACGCCATCCCGTGCAGCTGTAGTAAGAAATATAAAATAGAAACAGACCGCCTCATAAGGTAAAATTGCAAGAATATCGTAAAGCCGTAACACGAGGAGAAAGAGAAAAATCAGGCGTAGCTGACCACATATGGAGAGAAAAAGGATATCACTGCCCCCCCCCGTGGGATGAGATTGAAATAATAGAGAAAATCACTGGAAAATACGAAAACTTAAGGAATCAGCATATATGCTAAGCCACAAAAATCTCCTGTGACGGCCAAGCATAGAAATGAATACAACATGGAAACCAGTAATACAGAGTGCTAGAGAAAAGCAATAATAACAACAATTGTAATATGAAATCTGGTAAAGAATGTTACTAAGACATTAAGTTTATAAGTCCCAAACATTCATACACTGACGTCCTCAAGGACACATGGCCCAGTGGATAAAAAGCATTGGTTGGATCTAATAACTTGAAAGAGAAAGAAAAGAAAGAGTTGCGAATTCAATATCTGGCTACTGCAATGGAACAAAAACTTGGAGAGTTGAATTAAAGGGAGATAACTGAGACACCCGGAAGAAGCATGGCACCTGTAACTAGAATAATCTACTCCGGTGAACGAAATAAAGGGTTCAGTTCTAAATTCCAATCACCTGGAGAAGGCCGGAGCGTACAACGGCCGAAACGTCGTGAACACGACAATAATGATGAGGACAACAGTCCGAACAATGTAAATAATATAAATCATTTTGAGAAAAAAAGAATTATTACTTATATTTCTTTATGGGTCAGGTTAGAGATTACTCTTTGTTGCTGGTACCCAGTACAACCTATAACCGTTAACGTGTTACTTGGAGTGGAGATGGGTCCCGTCAACTAATTCCCATTGACTTGAGAAACTACATGAAGGACAATTATTTACTATATAGCACCCCAATAATCTCATGGGTTGAACTGAAAGGAAAAAATAATAATAAAATCTGTAAAGTTTTCTTACAAATTAAAAAAATATTTTCGTAAGAATTCTTTATAAAATAGCTGAAAAATTTAGATCAACTGATAAGAAGTGAAAGCAGGCATTTGTACAACCACCTGCTCCAAACAGCTTGGTGAAAGAAAATAATGGCCAATAGAAGGACATATTTTTCCACTTTGAAGCTTCTTTTTACGTTGTCATTGTTAAGAGTTTTAACACTGTATGATACTGCTGGCTTCGTGAGTTTCCGTCATTCCTAATCACATCGTCAATTGTCGTATTCTCTTGTCAATGACGATGTGATTACAAATGACGGAAACTTAAGAAGCCAGCAGTATCATACATTTTTATGCCCTTTTATGAGCTTATAAGAGATAAAGAGCGATCTTTTGTGCACAGTTTAATTAGCAAATAAACAAAAAAGATTTAAAAAGCATACACTATTTCTTTGGCATTTATGTTCAATTCAACCTTGCAAAAAATGCATTTTTTACTCAACGCTTAACATGGAATGCCATTTCCAAGACTGTGAAATTATAAAGATATTTTTTCTTAAAATAAAACGTGAAAATTAAATTGTATTTGTTGACTGTGTTAAAGTTGTGCTTTTTTTTAACAGGATATTTTTATTAGTACATGACACAAAAAAATGTTTGAATGAACTGTTTATGAATTTACTTATGTTTAAAAAAAACTACAAAATTCACTGATATTTCTATTTTTATTTTAACATTTTTTTTTCTAAATTAATTTTAAAAACTTTGAGGGCCAATATAACGACAGCGTACGTTTTTTAAATAAACAGTCGAATCAATTAACTGTTTAATGTTCAATTAAAAAAAAACATCTACGATTTCCTTTTAAAAAATCCTGCACAAATTCAAGATTAACTTATAAAAGAAAAAAATCCAACAATTAGGAGGAGGGTAATGCAAAACTCATATTTCCTGGCAAAAAGAAAAAATTCTTAATCCAATAACAGAAAGATATTTAGATTTCATTTAAAAAAATCTTTCCTTTTTAAAATAAATGTTACTACTTTCAAAGGAGGACAATATTTTAATACAAAAATCAAAACTGCTGATGTAACATTGGGTTGAATTACTTTACTGTCTTCGTGTGCATGTGAAAAGAAAATTATTAAATTATACACCAGTTTGGGTACTTCGACGTGATGAATTTTCCATACCTAAGGTTAAAAATTATTTTTTATAAATGAAAAAGCTTTCTTGAAGCTTTCATTTTAATTTTAATTGAAATCTAAAGGGTTAAATTTACTATTTCTAGTAATCAAAATACTCTGGTGTATTTCAAACAAAAATGACATTATTAATTGGAATCGATTTTTAAAAAAAAATTCTAAAATAGCTGATTAGCGACCTTTCATCGCAATAAATATTTAACAAAAGTAGAATATACTTTTCTGAAACTTTATTTGAGGAATATTAACTGATTTAAAGTATAATTAATCTGATTTTCAAAAATATTATTTATTTTAAGTTTAAAATAACACAGAAATATATTTTAAAACAAAAAAGTGTCTGTGCTTTTAACCGACATCACCATGCTTTACGCAATTGACGAGTCGATGACAGGTGGTACTATAATGATTGTTGTTCAACGGAGACTTTATCTGTAAGACATAATTTAAGAAGCTGACGTGAGCGCCATTTTTATATAATTTTTAAGTACTCAGTAAACTTAAAAATGTTGGAAAATATTTCCCGTAATCTAATTTTAGTAATGTTGACTTTAAATTTACTCATATTTTCTGATAATATCATGTATGGTCGACCATACTTTCAAAAATGGACACCTTATATAATATTTTATATACATAAAAAAATTAAAAATTATTTTAAAAATCTTGGTGCAAAATGATTTTTATTAAGCTTTTCAATTTTTGTTTGGTAAATATAGGTTTTACTTAATAACAAGATCACCTAACCTAGGAAAAGTAATGCAGAATTTTAAAAGATTTATTATATATTATAAATTATTATAATTGAAATTTTTAAGAAAATGAAAACAATTCTTGTAAAAGTTCATTATTCGTCAAAAAAAATGAAAGTCCTGGAAGTTTCATTAAAATTCAACAATTTATTTGATTTTTGCAAGAATTTCCAAATCAATGTATTTTTCAACAGAAAACAGTCAGTTATGTGCCATGCATGATACACGCTTAGGCGATCAATCATGTATCTTTCGATACATGACTGACGAGGCAGATTTTTTCCCGCAGTAGGTTGCCATTTCTTTCTGCAGTAGACAAGTTGCCATCCAATGCGTTGGAACCCGATCTGTCCTGCTATTTACCCATAGCTGGGGGGAGAAGAAGAGGATTCATACCTTTCCTAAGGGTATTAGAACGTAAATGAATGTAATGGATTCGATCGGAATTCGAACATAATAATAGTAAATATTACATCGAACGCTGACGCAAAAAACAAGATTTTTAACCAAAATTTCGGACGTGCAAGAAAGGATTAAAAAATTTAATAATATAAAAATACTTTGGTCTTTCCTCTTAATAATAACATAAACATTTTGACGATAAAACTGTTTTTATTAAGTTTGGGTCCTTTTTTCATTATGCCATGCAGCTTTTTTCAGCGGAAAAGTGGAGGTACCTAAATGGTTAGCAAGGTTGTTTCGCTAGATCAGTTTACGACTGAATAGTCAATTCGATCCTCACTGGGTGCCCCATACTTTCGCCCTTGTGCCACATCTAAGTCAAGCCTAGAAAATTACCACCATAAAGACTAGTAGTTAATTTAGTCAATATCGGAATCGTTGCCTCATCTGGTCTTAGGATTTAAAAATTTCTTGGCTGGCAGTAGGCGTGTATGATGTTATGAAATGTCGTCCTCTTCGTCTAATTAACAAAAATCATTAATTTTTTTTTTTTTGGGGGGGGTGATTTGTAACGTTACTTCCCAAAAAATGGTACTTCCACTTTCGCCAAAAATATAAATTGCAAACTAAAAAAAAAAACAAGGAAAGAATGTCATTTTCCCCACAAAAACGGAAGCCAGAATCATTTATTTAACTTCCTTGAAATTCTAGGAAGGTAAATGTAAAAATTGTAAATAGGAATAATACTAAAATCACTGTTAGTAACGAGGAATTCAAATGTCCAATGTTAAATTGAAATATCTTGGAATCCTGAAGTTCGGAACCGTAAAATTTGTGACAGTTTTGCTGTATATATATATATTTTTTTAAATTAATAACCTATTTCAAAACGATACCATCGCTTTAAATTTTCCTTCGCAATAAAATACTATTGCTGTCAATACTATCGAATTTTAGAAGAGAATATTTAAAAAAAAAAAAAAAGCCACAAGATCCGTTTGGCTGCAATATCTGGTATCTTTATCAGAGGGATGCTGAAAATAATATCAGAACAATTTCGGGGAGGGGGGGGGTCATTCCTCCATATCATAATTCTCCCTCGGGAAAGGACTGGGTGCCATTACCCGGCGCCTGAGGACCCAAAAGGGAAAGTACCGAGGGGTCTTGAGCAATTATTTTTACAACGTTTCTGAATCTGTCAAAATTTCTGAGATGAGGTATTATGTATACTATTTACAGTATTCGGACTATTCTCCTCATCATTGTCGCCATATTTATTACAACGTTTCAGTCGTTGTACGCTCCGGCCTTCTTCAGTATCTGTCTATATTTCTGAGATGATGTATTATGTACACTATTTACAGTATCGGACTATTCTCCTCATCTTTGTCTCCATATTTATTACAACGTTTCAGTCGTTGTACGCTCCGGTCTTCTTCAGTATCTGTCTATATTTCTGAGATGATGTATTATGTACACTATTTACAGTATTCGGACTATTCTCCTCATCTTTGTCGCCATATTTGTTATAACGTTTCAGTCGTTGTACGCTCTGGCCTTCTTCAGTATCTGTCTATATTTCTGAGATTAGGTATTATGTACACTATTTACAGTATTCGGACTATTCTCCTCATCTTTGTCGCCATATTTATTACAACGTTTCAGTCGTTGTACGCTCCGGCCTTCTTCAGTATCTGTCTATATTTCTGAGATTAGGTATTATGTACACTATTTACAGTATTCGGACTATTCTTCTCATCTTTGTCGCCATATTTATTACAGCGTTTCAGTCGTTGTACGCACCGGCCTTCTTCAGTATCTGTCTATATTTCTGAGATGAGGTGTTATGTACACTATTTACAGTATTCGGACTATTCTCCTCATCTTTGTCGCCATATTTATTACAACGTTTCTGTCGTTGTACGCTCCGGCTTTCTTCAGGTGGTTCGAATGTCGAACTGAACCCTTTATTTCGCTCGACTGTTCTAGTTCCACGTGCCATGTTTTTAATGGATATCAGTTATAAATAGGAATAACACCAAAATGTAACTACGATCACTGTTAGTAACAAGGAATTCAAATGTCCAATGTTAAATTGAAATATCTTGGAATCCCCAAGGACACATGGCACATGGAATAAAGGCGTTAGTTAGATCCGGTGACAGGACCCAAACAGTGTGAGTTCAATACCCGGTTAAGGCAGTGGAGAACTTGGAGAGGAGAATTAACAGGAGATAAGTGATAACTTTTTCATCATCTTATTGTTTAAAAACAAAGTATTTTCAGGCTGTTTAAAATAGTTTAAAACTAGAATTTAGAACTTAATGGGTTCTACACAGAAACCTATAATCATTCAGATTTTTATAAACATATAATTAAGATTGAAGTTTTATAACCTAATAGCAAATTCTTATTTTTATTTTCATAATTAATGCTGGATTTTATATTGTGCATTAACAGATTAAAGAACTGATAAACTGAAGACTTCTTTAATTGGATCCTGATTGTAGACATTCTATCCTGTTAAGAGCTGTCTTTTAATTTACTGAGTGCTACTTGTTCAAGTTAGGGATGCACTATATAAGGTTGATCAGCATATTAATGTACATTGTTCAGCCATTTTGAAGGGAGCACTTTTGTGTAAATAATTCAAATTGAAATTAAGATGAAAGAAATACTAGGCAAAAATTAATAATAGTTCGCTATACTTCATTTAAAAAAAACCTAAGATATCACTAAGAAAATCTGAACAAAAATCAAACTTAAATTAGTAAGCAAGGCAATAAAGCCACTCAGACGCAATAGGTTACTGAGTGTGAAAGAATATGAAAAAGAAAAACATTATTATGGTGATAACAGTAAAGGAATAGGAATTAAAACAGAAGATAACAAGTGACATTGCATTTAATTTTTGAAGATCAAAGTTGATTGGGAAGCAAGAAGCCAGAAGAGAGTTCTACAAGCAAGAAGTGCGAAAGAAACTGTTAGCATAGAACTTATAGTTATATCAAGCAATTTCAGTTGTAAAATAATGAATCGTAGGTGCCAATCTTGTGTTTAAATTCGTAAAGTCCATGTACCAAAGAGGAAAGCTCATCAGAACAATTACCATAAAATTATTTATAAAAAAGACACGCAGAAGTTATGTTACGGCAATGGGAAAGTGACTGAAGCCAAGATGCCAGGTCAGAGCTGATAACATTATAAATTCTTCTTTGGAAATCATCAAGAATCTCTAAATACATAGCAGAAGGACCAGACCAGAAATGACAGCAATATTCAATGTATGGACGAATGGTAGACTTATAAATATGTAAGTTTGATTCTGGCGAGAAAAACAGTTTTGATTCAATATAATCTTTTCACTTCATATCAGTGAAAAACATTAGTCCTAGAAGGCGTAATTAGTCCCTCTCGTGGAGGTTAACAAAAACTTTTAATAGCATACTTATCAAAATGAAAAAAAGGTCTGTTTTCATCTAATTTTTGCCTCATTTTATTGCTTCTGTGTAAAGCCAATTCTAGTTTTGGGTGATTGAGATCTAAGATGGATTTTAAGCTGGTTATGCAACTGCCAGCATAAATATAGTCATATAATATACAACGTACAGTATAAATTGTTTCTCGCCCACTTCTTTAACGAATTGCCATGGTTACAAATGGGTGGGTGTTAAATAAAATTAAGAAGAATTAAAGAGAAAAACAACCAAATTCATAGTAAATATTCTGCCATTGACACTGTCCTTTATTTGTGAAACACCAGGATTTCAACTTTTTCCTTACCAGGAAATTTATTTTTTCATATTGAAATACAATCTCTTCATTGAGCTCAGTAAATTCAATTCAGGTCAGCGCTCAAATAAAAAAAATATAAAGTAATGCCTATCCACAGTTTAAACCTTAGACATAATTTGTAAGTTTTACTTAATAAGTGCAAAATATAAGATTAGTAATTCTAGTGTTGTTGGTAATTCTGACATGTAAAAGGCAAGGAATAAAGTTCTTTCCTTAAGTAACAACCAGAAAGATCTCAGTAAGGGAAAGAAATTGTATACTGAGGTATCAAGGGAAGAATTTTTTGTCTTTGATACCAATATCATAATTGTTTATTAAATATTTGAAAAAAATTCAGCATCTGTTCAAATGTGACAAAAATGTTCTAGCAAAAAAAAATAAAATCATTTTTTGGGGAATATTTTCAGTTGCTTGTTGTCAGGTATGTATTACTTAGGTCAATTACTGGTATAATTGGTGCATTATGTTTTAAAAGTGTATATATATATATATACTTCGTACAATTCGATTTGAACCAATTCCAAAATCTGGCACGACTAGGGAGATCCTTTTACTACCCTTCATCTCTCTCTCTCTATGCATATATATATATATATATATATATATATATATATATAGTCATCCACAGACACGGCTGTATCACTGCTCCTCAGTGTGGCTAGACATCCGATTGCTTCAAGCCGGGATTGAAACCCGACTGAGTTGACATCGGTACGATATCTCACCTCTAAGCTATCGTCGCACGGCAGAAAGGGAGGTAATTTTAACGTTTTTCTCTATACGAAATATGCCAGAGGCTCGAAGAACTCAATTCAATTTACTTGAAAGTAATGCTTAAAATAATATATATATATATATATATATATATATATATATAGTAAAAAGTAATATAATAAAATTAGAAATAAAGTAATATATATATATATATATATATATATATATATATATATATATATATATATATATATATATTACTTTAAGCATATATATATATATATATGTGCTTCTTTACCAGAATTGCATACAGTTTTTGAATTTTGAGTTGTCTTTATCCAAGACTGGTTTGCCACCCAAGGCTATAGGACCCAGGCTGTCACGCTATTTACCGATATCTAGGTATATATATATATATATATATATATATATATATATATATATAATATAGATACTGGCTGTCCCTCTATTTACCGATATTTGGGCATTTATATATATATATATATATATATATATATATATATATATATATATATATATATATAATATGGATACTGAGGTCAACAGTAAGCGGCGTCAGTCTGTTTTATGCAATCTTCAAGCATGGAGCAGACTGGCGCCACTTGATGTTGACCGCGGTGTCTACTTTTATATTTACATACACTCTATCTCTGATATTCAGCACTTTTACCCATGAATAGAGCATACCTTAAAACTATATATATATATATATATATATATATATATATATATATATATATATATATATATAGCTGCAATGGGTAAATTGTCGGCATTATATATTTTAAATTTTTCGCATGTATATTGTTTTGGATTGTGTCGACTGCACAGTGAAGTAGGGTCGGTTTGGCTTCGTTTGTGAGAAATAGAACACTATGACGCAACTCATTCCGCCAGAAATTTGGAAACAACATGCTGTACTGCTTGCCATTCACGTCGGAAGCTCAATAAGAACATTTCAGAGTGCTTCGGTGTCAATCTGGTGACATTGCAGAGGATTCAGAAAGAGTTGGATGAGTCTAATGGTGATTACAAATGTGTTTGGCGTGATCACTACCGATAGCGACCTTATGCCTCCATTCATCTTCCCACAGGGCTGCAGCCTCAACACGGAGGGCTACATCAAGTGCCTTGAGGTGGGACTTCTGCCCTGGCTCAAGAGGGTGACTGCTGGAAGACACTGTGTCTACCAACTGGACTCTTCACCAAGCCACACTAGCAGGAGAACCCAGTCATGGCAGTTAGACATTTTTTGTGACAACATCACCCCTTACACCTGGCTAACTAACTCCCCAGACTGCAAACCCAGTGATTATTATGTGCAGGGCGCAGTTGAGCGAAAAACCAACAAAACACCTTGTAACACCAAAGATGAACTGAAGACAAGGATTATGGCAGCATTCACCAACCTAAACAAGCAGACAGTCCAGAAAAATTTCTTTAAAGACAACTGACAAGGTACTTCAGTTCATTTTTTTGTTTCATTTTTCTTGTGTTCGTATATATTTTTTCTTTTCTGGACATAAAATATGTAAAAATTGTCCGAATCTTCTATAAGTAAAATCGCTTTCGGCTATTCTTTTACCCATTATCAAGGATGATTTTTATTTTATTTTTAACCGAATGCATGATTGGATGGGAATATTATAGTTGTATTTTCTATGAGTATGTTGCGGATGGAGTTTGATAAGTTTACATGTGTATCCTAATAGAGTTATGATCACAGAGATTTAATGATAGCATCATCCACATGTAAAAAATGACTAGAAATAATGGAAGCATTATTAATAAAAGGGAGAAAGCCAACACTCAATAACATCAACTATGAACACGGCCACAATGTGCTGACCGTGTTTGGAAAATAAACAAGCAAAAAAAGAGAAATAAAAAGTGGTTTTGAAATCCTGGCTTCTACACCAAACTCAGTCAATATTTTAATCACTTTTTTTTAAGTACAACAAAAAAATTTAGTTCCATTTAGAAAAGTTGTTTTCTGAAATGTGTTTCTATTTGTAATTTAACCAAACAAAATCTTTCAGTTTCCTATTCTGAAATACATGAAAAGATAAAATGTCATCACTTTTAAATGAAATTGAGAATAGCAATAACAAGACACTCTTATTAACAAAACATCCTGATTTCTAAAAATAGGTTATCGTATATATATATATATACGGTTCCCAGAAAATTTGGTAACGGAAAATTCGGTAATTTTGACAAGGTGGGAAAATTCCGTAACTATTAAATAAAAGTCGATTGAAAATTGATTTTAGGGCTGTTCTGGGGTGGGGATTTGAGAGCTTGGGAGATATAAGAGAGATTTTATGTGTTAATGTATATAAAATAGACCAAACCCGGATATAAAAGAAATCCGGATATAAGAGACTTCTTCTCCGGTCCCGACAACTCTCTTATATCCGGGTTACACTGTAGTACTAAATAGCATTACCATACCACTATATATGAGGCAGAATGCTCGATAGAGCAGTTAGTTAACGACTACGACTACAGTTGTGCGTGTAGACTTCACGACAGAGAGAAAATGTGTAGAGCTCAGATAAACAAACAAAATAAAATTCACTCCATCGAATACGGTGAATTGGAAGATCTCCCATTTAATTTCAGTTACATGAAATGACAGAAAAAAGAAGACTACAATAGAAAAGAACTACACACTACTCTCCAAATAAAGAATCTAATGCATAATAAGCCTACAAAAATAAACTTGAAAATAAAACTAGACACTTGAACGCAGAGCAACATTCTTCCGCTAAGAATATACAGGACGATTTTCGCAAAAAACATAAAAAAATGAATACCCGAAAACAGGCGTACTATAAACTACTGGCACTATATTAACAGAATATGGAGGAAGTGAAATTAAACAACTTGACAAGACAAAAATATTGGATCGCACAAAGGGAAAAACATCAACTGCATTTTTTTTTTTTTTTGACAGACTCTGAAGGGCCAACAATCCTTGGACTAAACAGCTACGAAAAATTAAAAATAATCACAGTAAACCATAGTATAAACAAGTCCAAGCGAATAAAAAAAGAAACTCCACTACAACAACGACCTCACATTAAAAATAAAACACACCTAATAGAGATGTGTCCAGAATCTTTTGATAACACTGTTGGGTGTGTTGAAAATTTTGAATATCAGATAGTCATGGACCCAACGATCAAACCTGTGGCCCATGCACCAAGATAGATTCCCCTAGAGCTCAAAGACTTAAAAGAGGAACTTAAAGAAATAGAGAAAAAATAATCAAAAAGGTGAATGAACCAAGGGACCGTTATCAGAGAAAAATCCAAAGAACGGTTAAGGATCTGCCTGGACCCCAAAGATTTAAACCGAGCCATAAAAAATAGGGCACTACCCAACGCCAACACTAGAGGATATCACACCGGTACTTTCAGGATCCAAAGTTTTTAGCAAGCTAGATACTACGAAGATACTGGAATATCAAATTCGATAAAATATCCACTTTCCTCAGTAGATTCAACTCCGCATTTGGGCGATATAAATTTCTGCGACTGCCATTTGATCTCAAAGCTAGTCAAGATATCTTTCAGTAAAATCATACAAAACTTGCAGAAGCACCATATGAATCACAGACAACATACAGATTCATAGTAGATATGAAAAGGAACACAACCTCCACCTTCACAAAGTAATGGAGGATACCCAGAAAGATGGTATCAAACTAAATGTTGATTAATACATTAGCAAGGAAGAGGAATGTAAGTATTTTTGGCTAATATACACTCCCAAACGGAATTAGACCAGACCCAGAAAAGGTCACAGCCATATCAAAGATGAAGGCACCAAAAGATAAAAAGGAACTCTGTAGTTTCCTTGGTATGATTCATATCAAAGATGTCTGACCATACGTCTAACATAAGAAAACTAATGAAGGAAGATGTATGTTTTCAATGGATAGCATCCCATCAGCGAGACTTTGATAAACTCAAAGAGCTATTATGCAAAGAAACAGAGTTATGCTACTATGATAGGGAAAGCCAGTAATACTACAGGTAGATGCATCTAGCATAGACCTAGGGGGAGCATTAGTGCAGGAGGGGGAGACCAATAGCATTTTCGTCAAAGGCATTAACTTCAGCAAGTTCTGGAATATCTGCTGCACTTACGTCTACAACTTTTGTTGCGATAACAACAACTTTAGAGAAACTTTATCTACTGCTACGACATGGATTAAATTTTAAATGGGAAGGAGGTCACAGCACTTATGGACGTGAGAGCTTTCTATGCCAATCCCTTTGTCAGAAGTTACATTTTCACATGTATCTAAGTTTTAAAATGGGACGCACTAAGAGACGCTTTAGTGACATCAGCCGACGATATCGTCCCAAAAGAGACAGGACGAAGAAGGGAAAACGAATGGATGACTGATGAGATTCTTGACATGATGGAAAGAAGACAGAAAACTCTGCCAATATACTGAACGGAATACAGAAAATTACACAATGAAATAAGCACCAAATGCAGGCAAGCTAAAGAAGAGTGGCTGAACGAAAAATATGCAGAAATAGAAAGACTGAGTACTACCAACAAAGGAGATATGCACAAACAAATAAGACAACTAACAGGACACAAGACATGCTCGTCAACAGACTGCCTAAAATCAAAGGATAGAACGCTCATATTAGAGAAGGAAAAAATTTTTCAACGCTGGAGTGAGTATATTGGAGAACTCTTCCACGACGTAAGGGAACAAGCGATACACGGAACTACCGATGGACCGGAAATTCTGAAAACCGAAGTAAAAGCCGCACTGCCCAAATTGAACAGAAGCAAAGCAGCTGGGCCAGACGAAATTGTAACGGAAATTCTGACAGCCTTATATGATTTTGGCATAGACAAGATCACCGAAATAACAAATGAAATGTACAACAGCGGGGATATACCGGAAGACCTCAGCAAATCTATCTTCGTAGCTATGCCTAAGAAAACAGGTGCAAACGAATGCGAACAATAAGCCTAATGGGCCACGTGACGAAACTCATCATCCGTATTCTAATGAATAGAGCGCGCAGCAGAATCAGCACATAGATAGGACAAGAACGGTGCGGGTTCGGTAAAGACACCGGAACAAGGAATGCTATATTTATGCTCAGAATGTTATCAGGGAGTGTGATACAGATACAGAAGGACGTGTACCTATGTTTCATAGACTACGCAAAGGCCTTCGACAAAGTACGCTACAAGTATCCGATGGAACTGCGCAGAAACCTTGATATATTCGGGAAAGATATCAGAATAATCAATAACCTATACTGGCAGCAAACAGCATTCGTGCGCCTTGGGAACGAGTTCAGTGAATCTACAAAAATAGAAAGGGGTATAAGGCAAGGATGCGTCTTCTCACCTTACCAGAATTTAGCATTGGCGGCCACAATCTTAACAACATAAGATACGCAAATGACACAGTACTGATAGCAGACATGGAAAAGAAATTACAAAATTTCCTACAGAAGGTAGCGACGGAGAGTGAAAAGAAAAGACTAAGCATAAACTACAAGAAGACAGAATGCATGATCATCAGTAAGAGGATGAGCCCGAAATGCGATTTGAAGGTCGGGAACACTACAATCGAGCAGAAGTTTTAAATATCTGGGAAGCGTCTTGACAGAGGAAGGTAAGTGTGACACTGAGATCCGTAGACGTATTGGGATGGCCAAAGACATATTCCAAAAGTTGGGCAGAGTATTGCGAAACAGGTGAATCTCTTTGGTAACAAAGAAAAGAATACTGAACTGTTACGTGACATCTGTCCTTCTTTACAGCATCAAATGTTGGACGATTTCCTCAAAGATGGAGAGGAGACTCGAGGCGTCGGAGATATGGTTCTACAGAATGATGTTGAGGATATCATGGACCGAGCGTACGAGCAATGATGAGGTCTTAGACAGGTTGCAAACAAAGAGGAGGCTTATAGTTAATATCAGGAAGAGGCAGGTGAAGTTTCTGAGACACATAATGTGGAAGGAGGGCCTGGAGAATCTGATACTCACGGGTCGAATAGAGGGAAAGAGAGACAAGGGAAAACAATGCGTGACATACCTGGTTGGCTTAAGCAAGTGGATGACAGAACGGGATCTGGGGGAGGAAGCAGAGGGAAAGAATTTGTTGAGAGTTGCAAGGGATAGAGGGAGGTGGAGAGCTATGATCAATGAGCATGAATCAGTAACAAGATATTTTTAATGAAAATACTTTAAAGTAATTGAAGAAGATAGACTCTGTTACATCTAAACATGATGCTGTTTTTGCTCCCTTCTAATTGAACGCTTTTTCTGATCAACCAGCTAGCTATGGCTACTAGTATGCTAATAAAAGCATCAAAAATTTTTAGAAAATAAATTAAAAAGCAAAAATTTTAAAGCTTTACAAATGAATAAATAATACATCACATTAGTTAAATTCTGTTGTCATCTATCTATATATAAAATTCTTTGACTTCCGCTAGTCCGTCTGTCTGTCACACCCTCTGAAATATCCATGCATTATTTTGGTTTGGTTTGGTTTATTTTGTTTATTGGCATACTTTTTTGTATTGAGGTGTATGCTCCATTTATTAAAACTCTGCAATGATGGTAAGAAGTAAGAATTTATTTTAATAAAAAAAATAAGAATTTTAATTAAGCACTTTATATCCTCCCGGCATTGTCCCAAATGTTCTAATTGCCACCAGGACAATCCCTGGATCAGGGATGTTAATACCAAGACAGAAGACTGTCTATTGTTTTATTTATGTGTTCATGTCATCATTGAATGGAGCTTTATAAAGTAACATCAAAACATGTGCGTAAATTTTGGTGGGGGAGAAACCTCTATTAAATTTAGATTGGCTACTCCTTTTGTTTCCTCTACTTTTTACTAATCTTACCAATGATTGTAGCCCAGTACTAAGACAAATTATAGCCTTGTATTAATTAAAATATATAGATCTCCAGATCAACAATTTACTGCAACTGAAGTGAAGTGGCTACTTGCAGAAGGGATAATTGAGCTAAGCACTTCCTTTTAGCAAGCTCATGTTGCAAGGACGACTACTAATGAGTGACAAGAAAAGAATAGTAGTCAAAACTGTGAACCATTTCACACTTTTAGATGTATATCTACAACCAGAACTGACAAACTGTTAAATACTGTGGTACATTTATTCTTTGGCAGAATTAACTTGAAATCTGTCTACCATTAAATCCCAATGAAAACAAATTTTACACTGCTTTTAAGGCCTGTGGGCAGCTATACCCATTCTGTCAGATTCCAGTTGGAGTAGCCAATGGAGTTGCCTGCTTTCAATGATTAATTTATCAACAACAACAAAATATTTTTGCTTACCTGCATAACTGTTTGTGGGAAAAATCAGGAAGAACATGACATTAATCTCAGGAAATTCACGAAAGCTGTTGAAATGTTTAAATTTGATCTACAATTGTGATAAGTGCTTGTTCTCTGCAGTTTCTTGAAACCTCATAGGTTATACCATTTCCAAGAGTAAAATTAAATCAGATCTTCAAAGACTATCATAATTTAAAGAACTTCTATTTCCTTAAGATATGAATGCACTACATCACGATGAAGGTATGTATTAATAATATTACTATTGTCTGCTATCTTCTTAATTCTTCTTCTTTTATTGTCCTCTCTCCTTAATATATTTTTCTTATATTCTCTAAGATTAGTAACCCCTTGCATTTCAGTGGCTTTATTGTCTTACCTGGGGTGAAACGATTAAAAAAAAAAATTGCTCTGAGAAGATTTCTGTTCCCATACAAGTTAAAATATTCCACTAATCAAAATGGCTGAAAAGGCATTTGAATGCCAAGATAGAAAATTCTTTAGTGCATTCTATTGATGAAACAATTCCCTTTATTATAGAGAGCATTGGATCACACTAATACTGGTGCTTTAAATCAAGCTGGTAGTCCAATGGCTTTACTTTTCAAAGGATGAATAAAAATGCTCATTAATAGAAAAGGCGGTAAAAACTATAGTATAGGCTCTGCATAACTAGATGCCACATTTAACTGAACAGAAATCGAATGCATTCATATTTAATTCTAAGCAATCTACTAAAATTGAAAATGCTGGAATTCAAAGATGGAGGATTGAGCTTGATTTCTACAGTTTTGATATAAAGTATTGCCTGAAGTATTACTAATGCCTTTGGCATACAGTTCTGCTGTTGGTTTTGATGTATTAATTCAGTTACACATCTCTCTTTGTCATCCAAGTACAAATGATACACAGATACACATTTTTGTTTTGTTTTTAAAAAAAAGGAATATACTATTTCTGTTGAAGGTTTTCAACCTTATAAAAAACAGTTTTATTGACCTGGTGTATCACATTTGATAAAGGCACCCATACTGAACAGGCTTGATGTTGCTTAACCAGGGATTGTATGAGAAGCAGTGTTTCAACATATGGCTGTAAGCCTTGGTATAGTCTGAATAATGTTACATATGCAAGATTTAGCCTTGCATCATTATTAGTCTGCATATAATAACAATGTCATTTTGAAATCTAGCCTTAATATGTCATTTAAAACATAACCTGATATCCAGGGCCTAACATATGATAATCTAAATGCATCAGCTAACAATATTAGTCATGATAAGAATTCCATTAAAGGACAGTGTAGAATAAAGTTGGGCTTATCCTTACATGAAAGAGATAATCATTTTCCTGATAACCAGGTTTAATTATACTGAACTGAGCATGTACACCCTTGTGCAAATTAATTGAAACAAAACAAATAATTTCGTTTTTATTTACTTTTTTTTTTCATATTTTTCACATGAAACATGACCCAGTGCACATGTTAGTACTTCATATATCCATTCCACAAAGTCATTCTTTGCAGATTGGCCACAGATTCTCAATTGTATTTAAATCAAGAGAGTTTCTGGGCCAGTCTATAGTACTTTGATTTGCTCACTGGTAAGGATTTCCAGTGTATTTGTGCAGCATTACAATTTTCATATGCTTCCTTGGAGTAATGTCCATTGCAGACAATGGCCATAGGACAACTAATCGACAGTCAAGACAATAGTGTCTGGGCATGATAAAAATCTGATGCAATCACGGATGATGCACTATTTTTCAAGGCCAAGCAAATTTCATCATGCACCCTGAAAATAGATTCATATTACTGCACACCACTGCAAATGGCCTAATCTGAGAAAAAATAGAAATTGATTACACCCTGTCACTCCAGGGGGTCTAAAACTGACCATATGGTGAAAGAAAGAAGACTAAAGCAGTTGTTTCAATTAATTTGCACAAGGGTGTATGCAAGCCACCTAATCATCTTAAGCTATGATTAATGCTGATGATTTTATTTAGCAGTGAAGCATGTGGTAATTTTGTTTATTATTTGTTATAAACTTTTCTGTATTTAAACAACACTTGCAGTCATTAAGTGCAAGATTATAAGCATCATGGCTGACAAGACTGTGTATATACTTAGTTGTTTTCTCAGATGAAGTCAGTATACATTGTCTCTTATTCTTGATTGCTGTCATATATGTTACTATGTTCTTTGATGAATAAAGCCTAAATAATAAAATTGGGTTCTACTACAAACTACTTGAAAGGTTTGGACAAATGGATGGAGGAACAAGTTCCAAAAAAAGGGTCATAAAACATAAAGCATTGCATCGAACAAAAGGTAGGTGGTCATGGAAAACCAGGTTCACTCACATCCTGATAGAACACATAGAAATAGAATAATTAGAAGTTGTTTCATATCTAATAGTACTGACAATTATTTACTATAGAAATAAATAACCATAATTATGTCTTTTGAGTGTCTGCAGGATAGAATTACATTAGAGATATTCATTTTGAAAAAAAAAAACATCTTCAGATAATTTGTATTAATCTTTTACTATATTTTCATCTTACAAGAGTGGATCAATAAGTTTGCAATTTGACACAGTTATTAGCTGAATTTTGATCTTAAATTTTCACTGTATCTAAATGATCAATAGAGAAGTGTTGAGTTATGATAACCTGTAAAAGAACAACTCTGGCATTGACAAAGAAGGGATTATCTATATTATAATTATTATTATTATTATATCATTATTTTACAGTTGAAATGGCTAGATGTAACTGTATGTTCTATGCTAATAGTTTCTTCTGTCATAAATAACTTGCAGAACTCTCTTTTGACTTCTTGCTTCCCAACCAACTTTGATTGTCAAAAACTTTTTATGCAATGTTAATTGTTGTTATCTATGAATTCTGAAATGAAAAGATTACTAATTCCTACATAAATAATAATATCTTTTTTAATATATTTTCATATATAAGTAAAATGGTTGCTTATCGCAGAATAATTTCCTTCTATCTATTTACAAATTATTATAATATAGAATCTGTAAATATGAGTTGACAGTGAAATTAATGGATATCTTTGCCAGAATTTGGGTAAGTGGTGAAAAGGAAATGTTTACTAAATAAAAATAAAATGTTTTTCTTTTAATCATTAGCCACATAGATACATATTTCTACTTTGTATAACAACTTGAGGGTTGTTATTCTATTGTTAGGATTAAGCAAGGAAGTTTCAAGCAAGATTTGAACTCACATTCCTTTTTCTTGTGAGGGCCTTATTGATTAGAACATAAAAACTCAACCAATAGGTATCATTAAAGACAAGGTGACAAGTTGAAAGTTGCAATAAAAGGCAACAAATAAATAAGTCAAAAATTAGTACTGCACTTATAAAATTCTGTTAATAATTTACATTTACAAAAAATATGCTAGAAAAATCCAATATGAAGCTGAATATACTTGACCAGAAAAATCAGGATTACAGAGGTTTTTCTACTGTTTTAGACCTTCAAAATTATACAGGCTTTTCTATTTTTTAGATCTTCAAAATTATACAGGCTTTTCTACTGTTTTAGACATTCAAAATTATACAGGCTCTTCTATTGTTTTAGACCTTCAAGATTATACAGGCTTTTTTATTTTTTCAGACCTTCAAAATTATATTAGTTTTCTACTTTAAAATTATATAGATTTTCTACTATTTGAAACTTACACTGTATCTCAAAATCAAGGGATCCTCAAATAAAAATAAAAAGTGTTAATGTAATGTATTATTGTGCTGATAGGAATTTTACTTAAAATTAATTTTGCAACATAATGTGAACACATCTACTAGAAACCTAACCACAAAAGTGACTAAAGGCATTCTCGGCCAACATGACAAATTGTCTTACAAATTCATAAAAGCAATGTAGACATTGAATGTTTCAAGAGTTGACATGGAAAAGCCTAGCGATTAATTAATAAGTTCTGCCAACTTTTTTTTTCTTTCTTTCTTAAATTTAAGGATATCCTTGATTACAGCCAATGAACTATTTATAACTCAGTAATATTGTGTCTGGACTGTCTTTACTTCAGCCTACACATAAAAATTTACAGCTGATGAAATCTTGACTCATGTAATCACTGTCTTTCTCTCCCCTCCAATTCCATATCTCTGTACAAACAATTTCTCTTGTTCAAAGGTTGTTTAATGAAACTGAATATTTATATAACATTTTACAGAAATTAGTTAAGTAAAGAAAATACTTTCTTTAGTAAATAATTACTGCATAAACAACTAATAAAGAAACAATTATTTTATTATTAGTTTGGTTTGGTTTGTTTTACAACATATCAACCTCAATGGATTATTTAATACCAACAAGATTTTTATTGCTGGTAATATATTTTTTCAAAAAATGTATTGCCTGTAATATTTTCCTTCAAAAATGTATTGTTGGTAATAATTTATTCTTCAAAAATTAATTGCTGGTAATAATCTTTTACAAAAATGTATTTTTGGTATTAAAACCTATTTTTACACTTTCATAGTGTTTTAAACCCCAGTTTGGAAGTTAACTATTTACCATAGCTGGGACCCTAACAGGCGCTACCACCCCGATCAGGGTGGACCTTAGAACACCAGCAATTAAGAGGTTGTTCCATGCTCCTCAAAACCTCCTGATCAAAGGTCTTGCTGTTAGATATAGTTTATAGACTTACCCAGGATGCGAATGTAGTTTATCATCATACCCAGGATGGATTTTATAATTAGTTTTATTTTATCTCATTGCTTTTTATCAGAACACTCCCCTTGGGAGATGGGGGTACAGTCAATGAACTCTTCATTATTACTATTACAACTATCACATAATAGTTCATTATTTACATTATTCGCACTATTGTCCTCATCTTTGTTGCCATATTATTATTTATTAATCTGAATAATGTAAATAATCTACATAATACCTCATCTCAGAAATATAGACAGACACATAATACTTGTGATGAAATTCTATACATACAAATGTAAAAAAATATTATGTTGGAGTGGTGGTATTATTATTATTATTATTATTATAATTATTATTATTATTGGTGGTGGTGGTGGTAGTAGTTATAATTTTACTCTGTAGGGGGAGAGATATGTAAGGGAAAATATGGAAGAAAGATTTTTTCTCCCATTTGTTATTTCCCCCATTATGGGCATTATTATATCCATGATATAATAACACTATACATTATGGACAAAACAGAATGGCCGAAAGGAAAAGGAATGACAACCATGCATTGTTCTCAGAGAGACTTTTATACTACTAAGATATAAACAAAACTATATATACATATAAATACACATGTCCCTCATAGAGAATAATTCCAAATTGAGAACTGCAAGATGGAGTTTCATTCTATATTTGGGAAAGATATATTGCTAAAGAGAAACAGCACCATGGACTTGTAAGCTCCTGAAGACGCAGATTTAGCCTCTGCCTGGGTCATCGTGGGCCTGGGCTAAAGAAAAGCAACCTTTTGTTTTGATTGCTGTAAACTAACTGAAATTTGACTACCACTATTGTCACTATATGGAGTGACATCAGTAAGTAGCCATCATGTATGCAGGGTAGAAAGTATCAGCATAAAAAATACAATTAACTGATTCATGTTTCATTTACTGAAGCAAACAGCACAATAAACAAAAATAAATATGATCTGACAAAACTTGAACATGCATCCTGTACTTGAGGAGCTCCTCTTTCATGGCTGATGCCTGAACCACTTCAGCCACAAAAGCCTTAATTCAACAGAACACAAATCTATAATTATTCTGACAGCTTTTCCTATCTGATTATCTCTGCCATTTTTGCTTTACTCCCTCATAAGAGACATTTTTTTTACATGAAATTATTTACACTTTCAATGTTATTTATGACTAACTTTACTCCATTTTATTATTGTTATCATTCTTGTCATATAGAGTCCAACAAAATGTGCTCAACCAAAATGAGAAAAAATTTTTAAATCGGTTTTAACACTCAACACCTGAAATTCATCATTGCAAAAGTTGTTCAGACAATTGACCTTTTCACTGTTTCCATATTTCAGCAGTGGTACTCATATGATCACCAAAGTTAAGCAATGTTGAGCCTGGTCAGTATCTATATGGGTGACTGCTTGGGAATAACAGGTGCTGTAAAGTTGAATGTGCTGGTGGTCTGATTAATAATGGCTTGGAATTGGAAACTGGAGAGTCATATTCTAATTGCAATCAGGTTTGTTATATTCACTTATGCAGAAATACCCTTATGAATCCATCGTTTCTGCTCCCCATCTATGGGTTAATTAGTAAGACTTGTATCAGCAACTCATTATTATCTCCAAAAAAACTCCCACAATCTAAAAATATTTTCTGGCTTTAAATAACTTGCAAAAGGTTGATAAGCCTTAAAAAAATACAAATCAATCAATTAATACACTTTTCAGATGATTTATTATTCAGACCTCTTGCATATACCCTACATCTAAAATATGGAATCACTTGTGTCACATAAGATTTGTATAATGGGTTGGTCTAATCAGAATATTTGTGATTATTTTATTGAGTTTATTTATATTTGTCACCATTTTAATTCTTTTTTTATTCATGGTGACACTAACTGAAATTGGTAGTTTCAATAATTTAGTCTGAAGAAGATAAACTAAATACACTTGATATCTAGTGACCAGGGCTCTATCCCCAAAAAGCATTTCTCCACTGAACTACAAGCTGTAGAATCTGAGGCTATACCCTTTGGCAACAACTGAACAAAGCAGCCAATTTTTGAACAACCCAACGTCAAATGTGTCTGAGTTGTGTGCCATCTTAGATGGTTATATGGATTTCTCTACACTAAAAACTGACTATGTGTCACATCTGCTCTTTGAATAATGATAAATAAACATTGGCACCATATGGAAAAATGTGACACTTCTTTCCTTGGAAACTGAACAATTGAGGAGATTCAAATAATAGATCAGTTTAAATATTGAGGTTAGGAGAATGATATCAAGATAACAGAATTGACTTTTATTACTTGCATGTTTTACATTTGAACTATTATCTTCCTTTTTGTTGCCATTATCCTCCCAATATTTTAAATGTCCAGCTTTCTTATTGATCTGGGTAACTTTCAGGGAATTTTGAACTGAACCCATTATCTAATCTTTATTTAGCAGATTAAATTGCTAGTTCATAAATTTGGTGGTATTTTAATTTTGAATTCAATTCTTGGGTCAGGTATAATGCAAACTTAGACTCAGCAAAAAGAAAGTGAGCAATAACTGAGCAGTACTAAATAAGAACAAGACAATATATACCTAGACATGCACAGCGAAATGAGAAATATCTATCCCCATAGATTAAATAAAGAATTTTGTTCAACATTCCCTGTAAGTTACTCAGATTGATAAGCACCTGAAGAATTTTTTTCTTTTTGCGTGGATGTTCAAATAGGAAAACAATTCTGAGTTGCCTCTCTTTCAAGATATTAATATCTTAATATGTCAGTATTGAATTTTATCAGTCCCCCCCACAGTTTTCTTTAGTTTTATTGAATTTTAAAATTAGAAAAACCTCATTGGTTGTAATTAAATATTTTATGACATCAAGCAGTTCAGAAAATAATTAAAAAAATACTTAGAAGTATCATTTAACTAGTTTTAATTGATTTCTTTTTTATACATCTAATGTAATATGATAAATAAAATTATTCATTCTACTAAGTCTCATATAAGCATATAGAATAAGAAAATATATTCTTAAACTATTGGTTATATAAGCTTGAGGATGATTAATTTTTAAACAAGTAATACCAATTTCTTGATTATTGCACAGGTGTTGTTCCATATTTCTTTAGATTTATTAACTTTTTCATGAAAGTAGAAAACTACTGTTGTTGACCTGACATTACAAACTACTGTATGTAAATAAATATTATTTTCATGATGTTTTAAGCAAAAAGTATCCATTACTTTTACAAAGTTCAGTTAATTAATCCTTAAATTTACTAATTTACTTTGAGATACATCTCTAGGACAAATATTGAATTTTTAAGAGATTTTTAAATTTAATGTTTATATTTTTTTATCTATAATGGCTGTTTGATGAGTCATTGTGTGACAAGTGAATGTGAGAATGTTTTAAAAATCTCTAAAAGCTTTTGTTTACATATGGAAATTAATTTTAATTTTCATACTGATTAGTTTTAAGCTATTATCATTCAACTAAAATCAAAGTTTTACCAAAGCAACACATTGAAATTATACTAAAAGCGTTTTTAAGGTTTTTTTTTAGTCCAAGTTGTAATGATATTATAATGTAATATGTAAACATTACTGTTTCTTTCATTGAGAAACAAAATTGAGTATTTTGTTTCATGGCATATAAGAACTCCTTCCTCCTTATTAAAGTATACAACATAATTATTATAGTAGTCTACAATACTTGGGTAAACATTAGCTTACCAGATACCAGAACTTACATCTTATATGTATATAAAATGTAATTCTTTTTTTAATGTAGGGGTCTTATATGCCATCAAACATGGTAATTCTTTTTTATATCAATATGGGAAAATAAAGAGGTCAAGGTTGAAAAGGTTAATAGTGGTGAAATGTTGGATGATTAAAAAAGTTTCCTCCACAGTTAGCCATTATTTTGTGACATTCAAGCAATAACAAAACCAGTGTTACTAGCTTACAGTTAGGATACCAATTCTCATCTGATCCTCAAATTCAAGCAGCATCAAACATGGCTGCTAAATGAATGGGTGACTAATTAAAAACGCAGGTACTGTAAGTAATTTGTGGCCTTTTGTCAAACTAAGCTAAACTTTGTAATTAAATAAGTGTCATTTTTATAAGGCATTAGTGTGAAGAAAAGAAATACCTGAAGTATTAAGAGAAATGTTCAGAAAGACAAAAAAAAATAAAAGCTCTCACATTCCTTCACATCTAGGTTGGAACAAATGAACAGATTACTGAAAGATAAATTCCTATCAGATAGCAGCTATATAACATTCTCAGTCCTATCAAGTTTTAAATATTTGTGAAATAATACAAGTAGCTGGCCTCATTTTGACTGCTTCTTATACAACATTAACTGAACTTATACATTCATTAAGATTACTTGTTGCTGTTTATTGAGGTGAATACCTGGTTAATTTTATCAGATATACAATAAATATCAGATAAATAATGTTAGAAAATTCAAGCCTTCGAAGTAATGAACTCTTCTTTTTTTTTAATATAGTGGGTGTATCAAAAGTATTTTCAATTTTTTTTATAATACTCCAGTGATTCAGCTCTATCTCGCTGCCTTATGGCCATATCACATTAAAATACCAGTTCTTGTATGATCATAATAGTTAAGCAATGTCAAGCCTGGTCAGTACCTAGATAGGTGACCTTTTGTGAATACCAGATGCTGTAAGCTTGGATATGTGGGTGGGGTAATGGATAACGGCTTGAAATTGGAAATCAGAGATTCAAGTTCCAGTTAGATTCATTATATTCACTTATATGCAAATACCATTGGGAAAGGGATGAACCCACCTCTTCTCCCTCCAGCTATGGGTTAATTAGTATGACTATCAGTAAAACTTCTTATTATCTTCAAAAAATTATTACAACCTTAAAATAATTTCTGACTTTAAAATAGCCTTCAAAAGGTTGATAAACTGCAAAAAGTCAATCAATCAATCAATCAATCTACCTTGTATTTTAAAGCATTGTAACCAACAACTGATTGTCATCCATTTCTGGGTTATTTTGTAGTGACAGAAAAATAAAAATGTTCACTATTTCAAAATAAAATTATAGTAAACTAAAAGTTGGCAAACCAAAATGGTTTTTGCCATAAAAAAAAATAAACACTAAAAGATAATAAAAAAAAGAAAGAAATAAAAGCAGCTAAAAGGTCATCATCTGTAAATGAAGGTGAAGAAAAAAGGATTGTCAAATGAGTCACATCTGTGAACCAATAAGGAAGCAAGAGACAATTCTGAATTGTATTCTTTTGCCTCGAGAAAGAAACACCAGAAAAAGGAACCAGAGTGTCTATGAAATAATTTTGTCCCCTCTCTCATGTCATACATTATCAGGACACCTAAAATTCCTACAGAGTGTCAAAAGAATTACTACTATCAACAAGATATTTACATACTACATATATACAGTTTTACAAGGACTCTCTCTATCTCTCTCTATTATATGCTAAAGGACTTAGACAAACTTTCTGATATGAACTTATGAACTCTTTGAATATCATTGTATCTTTTATTTTAAGAGATATAAATTTTTATCAGTACATGCACAATATATCTTTGAATTAATTATCTTTGCATGCATTTTTAAAAGGTCATAAATTGGTGTATATTTGGATTAAGGATGTTATCCTAAGATAACCACCTGTAAACCCACATAAACCCCACAATTTCAAGAAACAAATCCTTATCCTTAATACACTAAAACCATTTCATAGCACTATAGTTATTGTTCTATTTCATTCCACTTCCTAAATTCTACAGACAGTTTTGGTGGATTTGAGGCGTAGTTTAAAATAATGTCTCAAAAGTGACAGAATCTCAATAGTTGTAATTGTTACTATAACATCCAAAACAAAAAGTTATAGCTAAATATTGATAATTATATAATGACTATAATAATTTCTAACATTATCATTGTACAGACTAATAAGAACACAAGACTATCTATAAAATTATTGCTTATTCAATTCCAGACTTTGTCAATTAATATCAATGAATGGGTGCCTGGCTTTGAAATTTTATCCAAACATGGATTCTTCTTTTCACAAGGATGTAAGAAGCTATTTTCTTTTCTTTCTTAGGTGAGTGCTTATATATTTGCTTGTCATCTGGTTTGTCCCATGTGTGCACATTTTAAGCACAGCTGGGCTGACCAACTACTTAGATGTTGGGAGCAGTCATCATAAGAGATGGGGATCTGCACCTGATAGTGACTAGGAAGCAATCTTTCAGATCAAACCACTGATGCACTTGGCTTCTTTGAAGCTCTATGCAATGTCTATTTTGTTATCATCTGGGCTAAGTAACCTACTATGATAATATTAATAAAATAGTGATGTCAACAATAACTTTTAAATGTGAATATGAAATGAACTATGGAGTAAGGGTGTTTAAAATATGCTTTGAATACATCTTAATATATATTTTGGGGCAAATTTTTTCTTTAAAATATTGAGAAAAGAAAAAAAATAATCACCTAACAATATCCCTGCATGAAATGGCTGAAATTCAACAATTCACTCGTTATCTTGCTAATAATACTTTAACATTTGTTTGTATATATATTGGTTTTAGTTGTTTGTTTGTATTTTATCATACTGACACACATGCAAGTCTGCCATTTTTGTTGTAGGATAGACATTCCAGGAGAGTCATGTTTCCCAACTCAAGCACCAATGTACACACTCCTGCAACAATTTGTCTGCTTTCATGCTATTGTCTGGGGTAATGCAAACTCCAGCTGCAGCCACCATAAATTGTACCCTACAAAGAAGTGATGTATATTTTTTAATATTGAATCTGAAATGGCAAATCACACTTGGAGAAGAATTCAGTAACTCTTATTTAAAGTGACAAAAGGCTTCTGAACATATTCATTTTCTTAGTTTTCAAGATCAGGGCTTCTCAAACCCTCAGACATGGAGGTGTACAGAAACATTTTTTTTATAAATAATTAAGTAGCTCATTTTTATCAACACTTTATGGTGGCCATTGCAAAAATATATCATTGCTATTCAATATTTATTCAGTATTCCCTTACTTTAAATAAATTTGTTTTTGTTACTATTTTTAAATATTTATTTATCACTAAAATAAGGCAATATTCAATTAGGTTGCATTCCAAAATAATTTCTTGTTGAAAGGTGAGGGCAACTCTCATGGAAAGCAGAGGAAGAATTTGCAAAGCCATGGTATAATTAAAAAAATCTGACATTTAAAAAAAGAGATGGAAAATAATGAAAGCTGAATTTCAAATAATAGTGAATGAATGATAACACGCTCTTCTACCATTTGGTAATGCCTGTTCATAGAAATCAGTATTTTCAGATAATGGGTGTCATTATTTCTTTTGTCAAATGGACAATTTTTACACATTCAGTACAATTATAAAAATCAGCAGAGAAAATAAAGAGAACTTCTTGTCAAAAAATCAAAAATTAAAAAATCTTGAACTTTTTCTTGTAAAAGTTCATGATTTTTAAGCTTTGTACTTTTATTCTGATTTTTAAGCTTTGTACTTTTATTCTGATTTTTAAGCTTTGTACTTTTATTCTGATTTTTAAGCATTGTACTTTTATTCTGAATGTCTTCACCTAGCAATATGGTAACACAGAGGTGAATGAAGATTCCCATTGTCTTGACAATGTGTAATTAGTAGTGGTTGAGGTTAATACACTCAGATATGTGAAAGAGGAAAGAGATCTTAATAAATGAAACTTGAATGAAATTACAGTTGGTCGAATTTCATACAAAGATTCTGATTTTTTTCGAATGTCAATTTAGGATGGAATCATGAGAAGTAACTATTGGCTAAATGGCAAAAGCCGATTTTGGACCTAGTTTGTTGCAGATTTCGTCCACTTAACTGAAATAATCTAAACCAAGTATTCACACAAGATAATTTGTGTGTCATATGCAATTTACATGGCTAGTTTGGAAAATTTTTCGTTATACGCGGGGAAGCGAGTAGTACTAAAAAACACATCTTATTTCTTGCATGATGGCAAATTTTTGCGACCTGTTTGAAAAAAATTGGATAAAAAATGAGGAAATTATTCAAGTTTTTTTATTTTAAGTAGTATGAAAAATCCAATTTTTTACAATCTTTTGCAATTTTTTTGTGTAAAGCCAATGGTCGTAGGAAAATTATCAAGCACTCTACATAAACCCCATGAGCTACGCTTTGCATTAAGTGCAAAGAACAGCTCATCCAGTAAATTTTTTTTTCACGTATAACTTTGCCTTGATTTTTGCAAAGAGGCATACCCATCTTCAGTTTTATCGATTTTTCTGTCAAACCCGGCGTGAGCGGAGTGCCTTGAAAGTGAAAAGTTGGTCTTGACCCAATTGGTAAATTTGAAACATGTGTGTACAATTTCATCAAAATCGGTCGAGAAATGTGTACGTGGATAAATAGCAGAGAGAGAGAGAGAGAGAGAGTCACAGACATTTTCTGTTTTATACATATAGATAATCAGAAATCTACGCTCGATAACACAAGCTTATAAGCCCAAGCCATGATATCATAAACGATATAATTAATTTGGTTATGATTTGATATTTGCTCATATTTCATCAGCTTGGCTTCGTATGCCACAACACTATGGAATCATAAATGACATAATTTGATTATGATTTGACATTTACTGATATTTCATCAGCATGGCTTCGTATGGCACAAGGCTATGATATTTTAAATTACATCATTTGAGCATGATTTTACATTTGCTAATATTCAAACGGCTTGGTTTTATATGCTACGTGGTCATGATTTAATATTTATTTAAATAATGCCGATTTTTTATGTAAAAAATTCAAATTTTCGAGATAATTATTGATAATAGATTATTCGCTATATTTTAAACACACCACATCATACTATGTCTATGGAGAGAGTTGTCAACACCTCCTAAAAAAAACACTTAACACCGTGTTAAAAATGCTTTTCTGCGATAGAAGTAAGTAATATTTGTTCCAAATCAGATTAATTAAACTTTAAATCAGTTAATATTCCTCAAATAAAGTTTCAGAAAAGTATATTTTATTTTTGAAAGATTTTTTTTAATAAAGAGAATTATGTTGTGTTGACAGATTTATCAATATGGGCGATTTTAACGTTTTTACAAATAATAAAAAACTCATTCGCATCAATTTAAATTCAGTTTAAAATATATTAGAAATATTATTGGAAATATTAAATTTAATCTATTAGCTTGAAATTAAAACTAAAATAAAAGTTTTAAAAAAGATGTTTTATTTTTTAAAATGCAGTTTGAACCTTAAGTATCACTTTTCTTTAGAGGTACCTACTTATATAAGTTATATAGTGTCTTTGAATTTCACTGGGTACTGCACCCTTAGCTTAGTAATTTTTTTTTTTTTATCCGATCTCAGTCGAGTTCATGGAGTCCATATCCACGAACCGCAGTTAATTGTGAACTGTTTAATAATAATTTCGATGTTTGTGTAATATGCGCCCTTCAAGAGTTACTTAACTGGCTTTGAATTCAGAGTTGACCTTCGCTTAGACTGATTGCCAACAACAGCTAGAGAAACTAGTTTGCCTTGCGATTTAACCTGTAGCTGGGTAGAAGTGATGAATTCGAAGAGTACCCAAGTTGTTACGAAAGTGAATGTAAGAATTCAGTTTGCCAATTTTTCCTTCCGAGCTGCTAACCCGATAATCCATTATTAGGATATGATCAAAGCTTACTAAATAGAATACTGTGTTGTTAAGTTGTGGTCAGCGAGAAATGAGTAACATTTGTCACCTTGTTCCATACTAAGCTTATTTATTTAATAAGCTTAGTAATGACAATAGTGGAAAGGGTTAAATTATATATACCCGCTTCAATCAATTTGACTAGTAGTTTTCATTACAAGGCTCGAGGTCAGAAGAATCAAATAAATTTTTGGATAAAACCTCAACGCTAGTTTGAAACAAAGGTGGTAGCAGATTGGAAAAGTTCAAAGGATAAAATCGGAAGAATGAATGTAAAGAACCAATCCCCACACTCATTGAGAATTGACCGACATTATTTCCACTCTTTTATAATATAGTTAAGAGGAAATATCAGGCAACCATAAAAGGTACTTAATTTGAAACAAGTTGCCCTAGAAAGTAAATTAAATTATTGAAATTTATCATTTGTAGTCATATATTCCCGAATTGTACCTTATGGCCGCCCAAACAGTTTTTAGGTGAAAAATTCCAAACAATTGTGCTTAATCATTAATTCTTTCCGCACTAATAGAAAAACAGGTAAGTGTGAATATCTATCGTTACATTTGCTCTTTGATTTGTAACTATTTACACTCAGCGGCTAGAGAGGGAAAAAAAACTTTGTTTCAAAAAGATAGAATTAGGAACGTTGATGCAAAGCGCTGGACAGACGGGCGTTGTTTAGGAACCTTGACCAAGCAACCATCAGCTACCAACTTAGTGAAAATAGCACTTAAAATGTTAAGGTTTTCGGAATAGAGACCGCATCGTTTCTTGATTCCGTTTTTATTTATTTTTATTTTTTAACCTTTTTTAGTTTGGACGTTACAAAAAAAAGTTGTTATTGAAAGTTGAAAAACAAACACCCACCCTTGGATTGAGGAATCGGAGAGCCGAGTTCGAATTCTAGTTGAATCCATTACATTCCTTGGGAAAGGTATGAATCCTCTCCTTCTCCCTCCAGTTATGGGTAAATAGCAGGACAGACTGGGTTCTATAGCCTTGGATAGCAACTGGTCTAGGAGAAGGACAACTCTGAATTCAAAACCTGCGGAGGGTCGTTTGGGGACCTTGTGGTACGTAGTGCACCATGCCTCTGTATTCGGCCCTTCAAAAAGTGTGGATGGTCCTGCACGAAACCTTCACCACTATAATCAATTCTCATGTGCTGTTGTCGGGCTGTCGGTTTCCTGGGAACTGATCTGCTTGACCCTCGTACGTCGGATTCGACGGAAGAGTCGTGCGATAGCAGGCGATATATATATATATATATATATATATATATATATATATATATATCATCGATTTATGCCGATGTCGGTCGGTCGCTCTCTTTATCGTCTCGTCCTATGCTAACACAGGCTCGAGCACAGACTGCATTATCAGAAGCGCCACATTCGAGCTAGTTAGACAATATCTCTTTCCTTTGAATATACGGCGACAGGGAATTCTCAACGTGAACCTGTATGTAAGCTTTCCTGAGGTCCAGAATGGATACGTTCGCGCCGTGCTGTCTCCATTCTCGCAGTTTATCCGTGAAGACGTTCGCAGCAAGCGTAACTATGTCAACATAGGTGTTTATTTTGCCATAGTCCATTACAGGGCGCACCTTATGTTTGTTGGTCTGTAGCACGGCCATCAACGGGCCAAACTTATCAATATACGGCAGCAGCCAACCGTTAATGGCGCCAATACCAAGAAATAAATCGAAATCCAGAGGCTTCTCTTGCATAACCAGCACATCGATCGTGGCAGTGTTGCCAGTTGCTGTGTAAATCCTTACGATGCCGCTTCCGCAGCAGGCCTGCGTGGCCCCGGTTAGTGCGGTTACCACCACATCCTTTTTCGACCAAGACCGACATAGCTTTGCGCTCTGAATGGAACGTGAGTCGAGGAGAGCCGAGCATGGTACGCCATCAATGTAAACAGTGGCGATAGATAGCGCTGAGTTCACCTGTTGTCTGGGGAATAACTCCGGACAATCTCTGACCAGGTGGCCGGTTTTGTTGCATCGACAACAACACGCACGAGTGGTCTTCCCTCTCCGCATGCAGTCCCCCGCGAAGTGATTGGGACCATTGCACTTATAGCATATAGGCGGGCACACGGTCGGGAACAGTTGAGCAATCCGGGCAGGCTGTGCCGCAGCAACGAGTGGTTCCTCCACTTCACCTTCGTCCTTCATAAGTGCCCAAGCTCGGGCCAACAGCTCCTTGAGTGATATATCATCCACCCTGGATGAGGACCGTAGGTGTCTCTTCACCGGTCCAGGAAGTACCCGCATGAACAATTCTACGATTCCTCCGAAAAGGACCGACAACTTCCGCAAATCCACCAAATATACAGCTAAAGTCTCACCCGGACGTAACACACGTATCTCAAACTTCTCGTACGTTGTGAATCAATCAGTGGGAAAGGTGGTGATTAGTGCTTTTTTGATTCGGGCAGCGTCTGATTTCTTGATCTGTTGTTGGTAAACCGCGAACATTGCCCTTGTTAGGCGAAGAAAGAAGCCGCTTCATACCAAATAGGTCGTACACCAATTCCAGCTTCTCTAATCAGTCAACCACAATTCCAGTCCGGTCAAATTCGGGAATAATTTTCAGATCGAACCGGCCATCCATCTCTGCCGAAATAGCTTGTTATTTAGTTTCCGTAGCTATGTTAACGAATAGAAATCTTTAAAACACCAAAATCTCACGTCTTCTCGCTTCCACTTCCAACTTTTCTCTGCCCTTTACCACCTTTGTATACCACTTTTTTTTTTTTCAGCGGGTGGTCGTTCTCCTATATTCAAGATGGCCGATCCCCAAACGCTCATTATCCATACGCCTTGGATCTCTCGTAAATGGCGGTTAGGCAGGCAAGACACATCGGGCGCTTTGGATCAGGTAAGTGAGAATATCTATCGTTACACTTGCTCTTTGATCTGTAACTAATTTGACATTCAAGCAACCACCATCTTGGTGAAAATAGCACTTAAAATGTTAAGGATCTTGGAATAGCGGCCGCAGCATCGTTTCTTGTTTCAGTTTGTTTTTAAATCTTTTGGGGTTTGGACGTTACAAAAATGTTGTTATTGATTGTTGAAAAACGAACAAAAGCCCCCACAAGCAAAATACATTTAAATAAAAAAAATTATAAAATTTATATTTTCATAATTAATTATTCTATAACTATTAATTAATAACTCAAACTGTTTATGATAATTATAATAATAATTATTAAATAATATTTTGATTATTCGATAGATAACAATGATTTATTGATAAATAAAAAAAGGTTACCTTGTAAATATTTATTTATTCATTCATCTACTCTACTTTTTGTTTTGAAATAGGCTTCCTTCGATAAATTATTTTTGGAATCCTAAATACGAAAAAAAAACTGATATTTTATTTATATTACAGCTGATATACTTTCTTAAAGAAACGTTCATTAATCTTAAATAAATAAAAATAAAATGATAACATAAATTTTTTAAGACAAATATTGCATTATTTTTCTTATTTTCCTTAACAATCTCTCGGTAACCGATATTTTTAAAAAGAAATATCACTTTTTTCTTGAGCAGGATTAAAGAACGTGCAATTATAGTAACTAAATACGGTATCTACGAAGTAAATTATTTATACAAATTATTTATAAAAATGCAGTAAACATTCACTAAAGTAACCTGAATCTTAAATAAGAAAAATAACCGATATTTTATTTTTTTATTAAAGCGAATATACTTTCTTAAAGAAATGTTCATTAAAGAAATATTTTTATTTTTATGAAAACCGATATTTTCTTTATCTCAAGAAAACTATTATTAAATCATTTTTTAATTTTCTTTAACAAATGGTTTACAGACTGCATAATGACGGCTAAAGCAACATCACTGTTGAACTGGATTTCTATTTGGAACTTTCTACTAAAAAGCATTATCATTTAGCATGTTCTGTTTCGGGTGAGTAAAGTGAATCAGTTGTTGCAATCTTCTGATATTACAATCAACATTATGCTTGCAACTTGCAATTTTCTTCTAGATTATCGTGAAAATGATTATGCCTCTGCTCTGTTGACAGTGCGTGAAATAAAATTGCAAAAGAAAATTATATTGATGAGAGGTTTTAGTTACAAGTGTATCGCAAAAGACATTTATTTTAGTATGGGTCCTGCGATAAAGTTCAAACCCCTGAAGAACGTTTTCGTGGTGATTATTTTTTTTATCTCACTTGTTGTCACGTAGATGTTTGGAGTGATCACTATTGATGGCGACGTTATACCTCCATTTATCTTCCCACAGGACCTCAGCCTCAACACGGCAGCCTATATCAAGTGTTTTGAGGAGGTAGTTCTGCTCTGGATCAAGACGGTGGCTGCTGAAAGATCCTATGTCTGGCAACAGGACTCTGTATCATGCCACACAAGCAGGAGAACCCAGACAATTATGACTGTCAGAAATTTCTGCGACCACATTATCCCTTACATCTGGCCACCTAACTCCCCAGACTGCAACCCCCTTGATTATTATGTGTGAGGTGCAGTTGAGTGATAGACCAACAAAACTCCTTGTAACACCAAAGATGTGCTGAAGGCAAGGATTATAACAGCATTCACCAACTTAAACAAGAAGACCGTCCAGAAAAGATGCTGGAGATTCTGAAGTCGTCTGGAGGCCGTGGTTGAAGCCAACAGCGATTTTATTGAATAAATTTACTCTTTAGTATCTCAAGATATTTTTGTGTCATTTTGGTGAATATATCTATTAAAATGAGATGTCAATGTTATTTTCATTTTTGCGTAATTTACACGACAATTTATTCATTGCACTCTGTATAATGTTAAATGTGTTCAAATTATTTTAACAAAAAAAATCTCAAGTTGGTTGTTGTTAAAAATTGCCACAAAACGTTGTTGATTTATTTAAGATGGAACGATCTATTATGACGTTTCTAATTTATAATTAGATACATTGTATTTATCTTCAATTTTTCTAGTTGAATTGTTTACTTATATTGAATATGATCCATTAAAATTTGTATTTTATATGAATACTACCTTATGAAAATTAATATGTAGTAGAGTGAGTGTCCCCGTATCATAAATACACGACCCATGCACCGGACCTGATTCAATCAGCTACTCTGTGTGCGTCGGGAGCTGTGTATGGATTTGAATGTCGGCTTCAATACATTAGGAATGACGTTTGCAACATTAGAATATAATAAACTTTGGGTCTCATAGATGCTCTGTGTAAGATAATCGAATACAAGTCCTTCAGGACCTGCTGAACAACTTTGTGGCTGAAGGTGACAGTTTCGTAAACCGCATTATTACCGGTAACGAGACGTCACCACCACGACCCGGAATCAAAACGACAATTCATGAAGTGGCAACATGCGTATTCCCTATCAAAGAAAAAGTTTAAAATGTAGTCATCAACGGGAATGCGTACTGTCTTTTAAGATAAGAAAGACAGGATCCATCCCGATTTCCTGAAACCTAGACCAACCATCAATTCTGGCCGTTGCACCGCGATGATGACTAAATATGAATAAATGCCCTTACCCACTACCTTCAAATTCGTAGGACTGAGGAAGAAGACGAAAAGGAATTCGCATGACTATGTGAAACTTTCTTTGGACTAATGAAACCTTATCTTCACAGAGATTGACCGGCGATCTGAGAAAAAGACGGAAATAAATTCGCGAGCCTATGTGAAATTGCTTTTGGATCAATGAAAACTTCCCCCTCCTCACAACCGAAAGAAAATAAAGTAGCGAGCCTATGCGAAACTTTTTTTTTTATGTAAAATGAGGAGAAATATTAAATTAATAAAAGAGTGTCTGATGTCACGTAAAAGGTTTCGTTTCTGTTCACCGCATCCAACGTTGAAGTTTTCGCTAGTGTCAAATTACTCGGCAGTTATATTATTTTTGGCCAACTATCTCTCTTCGTCTTTTTTTTTTTTTTTTTTTTTAATGTAAGCAACCATATATTACTTCTGTGAGCAACGAACTCTCTACCTTTGTTTTAAACATTTTTGGAAATTATAAGCCAGATTTGGCATCTCCTGGGTTTTATCTGTTAAGGACAATGAAAAAATGGACGACGTGGATATTTCCCTGTCATGGCTTCTGTTCAAAATTGGTTGCGTCTGCTAATATATGATTTCTAATTTTTGTTTTAGAATGCCGGCTCTTGTTCATAGTTAGCAAAATTGCATATTTGATAGTTGAAAACCTGCTCCCCAACGGTGATATTACGCTGAATCCATTGTACTTGTACTATTTCATGAACATAAATAGGAAGTATTATTTTTTTTTATATTTCACATGTAGAAGACTTATCAAAAGAGAAGGAGCGCTCTCTAGTGGAGTTTGAAATAAGCATTTGGACATACTTATGAGTGTATATACGCTAGATCATGAAAACGTCTTATGGCTAAAATAACTGTGTATTTCCAAAACCATTGATAACTGTTCAAACCCAACTAAAACTTAGAATTTCAAGTTTTATTCAGACATTTGAGTGATTATATTGCTTCGATTCTCCAATTCTATTTGCTCCTTTCACTTAGCCTTGTGCCAAACTAAGCTAGACTCAATAAATGTATATGCTGGCTCTGTGCTACTGTTAACATTGTTGCAATTCATGATTTCTTAACACATTCAGTACATTTAAAATACGATAATATGTTTAGACAAACAGCAGTCAAGATTCTCCGAAGAATAAAGAGTATCTTTCAAAAATTATTAATGCGACCAGACTGCAGAGGACAAAATGAGAACAAAGCGCAAATATCAAAGAGGAACGTTATGTAATTATTTTTAACAGATTAAGTAGTAAAAATGTGTTAGGAAAAATAAAACTTTACTGACATTTTTCTCTTCTTTTAAGGCAAATGTCAAACATTTTAGTCATTTTTAATAAATTTTGTCAGCAGACATACTGATACAAATCAGATACAAGTTTTTAGCTTTTTATTTGTTTGTTTGTTTGAAAAGGTTGAAATTAGACCAGAACAGTTATTCCGAATACTTTGCTTTTAAAGGAGCGAAATACCACGGTTCTCATTTTCCCCGCATGTTTTATAGGCTGGGCTCTTTAAGAAGCTAAGGTTACAGAATAGGCAATAAGTGTCGGAACGTGAAATTTGATTGGTCGCCAAAGACCAGCAAAATAAGTGATAATATTTTAAACAGTTGAAAAAAGTTCGCATGAAGTTTTTTTTCTATTTTTATGTTCTCAGCATGAACCCTTTCTGTAAAAAAAAATTCATCACTTTCTGAAATTCTTTATCTAAAGAAACGCATATCCAGGTTTTACTGTTTACAATCGGGTTATTGTTCTCATCTTTGTTGTTGTTGTTATCACAACGTCTATAGTGGCGTGGTGCTTAGGGGTTAAAATGAAAAGATGATTTACTCACGCCAAGAAGATTAATGAAAAATGATGATGATGAAAAAATACGAAGGTAATTTTAACAAAACATGATAAAGAATTTATTCACTAATTTAAACGCTTGATGTGTCACTAGATTGTTTCATGAAAATAAATCAGACTTCTTAAAGTCCGTAGTTTTAACGTATTGTCATGAAGAGGAAATGTTCATAGAACAGATTAAATGATCTGAAACAAAATATAATAAAAACAAGATCCAGACAAAGACGAGTGAGTTTGTTACTCACCGAAGGGATATATGGTTGCATGCGTTCAAAAGTAGACAGGGAGAGATAGTTTGAAATTCTTAGCTTTCTTGGATTATTGAGAGAAAATTCTTTGAAGTGCCGCATGCTGGTTAGGAAAACCTTCCTTTCACGTGAATTCAGACACACTTCTTTGATTAATATAAGTTTTCTTATTTTATACCAACAGGAATTTCATGTAGGCTCTCTACTTTTTTTTTCTTCTTTTTGGTTGACCGGCTAATCTCTGTGAAGACGAGGTTTTCATTGGTCTTGTGGTCGTCCTGAGCAAGCGAAGGACCGGATGTTAACCCTCAGAGGTCTAGATAGCAAATGACCAATACTGGTCTTTGCGCACCAGGCTCGACGCATAAGTTCCGGTGGAAAATCAAAAAGAAATAAAAAGAATATAATAAGCAATTTCCACCAATTAAACGGCCCCGCGCCATATCCAACAGTTTGTTTCAGCATACTGACTCAGATCCGATGGACACACATAAATAGAACGATGAATTCACTTCTGGTCAGAAAGCCTTGAATTTACCGTCATAGAATGTCGCTACGCTTTTCTCACCCATCAATCCGACGCCTCCAGTTTTCCTTCACCAACGGAGATATCAAATGACACCTACCAACCCGTTGACCTCACCTTTCATCTCCTGGGATCCGCACGCCTAAACTTAAGTATTCACAAAATGACACTTTAATTCCTTTCATAATCTGATTTCTTTTCTTTGAATGAACATTTTAATAACGGACTTTGTGCGTGTTAATCAAGAAACATTATACTTATCATTGATGTGTATTTAAATATAAAGTGTTTCTGATATACCCTTCTCTTTCATATTTTGTTTGTTTATGTTATGGTGACCTCAATTTGATTGCTTGTTGAACCTTTAGGCCAAACTAGCAGCTGTCCACAAGTGACTGCTACTGCTTACCTACCTTCTTATACAAGCAACAATTACCAACGAATATACACTTCCCACAACACCACAGTCTAAAACAATTTCACATATTCCTTTTCTTCTTCTTCTTCTTCTTCTTAGCTCACCGATCAGTTTCTATGGAGGGCAAAAATCTCACATAGGCTTGCGAATTCTTTCCTTCTTCCTCGGTCGTACGAAGTTAGTCGGTGTAAGGAGTTATTATTTCGTACTTCATCAGGTGTATGTCATCAGGTGTATGTCAGTCCGTGTTGTAGATTACCCGGATTGTCATACACCTGATGAAGGTCGAAGGGCATAACGGCCGAAACGTTGTAGCAACAACAAAGATTAGGACAATAGTCTGCTTATGAATAGTGTAAATTAAAACCTAACAGCAAATTTGCCTTTTCAAATAGAAACATTTCCAGTTTTATACATTGGACAACTTTTTTTATCACAACTTTTTTGTCACCAGTTTTCATATGAATGAAACAAAGATTATTATGATGAAATTAACGTAAGTTTTGATCATTTTTAACAATACATGCCACAAGTGTGCAGAAGTGTTCACTGATACTCTTCAATGGATATTAATGCCTGTTTCAAGATATCGCTATTAAAAAACTGTGACATGAAATAATCCAAGATAAGATCAGGAATTCCCAGCGCGCATGAGAAGACTGATACAACCAAAAATAATGCAGTATAACATCCGCACTTTTGGTCCTCACAACAGTCATGAGTGGGTGGGGTCATCATACTACACATACATTGAAACTTGGGGACTCTCTTTCTCTCTCATATACGTGTCTGTGTGTGTATGCATGTGTGCGTGCAAAATTCAAACTTTTTTCAGTATGCAAAACATACAAACTAAACAAATTAACTGAACCAAAAATTTACATTAGAAAAACTACAAAATCTATTAGTCATGTCTCGTGGCTAAGATACATGTATATTTATCGCTGGTAGATGTTCAAGCTCAGGGATTTAAGAGAGGATTTAAAAATGCTGATTTTAAAGGCAGGCCTTCACAACTTGAAATGTTGGTGCTAAAAAAAAAATTCTTCTCTCCATCTCCCAATTGAGCCCGGTGCTGTTCTAAATATGAAGAGACTTGAAAAAATCATAGATGTTGGCATTTTAGCCAAAACGGGAAGTAACCAATATGAATCAAGCAAAACAATTTTTTCAGAAACAAAGCGATAAGTGCTAGCTAACATCAGTAAAAGTAGGTGAATAAATGTCATTGCAAATAATTACTATAGGAGAGTCCAATATGTGACTGGACATGTCTGAACTAAGTTTCAATTTTGACAATTTCAAATATTTGAATGTTCAGTCATATCCCATTGAAATCAAAAAGCTTTTTAAAACTTATTAAACATTTTCTTAAGCCATAATATAAGTAAGAATTATGGTTAGGTATGGGGAAAATAATTTGAAATTTATTTTCCATGTTTATAACTGCTGTCAAATCCTGTAAAAGAAATTCATACCTACTGTTACGTTGAGCGCCTATCTTGGTTTGAGGACAAGTAACCAACTTTTGAAGGCCTATTTAATGCTCACAAGCTGAATATTTACGAGCTACTCACGTACTGAAAACCTTAGCGAAAAAGCTTATTAAATTCCTATAATGTAATTATATTAATAATATTTAGGTACCTCCAAAGATTCGCCAAAAATGAGCATACATGATGAAAAAAATGCCACAAACGTAATAAAAACAAAGTTTTATCGTCAAAATCTTTGTTATTATTAAGAGGAAAGACCAATGTATTTTTTTTATTATCAGATTATATTTCTAATCCTTTTAAAACCTTCAAATTTTTTTTCTTACGTCAGTAGGGGACCATAAATTAATATAGGAAATGTTAGTGTCTTTTTGCGGTGAAAAACACATTGATTTGGAAATTCTTGCAAACATCAAATAATTGTCAGATTTTAATGAAACTTTCAGAATTTATTCACAGATAAATTATTTTAGAAATGTTTACAAAATTTTACTAAAAATATTTTTTTATGTTTGTTACTCTCCACTTATTTCATTTTATGAAATTTCGAGAAATTCATTTTTGTAGAGTTTAATGTTTATATTAGCTATAAGCAGAAGTCTTTGGAGAATTTAAATCATCATTTTTTTTTTGTAATCTCCTGATTTACAAAAAAAAAAAATACGAAAATAACCCCAGTTAACGAAAATCTGTTCTGAATCGTAAAATAAAAAATGCAATAAAACTAAGACATTATTTAATTTGAAAAGCTTTTAATTACTTTAATGAATGAGATATAATGTCTTAAGAAAAAAATTCTATGAACAATGAATTTTTACAAGTATTGTTTTCAATTTTTTTTTAAATTTTAGTTAGAATACTTGAAGCAGAACAACTGATTTAATCATGTTAATTCTGCAAATCCAATTACGTCATTGCCAACACCAATTCGAAAACCTATCGAATGGTAAGCAGAATATTTATGTATGTAAATATAAATAGCTTTTATTATACCTTTGAATGCTGCACTTTCAAGCTTTGTAACAATAGATAAGTATTAAAGATATTAGAGATACATCTCTTTTACATTTAACTAGTTACGTTTTTTTTCTTTTTCTTTTTCTTTTTAATACCAAGTTCCTTCAGGATGTAGGTAATCGTGACAATCAATAGATTCCTCTTCCTTATTATTTGTGAATTGCCATAAGAAAAATAGAGGAAAGATTTCACACTGTCTTTACTACTGTCTGGTTGGAATTCTAACATTGCCAGGCACATGTTGTGCAACCCGCGTTTCAAGGCGCTGATTGGTCCGCCCTATTTAGTCAGCATCACAATGAAATTTAAATCAATATACGACCAAACTATTCTGCAAACGACAACAACCTGGGAACAATGTCAAAAACACGTGTGCTGGCGGCAGGAAAACACGACTTAACACAAGCTGACACCCTATTAGCCAGGGTCTGGTTGTCCCTCCCCAACTACGGCAATTTCACATACACTGGACACAAACTGGGACCAAACGTCGGTAGGGACCTAAAACCTTTAACCCTTCGCTCAATTGTACGTTTACTTTGGATAATATCCCGGAAAATACTATGAATGTTTTCCATTTCCCCATCGAGCTCGCAATAACATATCATTAACCAATAAGTATCGCGCATATATAATAATATATAAATATCATTAACGCACGATGAACAAATGAGGAAATAAAAATTAAATTCCAGGATTTGGGAACAAAAGGATTCCAATTGGTGTATAGTCCAGTGAATGTAATTTTACGATAAACACTACTGACGAAAGAATATATATATATATATATATATATATATATATATATATATATATATATCCTCACCGGTAGCACAACTGTGCATGAAATCCGAATTATGCTCCCGGTGAGGGAAAAGATGTATATTTATTAATATATACTTAATCCTCTGTTTTATTACATCGAGCACTGTTTTATTAACACCGGCAATATATATATATATATATATATATATATATATATATATATATATATATATATATATATATATAGGTGTATACGGAATGAATTCCAATAACCAACAATTACTATTCTTAAAAAGCGTGCTCAATACAGCGTAGAGCAGATATAATTATTTATTTTAAAAAATTATAACATATTTGTTATAAAATCACTACAAAATAGCCATTTTTTTTTTCAACACCTCCTTATCAAGTGATGATGATGAATGTAAAATAATTATTTTACATTCATCATCATCACTTGATAAGACACCGGAGGTGTTGAAACAAAATGGCTATTTTATAACATATTTATGTTATAATTTTTTAAAATAAATAATTATATATATATATATATATATATGCATTTTTTAATATATATTATTTATATATTATATATGCGCGGCATTTATTGGAAAGCGCTGAATTACAGTGATAGAGCTAACATATTTAGTTGAATTGATGTGAGTTTGTGGCCCTGGGTTTCACGCTATTTGCGATTGCCAGATCAAACAATCCGTGAAACCCAGGGTCACAAACTCACATCAATTCAACTAAATACGCACCCCCATATATATATATATATATATATATATATATATATATATATATATATACACACACACACACATATATACAGGGTGTGAGGGATAAATTGTCGTCTACATTGCACAAAAATGAAAATAATACTGACAGATATATTTACCAAGATTACACAAAAATATCTTGTAATTTTATTCAAAATTGTAAATTTATTCAATAAAATCGCCATTGGCTTCAACCACAACCTCCAGACGACTTCGGAATCTCCTGCATCATTTCTGGATGATCTCGTTGGTGAATGCTGCCATAATTCTTGCCTTCAGTTCATCTTTGGTGTTACAAGGAGTTTTGTTGGTCTCTCGCTCAACTGTACTCCACACATAATAATCAAGGGGGTTACAGTCTGGAGAGTTTGGTGATCAGATGTAAGGTGGTCGCGGAAATTATTTGATAGTCATGACAGGGTTCTCCTGCTTGGGTGGGGTAGTGAAGACACGACCGATGTGTCTTACCCCAAAACCCCCGATCGGCGGGAGGGTATCCCGTTGTGGCCTCTGCCAGTTTTTTCAGCACTCTTTTATGGCCATCCGCCATTTTTTAAAACTGACGTCACATTGTGAGTCATCAAATAATAATATACATCGTGTATCTACATGGACGGTGTGTACTACGACAAGGTTAGAAATTCAGAGGAGCAAGTTTTATCAGTGTTTCTTTGCTTTTTGTACTTCTTACTTTTTTTTCTACCTAAGTTATATTGTCAATCATCAATAAATAATAAACGATAGAGCCGGTGCTTGTTTGATGACAACGTCAAAAACTACTTCATCTGTCAATTGTCATTCTATAGATAGCATGGAAAGATTTCTCAATTGCAAGGTGCTTATAGTAGAATTTGCCAACAAATAAGCAACAAAAGTTACTTTGTAGATAGTTGTAATTTTTATTTAAGAAATGTTATGGTGCAAGTTCCTTGTACCACGGTCCAAGGTTAGAATCAATGAAAGAATAACACGAACACAGGCATGGAATACAAAGATATATTACAACAGAAATATAATACAAAGAAGTAGAAGTATTAGTAATGACTATCAGATTTGGTTTGAGTGAACTGTTATCTCGACGAGTATCACTATTCCAATCTCCTTACAATGTGCTCTCAATTATACCTCCTCGTCTTACAATCTGCTCATACCGCTTGAGAGGCGCAGTATTTATAATGTCAGGAATAGTCCATTATTATTATGGGTAAGTTCCCATAACACCACCCTTCCTAAGCTTTTGCGTAGCAGGGTTTTTTAATATTTTTTCTCTTTGGATCTATTACCAAAGGTTCTGTGAACTTCCTTTTTCTGGACGATTTTCGTGGTTCTGGCATTGTTTGCGGCCTTTGTATATCAAATGTATCGAAAATCGTATCCATCACTTCTTCCTGAGGTGAACCGTTAGAGTCCTCTAACAGTCTCTTTCTTATTTGGTTGACGTGTCATTTATGTGAGAATTTGGGTCACTGTACTATGTAAACCATATTCCTGATTCTTTTTTCAATTGTACCTTGTTCCCAGTAAGATGTGTTGTTTTTATATGCCTTAATTTTTGTTTCTCCTGTGTGGAATTTTCTTTTTGGTATGCACGACTATGTTATTTGCTTCGTTTGTTTTGGTAGCAATTTATCAAATACTGATCTGATTTTTCTGGCGAACATCACTTCTGCGGGTGATAATGCCAATGGTGTAGCATTATTTGGCGTAATACGATATGCCTGTAAAAATTGTTGTAATGCTTTTTCCGTAGGCACATCATATGCTTTTCTTAACGCTCTTTTGAGTGTAACAACAAATCTCTCCGCTTGCCCATTTGATCTTGGGTGATACGGCGGGGGTTTGATATGTTTGATTTGAAAAATTTCGCAAAACTCTTGGAAGTCCGCTGATGTGAATTGCGTTCCATTATCTGTGACTAGACAATCCACTACTCCAAACCGAGCAAACAGTTCGTGGAGGCAATTTATGGTAGTTTCGGAAGTAGGATTTTTGCAACGAAACACTTCCGGCCACTTACTATAACTATCCACTATGATCAAATAGTAAAAACCATCTATTGGACCTGCATAATCTGCGTGTATTCTTGACCACGGAAGATTTGTCACTGGCCATGACTTATGGATGATTGGCGGTGCTTTGGCTGCTAAGGAACAACCCTTGCATTTTTCCACCATCGGTGTAATGTCCTGGTCTATGTTTTTCCAATATACATAGCTTCGCATTAGCGATTTCATTCTATTTTTCCTGGATGGCCCATGTGGAAATCCTTTAGGATTCGTTTTTTAATGTTTTGGGAATTACTACCCTTTCGTTATAAAGTAGCACATTATCGCATAAAGAAAAACTGTCCGATATTTGCTTATTTTTTTCTGCTATTTTTGCTTTTGTTTCTTTTAGGAATTCATCATTTATTGCTTCATTTTTATTTCTTGTAGTGTGACGGGGAGGTTTCGAACTGTACAACTTGGTACTATCCTAATATCTTCTTCATGTCGTAAGGCTGCGATTACAGAGTCTTCCAATGGCTCTGTTTTCGTTGGTATATGTCTCAACAGGCCATCCGCATGTCCGATTTTTTTCGTTGGTAGATACTCCAATCTGAAATTGTAATTCAGTAGAATTGTACCCAATCTTAGCAACCTATTGGCAGTGTAAACCGGTAGACCTTTCTTCGAACCGAATATTGTTAATAACGGTTTGTGATCCGTCTGTAGAGTAAAAAATCTACCATAGATATATCTATGAAATCTTGTGACTGCGAAAAAAATTCCCAGGGCTTCTTTCTTTATTTGTGAGTAATTTTTCTCTGCAGGTAGTAGGGTTCTTGAAGCATGCGCGATGGGTTTTAGTGTCCCATCCGGCATTTTACGCAGAATACACGCCCCGACTCCATAGGCGCTCTCGTCCCTTGCTACTATTATTTCTAATTTTGGGTCGTAGAGTGCCAAAAATAAATCCGAAATTAAAGTCTTAATTATTTTTTCAAACGTTTTCTGGCATTCATCTGTCCACTCCCAAACTTTTTCTTTTTTCAGCAGTTCGTTCAGTGGTGCGCGAAGTTTATGCATGTGAGGAATGAATTCTTGGTAATAATTCACTAAGCCTAGAAAACTTTGTAATTCTGCTATGTATTTTGGAACTGGCATTTTTTTTTTTATTGCCGTTGCACTTTCAGGGTCTGGTCGTCTTCCTTCTTGATCGATGATATAGCCCAGGTATTTTATATCCTTCATAAAAAAACCGCACTTGTTTTCTTTTACCTTAAACCAATAGCTTTGTATTCTCCTGAACACCTCTTGTACGTGATTCCAGTGTTGTTCAATACTTTCGCTATTTATCAATACTTCATCCAGGTATGCAATCGTGTACTCTAGTCCGGCGAGCATAGTATCTATTGTCCGTTGGAATATAGCCGGCGCGACCTTAATCCCAAATGGTAATCTTTGGTATCTGTATAATCCTTTGTGTGTGTTTATGCACAGTAATTTTGAAATTTTCTCATAGACTGGGATTTGTAGGTACGTATCACTTAAATCTATTTTTGAAAAAAAATTCTGCCGTTTAATTTTGTGAATACTTCTTCTGGACTGGGTAGAGGATAGTGGTAGTCTTTTATCGCTGCGTTCAAACCCGTTGAGAAATCAGCGCATACTCGAATCTTCCCTGATTTTTTTTTTTTTTGACTTTTAGTTTCTCTTTTAATTTATCTGCCTCGGTCGATAAACCTTTTACATTTTGGCAGTACGTACTTATTGGTAAATCCCAAAGTTCGAATTTTTGCATCCAGTCCGTACCGAATAAGTTTTCTGTATTTCTTATACATTTTCAAATTTTGGTCATTCCACTGAATGTCACATTTGTAATCACTTCACCCTCAGTTACCGATCTAGCAATTTTATCGGTTCTTAATACGGTAGGTTTGTTCAGTTTTCTCCATGTTTGTACGTTAATAATAGTTAAGTCCGACCCGGAATCCAACTGTAGTCTGACTTTTCTGTTTTGCATTTCTACTTGCACATATTTTCTTATGTTAGTCTCATCCGCTTGGTCAGTCTTCATGATTCTTATTCTGCTTTTGCTTTCTCTTCTAGTCCAACAATGAGAACTTTTATGTCCTACTTTTTTGCATGATAGACAAGTTTTAAAACGGTATGGACAGTCTTTATACCAATGCCAAGTCCCACAGCGATAGCATGGACTGGGTAGTAGTTTTTTCTGATATTGACTTTTTGAAATAGAAAAATTTGTTTTACCTGTTTTTGAGGAGGGAAAATTGGTTTGGTTTGTTTGTGAGGAGGGAAAGTTGGTTTGTTTTCGTACTTTACGCATGTGCGCGATGCCAGCTTCTTCTATATCTTTTGAGTCTTTCTTTACACTTATGCATCTCTGGCAGTCTTCGGCCAGTTTTTGAAGTGTCAAATTTTGTTCACTCTCCAACTAATTTCCGCGTCTTTGGTTGAAACCAGGCCTTGGACATATATTAAACATTTGAAATTGTCCGGGCTGAGTTCCGATAACTTGAAATCATCACAATATTTGTTTACAATGGAAGAGAAAGTTATGTAATCTTCGCTCTCCTTTTTTGTTAGATTCAGACATTTCCATCTTTTGTGGAATAGTGAGGTATTAGGGCTGAATAGTTCTGTTAACAGTTTTATGGCTTCTTTAAAAGTTAACTCATTTGCTTTCCTCGGTAGGATATAATGTGCCTAATTTTCTTAGTAGTAGTCGTACTTTTCTTGTGTCTGACCAATTTCTGCAGTCAAATTCATATAGATCTTCGTACCTTCGGAAGTAAGTTGCAAAGGTTTTGTCTTCGTCGGGTGCATACGTGAAATCTTTGATAGTGCTCCAAAGAGCGTCTTGTGAGAGAACTGTTTCATTTTCGGAATTTTGCCCTTTATTTGACATTACACGTAGCAATAATTTGTGTAATTTAAGATGTCGCTGTTTGTTTTTCTGTTACTGTTCAAATTGGATTTCCATAAGTTCCACAATGGTTGACTTAAAATCTTCCATGTTAACGTAATTTTGTGTAAGTATTTTCCTTTAGTGTAGCCTGATATTCTGGAACCTGTGTACACCAAAAAAGAAAAATTCCCCGTGTAGAACTTGTGTCTTTGTTACCACAGTAAAGGTGATGTCCAAAAAAAAAAAAATTTCCTTTTTTTTTTTTTTTATAGATATGTTCGCGTAGAACATGTTTTTTTTAGAAATCTCTATGTAGAACTTGTTTTTTAGAATCTCCACGTAGAACTTGTTTCTTCAGTTTTCTCGTCGACACTGTTATGTGCGACGGATGGCAAAAAGTTTGTCCTCCGCGTTGAGAGTTGGTTTCTTGGGTTACCTCGTCGCCACTTGTTATGTGCGACGGATAGCAAAAAAAGGTATAATCCTCCGCGTAAAGAGTTCGTTTTCTTTTGGGGGTTTCCTCGTCGCCACTTGTTATGGTCCAAGTTTCTTGTACCACGGTCCAAGGTTAGAACCAATGAAAGAATAACACGAACACAGGTATGGAATACAAAGATATATTACAACAGAAATATAATACAAAGAAGTAGAAGTATTAGTAATGACTATCAGATTTGGTTAGAGTGAACTATGTTGTCTCGGCAAGTATCACTATTCCAATGTCCTTACAATATGCTCTCAGTTATCCCACCTCGTCTTACAATATCCTCATACCTCTTGAGAGGCGCAGTATTTATAATGTCAGGAATAGTCCATTATTATTATGGGTAAGTTCCAATGTCGACATTCCAACCACCTGAAACGTTGTAATAAATATGGCGACAAAGATGAGGACAATAGTCCAAATAATGTAAATAATGTTTTTGCTTTTTAACTGTTACTGATAAAGTTTAAGTATGTTTGCTGTGTATTTAAAGCATACTTTATTTGAGTATGTGGAAGTAATATAATAATGGTATACAAACTAGTTTATATATATATATATATATATATATATATATATATATATATATATATATATATATATATATTTAAGAGTGAGTCACTGAGCAATATGTATTTTTATGGTGCCGTGGCGGCAAAATCATGGGCTGTCCTGGGCTCTATACTTGGACATACATTGTTCCTAATTTTTATCAATGACTCTCCTGATGGCTTTAGCTCTCAACTCAGTATATATGGCTGATGACACTACTATTTACTCTTGTCTTAATAGTAAGCGTGATTGGTTCCATAAGGTCAAATTGGTAGCTGATTTAAAAAAATGATCTTGTTATATTTTAAGGCCTTCAAAACAAAACTGCTTCCTATTAATCATCCGAGAAACCTCTTTTTGCTTTCCATCAGCATGGCCAATGCTAACCTCCATGAGAGTGACTCGTTGTGCCTTCTCGGTTTAACATTCTCGGCTGACATGAAGTGGAAAGATTATATTGAATCAATTACTAGTTATGCTGCTAAGAAAGTTGGTTCACTGTACTGTGATAGACAATTTTTCTTTCTAGAATCTATCTTAAATATTTATATGTTCACCATTGGTCAATGCTTCAAATATTACTGCCACATATGGTCTAGTGCTCATATATTTAGAGATTCTTGATAAAATCCAAATAAGAATCTGTAATGTTATTTTTCTTGAAGATACTTTGATGGCAATTGTTCTGGTGAACTTTGCTCTATGGTACCTAAACTTTATGAATTTAAGTGCAGCTAGCAGATTAGATTAGCAGCTAGGTTTCATCATTTTACAGTTGAATTGGCTAGATTTAACAATAAGTTCTTTGCTAACAATTCCTTTTCTTGCACTTCTCACCTGTGGGACTCTCTTCCGGCTTCTTGTTTTCCAGCCGACTTTGATCTTCAAAAATTTAAATGTTCCTTTGTAGATTTGAAACTTTTACTTTATCTCAAATTATATTTCCAAAATCTTTTTTAAAATTAATATATATTGTATTTCCCATCATATACAGTGTACTTTTTCCCCTAAAAGAAGTCCTGTAAAAATCACTTTTCCTCTATGCCTTAGTTGTTGATTACCAATACTAGAGTAACACTCCTGTTTGACACTTTAGCCTCTTGATGACTCCAGAATGAATTCTTGATGATTATAAATGATTATTATGATTAAAATTCAAAATAAAGTTAAAATATAAAAATAATGTATAATATATTTATACATATACTTGATAATGTAGCTTCCATGTGCCCTTTGTATAAATATTTTTATGTTAATTGTTCTGTTGAGGTTTACTTTTTGGTACCTAGACTTATGAATTTGAGCACAGTACTAGATTGGCAGAAAGGTCTCATGATTTCACAGTTGAAATGGCTAGATAGAACTGTAAGTTCTATTCTAACAATTTCTTCTCTTGCACTTCTTGCCTAAAGAACAACCAGCTTCTGAATTTGATCTTCAAAAATTTAAATGTCAAGCATTATCTCCTGTCTTCTTGATTCCTCTTCTTTTTTGTTCTAGCTCTTTAATGTTTTTTTTTTCTTATTGTTTCACACTTATTAACCCTCTCGTGTCTTAGAGGCTTTATTGCCTTGCTTGGGATGAAATGACTAAAAAAACAATGATGGGGAGAGAGAATTACAAAGCAAATAAAGGTGTGTGAAAGAGAGAGAGAGAGATAAAGCCTTAAATTAAATTTCATTTAAATATCACTAAAGAACAAAGGTGTTGTCTTTCATGAATATCAAGTATTATTATAAAACATGTAGCATACTATAAAGGGTAAATCAAGATCATGTAGCCACAGTCCAAGATTCAAAAGAATATCAGTATATCCTAATAAGAGATTATGGTCAGTTGAAAAATTAAGTAAAAAAACAAAATTTTTTTGTTTTCAATGAATAAATCAGGAAAACAAATAAATGTTGAGTATTCTAATAACTTCTGATTCAATCATAATAAAAAATCTTTGTGAATATAATTTAGCTTTGTTGCTTCAGGAAATGCTTAGGAGTTTCAATTATGTCAAGAGTTTTCCTGTGCAGATCTAGTAGTCACTCCTTTCAAGTGTGACACTTGTATTCATAATATTGACAAAGGTTAGCTTAATGCTGCACAAGGCCAAATGTTAGTAAGTTTGTATAGGAAAAGTATGGGTCAATAATTACAGGAAGATTATGTTGCATCATCCCTCCAATTGAGGATGATCTACTGCTTGCCTTGAACTTCAGTAGTTTCAATTCTTGCTCTTACAATATTTCAGATTCTTGTTTTAATGTATGAAATGCCTTCACTGAAAAAGATTATGAATCCACCCCAAAGTTTAGCTAATTATTTCTTGGCCCATGACCTACACTTCCACAAGATATCATTGAAAGTCATTGAGAACTTTTGAAGATATTGTATTGATGAATACATAACCTTTGACCAATTTTGTTGGTAGAGAGAATTAAAACTGTTCTGACAAATATGAAAATTACTATTTTCAGTAGTAATGATTTCTATTTAAAATAAGTTTTAATGACTTAAGCAACCTACATATCTATGTAAAATGTCTATTATGGACACAAACAAAAAGATTTCTGATATTTTTTGTCATAATTCTTTAGATGAGGAATTATTATGATATACTATCTGCTTGGTTTTTATTTTCAAAATATCTTGGCTGTTATACTCTGGCTTTCTTTAGATGTTTGTCATAATGGGTAACCCCCTGAGAATTTTTAACCAAACCCTTTATTCAGTCGTTGGAAGCAGACAGAAGGATGAGAACAATCTATCTCTGTGGATTGAATAAATGGTTCAGATCAAAAAGTTTAGGGAGTTTTGTTTTAAAAAATGTAAAAATCTACAAAAACATAATTTACTTTTAAAACAGTACTTAAATAAAAAAAAAACATATGAATGTTTTGTTCTGAAAGGAATGTGTAAACAATATTTGATGGAAACGAATGATATTTGTAAACATTCATGTTATATTCTTGGGTTCTTCAACACAAAACTTGTTTTTTATTGTGGAGCTTGGTGACTGACTTATTGGTGAAAAAATGTATATACCATGTTTGGAGATATCTACAAATTAGAAAAGCTTGATTTTTTTTTCTAAATAAATGGATTTGGCAGATGGCTAGGAAACTTAATCAGCTGTCACAAGGAGCATGTTGAAAATGTCTTCTCCAATTGGCCTAAAGGAGAGCAACATTTGATTGACAAAGTTTTTAAAAAAAATAAATGGTAAACAATAAATGTTCAAATATCTTCTTTGTCATTTGAAACAAGATTTCCTAAAAGCAAATCAATTAAAAAATAATGATAGTTGGTTTGATCCTGCTTGCAAAAAATGTTACATTTCTTATGAGACATTGTTTAAGTTGGATTTTCTGAAGATTTTTGATGTGAAATGAGTTAAAAAATTATTGTTAGTTGATTTGATGTTACAAAAACCAACCTGTCAAATTTCTTTAAACTTTCTCATGCCCTAAAACTGATCAAATTTTCCTTCTCTATTCTTTTAACAATAGGGTCAAGCCAAAAAGTTGCCAGAAAATAATGTGCACCTTAGAAATATCTGACTAGATATTTGATGGTTGAAGCCAATTTTGAGAGAAAGACAGATTCATTGATCTTCATCGGGGTTCAAACACCTGCTAAAGATGATAGCTTTAATTTTTCATTCAGACAAAATAATTTTAAATTTTGAATTAAGAGGAATAATGTTATGGATTGATATTGAACTGATTGCATCTGAATTAACTTTTATTTTTACATAACAATTTTGGATTTATTATCTATAGATAATGTTGGGATATTTCAAGTATATCCTGATATCTTATAAAAGGAAAATTCTAAATGAGTTGACATTAAAAAAAATTCCTTTGTAGATTTGAAACTTTTACTTTATCTCAAATTATAATTCTAAAATCTTTTTTAAAATTAATATATATTGTATTTCCCATCATATACAGTGTACTTTTTCCCCTAAAAGAAGTCCTGTAAAAATCACTTTTCCCCTTTGCCTTAGTTGTTGGTTACCAATACTAGAGTAACACTCCTGTTTGACACTTTAGCCTCTTGATGACTCCAGAATGAATTCTTGATGATTATAAATGATTATTATGATTAAAATTCAAAATAAAGTTAAAATATAAAAATAATGTATAATATATTTATACATATACTTGATAATGTAGCTTCCATGTGCCCTTTGTATAAATATTTTTATGTTAATTGTTCTGTTGAGGTTTACTTTTTGGAACCTAGACTTATGAATTTGAGCACAGTACTAGATTGGCAGAAAGGTCTCATGATTTCACATTTGAAATGGCTAGATAGAACTGTAAGTTCTATTCTAACAATTTCTTCTCTTGCACTTCTTGCCTAAAGAACAACCAGCTTCTGAATTTGATCTTCAAAAATTTATATATTTGACATATTAGCACAGAAATTAATATAAAATAAAGAGTTGATGCTGACTTAAATGTGTTTATCAGTAGACCTGATAAATTTTAAATGTTCACTAAGTTATACCAATACAGTATACTGTACCTAATACTTACCTGGCACATGTCAGAGGGTATCCCCCAGACGAGGCTATGTCCAAAGGACAGAGTCTCATCCAGGAAACTGACTCCATTTTTTACGTAGTCTATAGGGAATTTTTGCTGGAGCCTACAGGCTCGGATACCCCACTTTAAAACTTGGCCTTGTGCCACATCTTGCTGCTTGGGGCAGTGGGTAAATAATTATACAGTACCTACTAGTGTGTATTGTAGTTCATTTGCTATAAAACACATATAGAAAGATATTACAGTTAATATCTCAATATATAGGTAAGTGGTATGACTTTATGTAGTCTTTGCACAGGTTATTGTATACTGTAGCCTAAATTCATTTACCAGTAGGTCTAAGTTTGGGGCTACTGGTAGCTTACTGTATGTATGGAGGAAGGTCAGACTATAATGGTAGGTATAGGGCTAACTCAGAATTTTGAGCTAAAAAGCTTGTAGTAGGCTTGTATGCTGCAATTTATGGTATATTTGTATAACTAGTAAGATGCTAGTAAGTAATAAATTAATTTCATTTTGAAATTAACCCTATTAAAACACTGAGACTTAACCCCTTGTCGATATCTACCCTTGGAGATTTTGAGTGAACCTTCAGTATTTCTGAGCTGCCTGTGTAACAAAAGAAATTGAAAGTGAAGAGAAGCAAATGGTCCATATAAAGTTGCTCAAATGAATAGCCTTATTCTACTTATATATTATGATATATAATTAATTTTGGTATCCCAGTACTGCCAGTCCTTAATCTATACAAAGATAACAGAGGTAATATCCACATCTGATAAAACATGAACAGTATCTCTTCATACAGATGAAAAAACATTTCAAATTAGTTTTGGAAGTATATAAACAAAGGGCGCAGTTATTAGATTTACTCATTTCCTAAGCACACAGTTTTGAATGTTTCCAGTTTTTCTACAGTATCCAAAATTGTCATAAAAGTTCTTACTAGTCTACTGTTACTATGGTGATTAGATGGCAGGAAATACAGTAATTGAATTGGGTACAGTAACCCAAAACTATATAATAAATCTATAAATGAAAATGTCAGTGTGTCACACTTTTTCAACTTTACTCCTAGAGACCATGGCCCAGCATATGATAATTGTTGGTATAGAAAATAAGGACCTATGTACATCAAAGTGTCTTTAAATTGAATGGCAACAGAAGAATTATCTTTGAACTTTTAAAAGATAAGTTTAAATATTAGCGCAATACTTAAATGCAGTGATCAATTTTGAGTTCTTCTGTAGTTTATTATTGCCTATTGTGATGAAGGCCCAATCAAGAGATCTCCACAGGAGCTAGCTTAAATGCCACCTGATAGGGCAGCTTTTAAGATAGTATATATATAAAATATAATAAAATCAGATGTTTTCTCAGTTTATTGGAGGATTCAGCTCAAGTTTCTCAAGTGTCCATCAAAGAGCATTGTACCAGTACAGTAGAAGTAACGGTTCAATGGGTTAATTAAGTTGGTTAATTTAATGACATATCAACACTTGTTGGGTCATTTAATGTTTTATAAGACAAAAGTCATAATTATTTTAATAGATAGGTAGACATTACATTAGAGGTAGTCATAAAGTTATATAATAGTAAAAAAGATAAACCTATGTTCAGTTAACACAAGTGTCAAAAAAAGGTAGACATTGATTATGTTTATACTCAAGCCTGCAAGTATCCATTGAAAACGTGGTTTCTTTTCTGAGGATCTTACTCAAGTTCAAGGGATGTGGTCAACATATTGGAAGCACTATCAACAGGACATTGGTTCAATGGCCTAATGATTTCCAAATACCAGATTCATTAAAGAAATGTGTAACATCTATTTCTAAGCAAAAAACTCCAATAAATGAAATGTGTTACATAAGAAGCCATGAAAAGTGAGTGATTAATACTATTTTATAAAATTGAAAACAGGTTTGTGAAGAGTTGGGAAAAATTGTGAATGACATGTTTGAGAAAAAAATAACAACCATGACTTGTGGATTTTGGTAACCTAAATAGTTATTTTATTTATAGTATGCAATTTTATTTTGCATAGCAAGTAATTGTTTAGATCAGAGTTGTCCAATATTTTTTGCTTTGGCAACAAACTATTTAAAAATGAAGTTTCTTTTTGCACATTACTGAAGTTTTGATAAAAAAATATATATCATTTAAAATGTATTTAAGAGATATTTCAGAACTCTTGTGAAAGGCATGACTCCATCATTTCTCCTCTGAGATATGGATTAAATAGTATGGTAGCTTGGTCTCTATTGATTTGGCTTGCAACCAGTCTAGGAGAAGGACTACTGTGAATTCAAAAGCATAAAGAACTCAATGGGAAACCACTACAACCTCTTTACCAAAAAGTCATTCACATTTAATAAAGAAAAGGGATCCGTGGAGAGTTGCTTGTGTTCTGAAAGGGCACAACATTTTCAAATAAAAAAACTGGTATGGTACAAAACCAAATTTGGTTAAATAAGCATAGGAAGACTGTGTTGCATTAATGGAGGGCCTATCTACTATCAACATTTGCTATGTTCCTATCTATGTATTATACTGAATTGAAAGTTTTGATGTATTTTTGTCTAATTCACTGAAAGAACACAAGTTAAAACATGGGTGAAATGTAGAGAAGCTGTGTGAAGAAAACAGTTCCAAGAACTCAAAAGGAGGTGCACCAGATATGATGATTTGGCAATCAAGTTTGGACATTCAAAAATATGACTATATAAGTTGGGATATCACAGGCAAGATTTAGTAAACAAATATACTAATTCATTTATTTTAATTATTCTCTCTCTCTCTCTCTCTATATATATATATATATATATATATATATATATATATAAAACAATTAAAATGAATGAATTAGCATATTTGTTTACTAAATATATATATATATATATGATGACATAGCAAATTCTGCCTATAAAGAAAAATGTAAAAATAATCATAATTTAAGCATTATGTAAGATAATGTTACAGACAGAATAATATGTTTAATTAGTGCACAAATAAAATATAATGTCAAAATTAAATTCAACATTTTTATAAAGGCACTGAAACTTCCATCAAGTAAAACCAATTCTCTAAGAATTGTGTTTGCAGACTCTTTTACAATCAGTGAAATTTCAAGACTTAAATTTATAGCAAATTTGTATTTTGCTTATTCTAACCTCATTGTCTTTAAAAACAAATTTACAATGACTTATTGTATATATTGTAAATTAAAGCAAGATATATATATATATAGTAAATTAAAGCAAGATTGAGTCCCTGATATAGAGTTTATAACTGAAATTATTTGGAGATATTTTACTTCTCGTTTTCCTTTTAAATAGATTTTTGGGTATAAAATATTCCTTTATCTGTTATCTTTTTATATTTTATGTAGAACACATTTTCTTTAATTACTGTATTTTATAGTACTAGAATGTTTTGCAACATGCTGATGTGTGTTGGAGTCCTCATAGTATTTAGTATTGTTGAAGTTATTGCTTCCTCTGCCCATTTGAAACTCTCTATTCTGTTGATATTTCCACTGCTACTACTACTGTGCATTATATTTTACCAGAATTAAATATATATATATATATAAGCATTTTAAAGAAAATATATGCAAAAAACAATATTGCATTTTTATTAAATAAGTATTTGTTATTTTAATCATTAAATTGTTTTTAAAATAGTGGGATTATTTTGTAAGTTAAATAATAAAATTTTTAACTTAAAAAAAATTAATGAAAATTTATTATACCAAGCTACACACCCTAGTAAAACCAACTGTGTTTTGTACCCCACCCCCTTACCTGTTTGCACTTCACCCCCAAAATGATTTTGATCGGTCAATGTATAGCTATTTTAGAGGGCGTAACAGACATACAGCAACAGAAGTCACAGAATTTTATATATAGATAGATATAATACCCCCCACAAACACACACACTTACATTTAATATTACAGTTGTGGGAGTCAAGAACAGTTGCAATATTGATAAGATCAAATGAATTACCATTACCCAAACACCTGGCTAGCTTAAATGAAAACCTGCACAGTGATTAATTGTCTTTCTCAATGTTGCCATAGAGGACATGCTTTTGGTGCTAATGAAGCTAAGATAGAAAAAATAAATAAAACAGAGAAGCCATTCAATATACATTCGCATCACAAAGCATGGAAGAAATAAATAAGTTTTACAAGACACTAGATAATATCAAAAGCAAAAGTAGGAAAAGGAACAAGATGATGAAATATTCAGCAAGTATGAACTTGCATCAGACAATGAACCCAAAGAAAAATGCATCTGCTGGCGCCAGTAGTATTCAAAGGTTTGGTGATTCCCAAGGCTAACTCCTTGATTATATGCCCCCCCTAAGACTCAAGTAAGGGGTCCTATAGGGCCTAGTACTGAAAAATGTGAGAAAAGGAAGACATTTTAAATATGTAAAAACAAATGAACCATTTTAATTTCTGTTGTGGCCTTGTTAGAGTCAGAAATAAAGACACAAAGAGAGGAATTGTGTTAAACAAATATAGTAACAGAAACAGTAATACAAACATATACAAACGAGAGTGTTACAGCAAGAATGTTCAGTCCGACTGTCAGAGCTGACTGCTGGAAACTTCCCTCTCTAAAAAAAGCAGTACCTTCTCCTATTTATAACCGGGAGGGTCCATGCGTGCATGGGTAAATTACCATAACAATTTCACTCTTATTTAAAAAGTTTTCACTCTTTGATTAGATGTCCTTCCAATATGGATGCCTGGGGCCGTCTCACGCTCTCCCACCACTTCTGCATGCTACTGGTTGGAGCACGGCAAGCATACTAAGTAGCAAACCACATCTGGATCAAAGAACACTCATGATGCTTATGGACATAAAAAAGCCCAGGAGACCAGATAGTCTAACAAACAATCAGTAAAAGATTTACAAATGCAGTCCTACATTCTAAAACAATGGTTCCCAAACTTTTTTTTTCTTTGGACCCCATTTTCAGAATGAAAATTTGCTTGTGCTTCATCAAAAGGAAGTCCCAATCAAAATGCACAAGCAGCCCTACAAAAAGGAAGGTCCAGAGAGAAGGTTAAAGGGAGATAACTTCGGATTTGTGATCAGAACATTATCATTGATAACTCTCTCCTCCAATTTGTAGACCCTAGTTACTTAATACTTGATATAATGCAAAAATATCACAATGATAAAATCAGTCAATAATTATTTATAACTATTTATACTGGGATTCATGCATGCAATTACAAGTAATCCATAATAATATTTTAAATTTTGAAATCATATTTATTTTTGGCATATGAATTTTTTGAAACTGTTTCTAAATCTTTAATTGTCTTACAAACATTCTGCCTCATCTGCTATCCTGTTTCACCACATCTCATAATAGAAAAAGAAAAATACTTCAAAGATAGAACAAATACATAAAAGAGCTCTTATATGACAATAAAGGAGAAAAACTTACAATACATCAAAACATAGGCAAATCTATAATATTAAATTCCGAGATAAGATCAGTACTGGCCAAGATGAAGAGAAACAAAACAGCAAAGCCAGATTACACTGTAATAGAGATGCTGTCAGCCATAGATGGTTTTAGGATCAATAAGTTTATTGAAATGATAAATGAAAAATTTGATAAAAAATTACTGGAAAAACTCAGTAAAGATATCTTCATCACAATTCCAAAGAAATCAGGTGCAAATGAATATGAACTCCTTGGATAATATCTGCTTCATAGATAAATTTATTACTAGGATCCTAATGAACAAAACCTGTGGCAGAATTAAACCAATAATGGGACAAGAACAATGTAACAACTGGAAACAAACAATAAATACACAAAGATAGAAAGAGGAGCAAGGCAGAAATACTTTTACTTACCAGGTTAATCTAACCTATACTTATTAGATGGTCCTAAAAGAATTAAAATATCTACCTGGATTTCTTATTAGCAGACATAAGCTTAACAACATAAGCTATATGGATGGCACAAAGAAGAAAAGCAATGATAACAGAAAATTATGGTAGAGGCAGGGAACAATTAACACAATCTATGTATAGAGGAGCAATATACAAAGCATGCAGTAGATGGACCAATGGAAGGGGCCCTGGAAGAATGAATTCTCTATTTAATAGAGTTGTATCAGGATGTAAGGTCTGTGAATCAATATATCATTGGGCAAAGGACTGTCCACATGCTAACAAAGATAAAATATGACAGAAACTATCAATATAGAGAAACATTCTGAAGAGACAGTTTATATGATTTTGATGACAGAAGCTAAACTGTGAACAAAATATCAAATCAAGATGTTTTGATAATGAAAGCTCAGAATGCAACAGTTGTAGACACTGCGTGTACCAAGACAATTTATGGTAACAAATGGTCGAATTCCATGCTTGATTTATTATCTTTTGTAGAGTTAAAGTCTGTCAAAAATGAAAAAATCATGTGCCATTTAAATTTGGAGATGGAAGGATAGTTAACTTATATCAAACTGTTACTTTCCCAGCAGAAATTGAAAATTGTTTATGTAATATAAAAACAGAAGTTGTAGAGTTTAAAATTCCATTGTTGTTAAGTAAGGAATCTCTAGTTAAAGCAGGAGCAGTTATTGACATTGGAAAAGATTACGTAATGTGTTTGGTCAGAAAGTAAACGTTCAAACCACATCAATGGGATACTATTGTGTGAACATCATGAGAAATGATAAGTAAATTACCGATGATGAAAATGTTGTTCTCATAGTTGATAACAACATGGAAAGAAGTGACAAAAGAAATACACTTTTAAAATGACATAAACAATTTGATCCTGCTTTACAGGAAAAATTATTGTAATTTATTTAAAACAGCAGGCAAAATTGATCAGGAAACTGAAGATCTTCTAAAGGATATTTATAAGAAATGTGCTGTTTGTCACAAATATACATATCCTAAAATGAAACCAATAGTTGGTTTTAATTGAGCAAATGCTTTTAATCAACTAATTGCTTTTGACTTTCATGAACTTGGTTCTGTCTTCTGGTATTTACATATGATTGACTCATTTAGTAGATTAAGTTTGGCTGTTATAATCTGTAATAAAGAAGTGAGTATCATCAGAGATAATTTTATGCAGAATTAGGTTGCTATATATGGTGCACCTGAAATTGGTCTTTTTATGGATAATGGTTTTGAGTTCAACAAGATTTTTCAAGAAATGGCTGAAAAGTAGAATCTATCACTCAAAACAACTGCAGCTTATTCCCCATGTTTTAATGGTATTGTTGAGCGCCATAATGTGATCCTGACAGAAATCATTAAGAAGGTTAAAGAAGAAAATGTTATTTCATAGGAAACTGCTACAAGTTGGGCTGTGAATGCAAAGACCTGCTTGGTAAATGTACATGGAGTTAGTCCATATCAGATAGTGTATAGCAGGAATCCAAACTTACCATCTAATATTATCAATAAACCCCTTGCTCTGGAAGATAAAAGTATTGGTAAAGTGATGAAAATGCATCTCACAGAAGAAGCATGAAAAGCATATTTGGCAGCAGAATCAGAAAGATTCCAAAGTGCACAGAGAAAACAAATAAGATCTATGGTAGTGGCCCTGGAATAATGAATCCTCTATTCAATAGAGTTGTATCTGGACGTAAGGTCTGTGAATCAACATATCACTGGGCAATGGACTATCCACATGCTAAACTCTCTGAACTTTATAGGGCAATCAGTCAAGAATAAAGAAGTTCAAACTCTTGTGAACACTTCATGGATCAGTGTGACAAAGTAAGGCTCATAAATTCCATTGGTTTATAGACATTGGAAAAGACAATGAAGTGCATAAAAAAAGTTTGATAGAAATTAAAAAAAACCTTTCACACAAGAGTGCACCAATAAATTTCTGTCCTGACACATAATTAACATACATTACTGAATCAAGTGGTTAGAGGCACATCACATTGAAGCACCAATTCTCATCCAATCACCAAAGTTAAATAATAATGAGCCTGGTCAGTACTCAGATAGCTATCTACTGGGAAATACCAGGTGCTATAAGCTATGCAACAGGTCTAGCAAGTTAGAAATGGATATGATCTCACTACTTATGCTAACTGATAACCTCAATATTTGGAGATGTTTCTGGACTAACAAGACCTAGCTGAATTTGGGTGAGAAAGTGAGAGACTGAATTAATTCTATTGATAAAGAAAGAGATTATGTTGAAAGATATTTGTTCAATAAATGTTTTAGTCATCATGAGCTGAGAGAATTATTGCTATATAAGTAGTATAAACGAAAACTGTCTCTTAAGCCTTTTGGAGAGTGCCTCCTGCTGTCATAGATTGGGAAATGCAAATGAAGTCCTCACTAAATGTTGGCCTCCCCTAAATATATACAAACTCTTTAATTTTAATGGTCAGAAGAGAGTCAACATCAAAACCTGCAGTAATGAGAAAAAAACAATTTCTGCTGTGGGTTCAATATAGGAGAATAGAACATTTGCAGATATAGACAGTGTAGGCTAAGAAATACAGAATGGTGATTATCAGACCATGGCCACTGCATAGGGAGTGTATGTGAATGGGAAACAAGCCTTTCCCAAGTTTTTTTTTTTTTTTTTTTACTTAAAGGCCTTTTTTTTCATTTATTTATAGACCTGACCTTGGATTTGTTTATTTCATTTATTCATTTTATTATTTATTTATTGTATATTTTCTTTTTTTCTATATTTTGATATTTGAAATAAGTTTTATTTTGGGATTTGAAATAAGTTTTATTTTGGTATTTAAAATAAAATTTATTTTGGGATTTGAAATAAAATTTATTTTGGTATTTGAAATAAAATTTATTTTGGTATTTGAAATAAGTTTTATTTTGGTATTTGAAATAAGTTTTATTTTGGTATTTGAAATAAGTTTTATTTTGGTATTTGAAATAAGATTTAATTTGGTATTTCAAATAAGATTTATTTTCGTATTTGAAATAAGTTTTATTACACTTATGTTACAGGGATATTTTTTAATATTTGACTTAGAAGAGTAATAATATCCCATAAACAAAATCCAAAACTTAATTTCAAATACCAACATTTAGAACTGTAATGTAGCAACAACTGTAAGTTGAAGCTTATGAAGCTTTATTTGACTAATTCAGGTTTTGAGCTGAAATTGTTTATTTTATTATACTGAATGGTTACAAACGAGAGGGAAGAAGGGATGTGCTTATTTTATCACCACAAAAAAATAAAGATAATATGGATAAAAAAATCAAGAAAAAATAATAAATAAATAAAATAAACAAAGTTAAAATCAGGATTATAAATAACCTAAAACACTAGCCATAAATATTTTTCTAACTTTTGTATGAGTTTCTGATATGATGAGTTATCATTATTTACATTATTTAGATCTAGGCTATCGTCCTGATCTTTATCAGGTGCTTCTTGTTCTGGGTAACCTTTATGGAATTTCAAACTGAACCCTTTATTTAATATATGAGGGTAGAATATTCTTGTTCTGCTAGCCATGTCTAGTTGTATAGTCCTTATTTAGTACTAAATTGCTTGCCCTGTTTCCACAAAGTCCAAGTTTGGGATTTAACTCAAAATTACTCTGTTGCCAAATTCACAAACCAACACTTTTATCCACTTGGCTATTCTCTCATAGGACATGGAGTCTTAAACCTAGTCTGCCTGCCGCTGATCCTGCTTGTCTCACTTGACTGCATTCATCAAGGTTTCTCTTTTCTATTGCTGATTTAGGGTTCAATTTGAAATACCCTGTAGTTTATGCAGATTGATGAGCACCTGATGAAGACTGGAGAGAACAACACCTGAAACATTGTGATAATAACAAGAAAGATGAAGATAATAGTCCATGTGTAAATAATATAAATAATGTTTTTTTCTAATTTGCAGATTGATTTCTATATATTAAAATTGAAAGTATGAAGAGACTATCATATCAGTTTATTTAATATTTCAAGCTTATGACAGACTTCAGTCATTGGAAAGTATCAAAGTAAATTTTGTTAAAATCTTCTGATGAATTTGTACCTCTGTTGAGTAACCTCAAGGAAGTTGAATGCGCTTGCCCAAAAGTTACTTAAAGGAAAGTTACTATAACTCAGGTGCTAGTTATACTTTGCTTGCTGGCTTGCTCATCTGTCAATAATATTAGCTCAAGCCCCAGGGGGGGGGGGGTTACCTCACCAGGCAGTTATTCTCCTTCAGGATGGAGTTGAGGTCAGTACCCAATGCCTGAAGTGTCTCCAGAAAGGGGAAATGCCATGGGGGTTTCAGCAATTTTTCATCAGTACTGCGAAAAGATGCACATTAAACTTCACCCTTTGTGTCATATTCTGTTGGGACACGAATACTCTGATAAATACCACAAGCAAAGTATAACTGGCTGGCAAAAGAGTTCACTTTTCTATTGAAAAATAAGATTAGCTCAAGACCCAGGAGATCATCCTCCCAGGCAGTACCTTTTTTTTCAGGAGGGGGCTGGGGTCATTAGTGCCCAAGGCGTCCCCAAGAAGGTGAAGTGCTGAAGGGGCTTGAGCAATTTTTCTAAGGTATTGCTGAAAAACCCATGTTAAACTTTGACCTTTGTGTCACATTCTGTTGCGATGTGGGTGGATAGATAAATACCATTATTTGAGCAAAGTCCTCACTTGTACTCATGCATAAATAAAGTGTAGAATGTATCTATGTATGTGTAAGCACATATATACACATAGCTTTCCTTTGTCTAGCACAATATCACATATGTCAAATAGTATCTCACTCACTACAGTAGTAGTGTTTAATAAGCAGAAAACTATAATCTTAACCACTTCAAGTAAAGGTTCAATAATAATCTTCACATTGCTTTAATTCATATAACACATCTCATTCATTACAACCATTTTAACATTAATATACTAGCTTGAATGGCTCTCAAGCATTGTCTTGAGTGAACTTTAGTATAAACAAAATAATCTTAGTCTCATATATTTATATCAACAATGTATAGTTAACTAGACAATTGCTTTTGAGTAAAACATATCTCCAAAGATATCACTTTGCTTACATCAAATGGTATTCTTTAGTTTACTTTATATATATGGATAGGAAAAAAAATTCAGTCAGCTTTTGATACAGACTTTCTCATGATTGTGGATGTGTAAAAGAATGAGCATAAAATCTGCCTCATTTCGATACGCTATGCATTCATCATGGACATATGTATGATATTATTTTCATGGGTGCCATAACCCATTTGAGTCATAGAAGTAACATATGTACTTTAACCAGAGCAGAAATGGAGTGTCCAGGACAAGATGATAGCCTGATAGAACCTATAGCCATTTTTAGGCTGGTTGCTACCTCAAGGAAAGAGAGTCAATTCAGGCCTGTTATTTAACTCATAGATACTGGGAAAAAAAAAGACATGGATTCATACCTTTTCAAAGAGTATTTGTTTGAAATTGAATGTATCATAGTCAGCTGAGATTTGAACTCACCTCACCAATTTCTCTTTCTGAGTCACTAACCCTCACCCTGTCCTACTATAGTTTGTATGAAAAACTGTGGAAATAATTATGATTGTTAATAAAAACAAAATTATGATTGAGTAGCAATGTTAAAGTTTAAAACAATGAAGACCAGCCTCCCCCATTTTTTAGTCTTGTGCCATATTGGTATGTTTTTTCAATACAATAAATATTAATTTCTAGAGATTGAAACAGACTTTGCGACAAGTAAACAAATTCTAGGATAATGCTTCTCTTCTTGTATTAAAGCATGATTAATAGAAATTACAAATATGTCATCTTCAGTTGAATATTTATAACCTAAAACCTCTTGATCAAAATCATGTTCTACAAACTGTTTATCATTTATCTATTTCCTCACAATTTGTCTTTCATGATCTATGATTAAAATTACTCTTACAAATTTGATCACTTATTTAATGAGGAGACATGGTGGAGTAATAGTGACTCGGATTGAGGAATTGGAGAGCAGAGTTTAAATTCCAGTTGAATCCATTACATTCACTTACGTGGCTAATACCCTTGGGAAAGGTATGAATCCTCTTCTTTTGTCACCAGCTATGGGTAAATAGCAGGACAGACCGGGTTCTATAGGCTTGGATAGTAACTGGTCTACCACAGAAAGAAATGGAAACCTACTGCAGGAAAAAAATCTGCCTGGTCAGTCATGTATCAAAAGATACATGATCACTTAAGCATGTATCATGCATGGCACATAACTGACTGTATGAGTAGATGTTGTGTATAGGCTTTCTACGTAAAGTAGTGTCAATGGTACTTGTCCTACTCCTACTCTCAGTTACATCTCTGGCTGCAAACAGAGCACAACTGAATAACTATTGAGAGGTTCCTGGTTTTGGGAAACAGCTTCCCATCGGAACCCCCCACCACTTGCACTAAAGAGTGGGGATCAGTAGTAATACCAATGCCAGCCAAACCGACAGTTTTTGGGCTGGGCAATTTTTGACCTTGGCCAGGGAGTGCACACTTAGGTGCCCCATTTGAAACCAACCTTATGTTATATCGTCACTGTAGGAAGATGAGTAAATACAATGGTGTACTTGTCCTGTTCATATCATTGACATATCTCAGTTACATCTCTATCTTCAGGCAAATCACAATTCATTTGTCTCTCTGCCTGTGAATAGAGTGCAGCTGAAAAAAAAGAGGTGCACGGTCTCGGGGAACAGCTGCCCACAGCAGTACCCCCACATTACACTAACGAAGGGGATTGGCAGCAATATTGATACCAGCCCATTGTAGGAGCTTGGCAATTTGGGGCCTTGGCCTGGGTGTATGTGCTCAAGTGTCCGACATGAAACCAACCTTGTGTTACATCATGTCACAGGAGAGAGACAAATAAATACCATAGTACTTGGACTGTAGAACCAATACTGGTTACATACAACTGCAATTGCTGCTGGGAATATCACGACAGTGATGATGTTGATTATAAAGCTGAATCTAATTTTAGATAAAGGTCACTCATTCAAATTAACATTTCAGACTTATTATAAATCTTGCATCCTGTTTAACATTTGCAGGAGTGGATGTTAAATGTTTGAAGTTACTGAACTGTTCTCTTACCACTTCCCCACGCCTGATATTTCTGCTTGAGTATGTGTTAAATTTACCATGAAAAGCAATGATGGTTTTTATCTTGATTTTTTAAATGCATTATAGCTTCATTTTTTTTTTGTGTTTATTGTGAACAAATCTATTATACAAGCACAAAACCAACATCATTCTTACAAATATTGCATCTTGCTGATGTTGCAATTTACACAAGATGGCACATAATTGACAACTCCATGGTTCACCTGGAAGGACTTTGTTTTTTATAAATGTTAGATCCAGTCTATCACAAAACCATAATTCAATGAGAATTAAGCTCACTACACACTGGTAATGATCAGTTTGACTCATTTACTAATCACAGCTCCACAAAAAAGCATCTGCCAATTTTATAAGTAATAAGTTTTGTTTAAATATGGATATAGTCTGGTGCAAGGTTAGAAGTGTGGGGTACTAAGCATAAATTAAACTGAGAACATACTCTTGCATCTGGAATAAGAAGGCTTGTCCAGTTATTTAAATTTTGATTTCTTTTCAACCTAACCAATGTTATTCCAAATCTCATTTATTGTCCACGGTTTTCCAACCTGTTGGTTTATTCCAACCTGCTCATTTATTCCAACCTGCTCATTTATTCCAACCTGTCATTTATTTCAACCTCCTCTGCCTCCTTTTTTTGTTCTGAAAACAAATTAGTTTTGAATGAATTTTCCAACCTAATCTTCATCATTGTTTATTTAATAACTGTTTATGCTTATTTGAATATGGTTTGTCCAGAATTGAACTTGTGTTTATTTTCTATCTGTATTTCTGGTATGAGAAGTTATCATTTTTAGACTATTTATATTTGGACTATTGTCCTTATCTTTGTTGTTGTTACACAACATTTTGACCATAGTGCTCTCTGGTTTTCTTCATGTGTATATCGATCTGGGTATATGTAAATTTGCATGGATGAAAGAACAGAGTTAGAGCAGCAGCAAGACCACCATGTTTTGGTAAGAGCAGTTGTTAATATCAGCATTTGGCAGTTGAGGAAAGCAACTCCCAAAGCAATAACTGAGCAATACTAAAAATAAGAACTAGACGATATTCCTAGATGGGCAGGCATTGAGATTAGATTAAATAAAGGGTTCAGTTCAAAATTCCCTGTAGATCAATATACTTCCGAGGAAGGTCAGAGGGCACAATGGCCAAAATGTAACAACAACAAAGATGAGATGACAATAGTCTGAATGTAAATAATGATAACTATTCATCCCAGAAATTATTGAATTAGTACAGACATGATGTGATACACCAATGAAGACAATTGAAAAAAACTCCATTAAAAAATTGGCAGACATGTCAAACCATCTGACATTTCTATACAGCATAAAGGGTAGTGAAAAGAGACATGTCCTGTCAGGGGAAAAGATTCTCCATAACTGCTGGAGGAAACGTCAGCTGGAACATGAAATATCCAAACAGACCTGGGCATTAACAAAATAACTCTTGAATCTGACAAAATACCTGGATAAGTCATACAATGAAGAATTTCAAAAGGTCAAAGCTCACCACCATACATAACATTTGCTCTTGCTGAACTGCAGGGGGCTTTGTTACTGATCTTCTTTCATCTATGTGAGGTTAACATTAATTGGCAGTTGAGTTCCTCTGAAGTAGCAGTGTTAAACAAAAGTCTCAAATTTTCCAGCACTATCAGGTGAGTTCCATACTTAGACATGATAACTCCAGTGGATAAGATGGCCTTGAAGATACCAAAGCAGATGAGCTAAGATGGAAAGTGAGAGAAGCACCAGAATCGGCCAAATTGCATCACTCAAACATTACATGGGAAGAAATGTTGGCAATCAACACCTGCTGACAAAGGCAACACTTTAGTGATAATGGACAAGTTTGAATATTCTGAAAATATCTACAGTTCATACAATATCATGACAATATTCAGAAATCTGTGCCAACTAAAGCTTAACACAGGAGGTGGAACATGACCAAGAATTGCATGTACTAAATTCATTGTTGCTGGGAGAGTATTGAAAAGCTGTTGTGAGGAGGTGAGACAATGTGATCAGGTATGGCTGATCATGTATAAAGAGAAAGGGGTAGCCATCAGCCCCTGTTGAACAAAGTGAAAATACTGGGCAAGTAAGAACTCTGGAGAGTTAGATGTGTGAAAGAATCAGCGTACATGCTAGGCTATGAGGATCTCTTTAGTAGACCTAGCATAGAAATAAATGCAATATGGGAGACACTAGTAACAAAAAAAAAACAAATTATAGTAAGATTTCAACCACAACAACAGCAGCAGTAATCAAAATATGGGTAACAGCAGTAGTCAAAACATGACAGACAACAGCAGTTGTAATTCTAATCAGCAGGCAGGTTAGGGTTTAAAGTATATACTTGCACTCAGTGGAAATGTGCAAGCAATAACTGAGCAGTACTAAATAAAAATAAGAACTAAATGATATCCCTAGGCATGAGCCATTTCATGAGAACAGTCTACCCTAGTAAATTAAATAAAGTGTTTGGTTCAGAATTCACTGTAGGTTACCTAGATTGATATACAGCTGAGGTAGGTTGGAGAACAGAACAGCCAAAATATTGTTATAACAACAACAAAGACGAGGACAATAGTCAGAATATAAATTGCATTTAACTCTTTTTTTTAATAATTCTTTATTTCACATATTTTTTAAAACAAATGATCTTCTGTTTGTCATTTTTAACACTTATCATTAGCTTTCTGGTGATCTGGTAAGGTTATTTAGTACATTTTTTAATTTTTCAATTGTTATTTCCTCTACAAAAAAAAATCAGATCATGGGACAAATAAGCCCTGAAATCTCATGCTCACGTCAGTGAAATATTATACACTGTATATTCATATCTATGAATTTGGTTTTATCTTGACTCCTGATAATTGGGTTGGGAAAATGCATTTATAAGGACAATGAACCAAGGACAGTTTTATATACCAACATAACAAAAGCATAGCAGCCACTGTATTTTTTATTGTAAACTTTACAATTACAAGGCAGGACATTTCTTAGCTTGGTTTGTTTATGTCATATTTTATAAGCACTGGTTACATAAGCGAAAATATCCTTGAAAACCACATTTGTTATTCATAAAATACAATTTCTATTTACAAGTATTAAACAATTTAAAACTGTAGCAGAAATGTTTGAAAAGGACTTGGTTACTGTTGGTTACTAGTTTATAGTAGGAGTTACTACTTGTTACGGCTGAGATGGTAAACATTCAAAGGAAATAGATTCAATATAAAGAATAAAACATAATTCAAAAAGAGTGAAAAAAGACTTTGTGTGTACACAGCTGAAAAAAGAAAGAAAAACATTTACAGTACACACATAACTTTGCTGTTAGAAAATGTATGTGCGTGATAGGCTACTTGTCTAGATTTGAAGTTTAGCAATTAGCCACCCATGAAAAGAAGTGACAAGACATGTCCTGTATGTAACACATTGCAGAGTGAAATCAAAAAGGAAGGTCATGTCAGTTCCTTTTATATTTCTAAATAGAATGACACCTAGCAGACATCGTAGCAGACAAAACCACCATATTTGAAGGAATATAAAATTTCCTCTACATTATTTGCATTTATTATAACAATATTAAAGAAAGAGTGAGTTTAGGTACAAATAATCAAAGGCATCTGGTAAATATTAATAAGAACTAGCAGACATATTTTATGGGTAAAAAAAATGAGGAAGGTGTGTTTTATGCCATCTGATAATACCACATATGAAACCTAAGTATATGGTACTGCCCTCTGTGAAATGTATTTTTCTATATAAGCAATCAAGCTGATATTATTTATACCCATTACTTCCATCAGGTTGCATAGTGTTGAACACCATCAAATACTGTATGTTGCAATGAATCATATCAGTGCTTAAACCTTTGAGCCCTGCGTTTCTGAACAACTTTAACCCTACTGCCTGAGGTCCTGAGTCAAAATTCATAAATAATTCGTATGTAATGTTTCACAGTAGATATAAAAATAGTTACAACTGTTTACCCACCGTTCAATCGGTGGCTGGGCATTAAATCATTTTTCTCTACCACTGTTCAACTGGTGGCTGGACATTAAGTCATTTTTCTCTACCACTGTTCAACCGGTAGCTGGGTAATACATCATTTTTCTCTACCACTGTTCAGCTAGTGGCTGGGCATTACGTCATTTTTCTCTAAAACTGTTCAACCGATGGCTGGGCATTACATCATTTTTCTCTACCACCGTTCAGCTAGTGGCTGGGCATTACGTCATTTTTCTCTACCAATGTTCAACTGGTGGCTGGGCATTACGTCTTTTTTCTCTACCAATGTTCAACTGGTGGCTGGGCATGACGTCTTTTTTCTCTACCACCAGTAAAGCGGTGGTCAGGGCTCAAAGGGTTAAACATCAGATCTTGATATATTAAATTTAAATCTTAATTATTATTTTACTAAAATATCCTTAGTCTGACACAAGGTCATGTGTAGGATAACCAGTTTGGATCAAACTTACTCCAGTGATAATGATCTGTTTGGCTGGCTTACTAACCATTTTGTTTTTTATATAAAGGCTCCTATCCTTTCTTCTGTAATTTCCAACATATCATTCAATATCATCAGAAATTTTCTAATGTAATGATACATGCTTATTTAGTTCACTGATTACATTCATTTAATTCACTTACATAACAGCTTATTGCTAAACTAGAAATGTAGCTTTATATATATTTTGGTGGTTATAAGTCTATTGTATTTACTTGTCAGTCTCAAAAGATTAGCGTCTACTAAGGTGGCTAACTAATTTAGGTAGCAGATGACTGCTCAGCCATATTTTGTTTTTCAACACAAATTCATCTATAAGCCACACTTGTTTATACTGAAATTCTGTTAAACTGTCCTTACGATTTCAAGAAGAGAGTGTAAAATCTAGCATGTTAAACAAAGCCAGTACACTCAGTTCCTCATTCATGATGACTTCTGATTTTGTACTAGTAGGTTTCTGGCCAAGTGGTTTGAACATTAGGCTTTCAATTTCATCATTTTTTTTTACCTGCCTGGAAAAGCAGTCTCAGAATGCAGGACTTTTGGAAAGTGTTTGAAAACTATATCACAGGTTGACCCAAGCAATGCGAGTGAAATTGGGTAGATGAAAAAAATATGCAAATCCAAGAAATAGTTTAAATAAAAAAATTGACCCATAATATTAGTGGTGAACAAAATTATCTCAGTAAACATTCAACCATTATTCATGTAAAAATATGATGCCTATTTATTGTATCTTGCCATGGAGCCACGAATAGAAAGAGAGATTAAAAGACTAACTCAACTGTAATGACTTCAATTCTCAAGTAGCTCATATTTTTGGCTTTGTGCCAAACTAAGCTTACTAAATATTTAGAACTTGCTTGATGGACTAGCTTGTATATTTGTTATGTGTGCCAGAGTCCAGTGTTTCATATGAGGTGAACACTATAATTTAGAAGATTGAAGTTTTCAAACAATTATCCCAATACCAAATAAACACAAATCGAATAATAATCTCTCTTCTCCAACTAGTTGATACATACTAAATGCAAGGGAACACTGAGTTTGAAAGAATTTGAGAAAATGGAAATATTATCAAAGAGAGAGAACATTAAAAAAAACAGTAATTAACAAGACAGAAGATAATGATTGATATTGCATTTAAGTTTTTGGAGATCAGAATTGACTGGAAATCAAGAAGCTGGAAGAAAGTTCCACAAGCAAAAAATGAGAAATAGAAAGAACCATTAAAAGAGAATTTACAGTTACAATTAGTGATGTAAAATGTGAAATTCTAACACCTAGCTATCAATCTAGTACTGTACTTAAATTCATGACGTCAATGTATCAAGCAGGAATTATGTCCAAACAATTACCCGTAAAATATTTATAGAAAAAGGCACAAGGAAGCTATGCCACAGCAGTTGGAAATCATTTGAAGCCGAGATGTCAGATTGCAAATTCTTCTTTGTATTTTATCAAGAAACTCTAAATACATAGCTGAAGCATCAGACCAGATGTGGCAGCAATATTCAATGCATGGATGAATAGTAGACTTACACTGAAGTGAGGTATATTTACAAAACCTGAAACTGGAAGATAATAGATAAATAAAAGTTCAGTTGATTTAACTAGTGTTATTCTATATCTTAATGTTGAGTACTTTCTTTGACAAAAATTGGTTCACATGTAATTTACTTGCTAACATGTTTTCTTAGGTCTTAAGGTTCTTTGTTGTCATTGGTGGTTGCGATGGTATTATTATTTGATTTCTGGTGTGTACAAATTTCTTTCTGAGTCTCTCCCAGAGACCTAAGGTCAGAAATGGCATCATGACATTTTTCACTGACCAATTAAAAACATATTTTACATAGATAAAGCCCTTTGTAAGATGTGGGCTGTACTCATGAGAACAATTTTTTGTATTTCTTTAAGGCATGGGCTACTAGGAATCCCTTCAATGAGTCTACTGGAATCTTTTTCAATCCTAGGGCTCCAACTACAACAGGGATTGTTGATGTTCCCATGTGCCACATTTTTGAGATTTTGATTTCAAGGTCCTTGTATTTTGATAGCTTTTTAAAGATCTTCAAAGATACATTGCAGCTTGCAGGGACTGCTATATCAATAAGAAGGCAATTTTTTTATTTGTGGTCTCTAATAACAATGTCTGTGCAGTTGGCCTTGATTGTTCTGTCTGTATGTATTGTGTAGGCCTATAAAATTGTTACAGGTCTTATCTCCATAACTGGGCCTGGGTAGTATTCATACCAATTTATTTCATTTTCCTTCCCGTAGAAGTTGCAGATTTTCCAGTGCAGATATTGGACCACTCTACCATGCTGCGTTTTATATTCAGTGGATGCCAATACAGAGCAACCTGATACAAGATGGTCAATTTTTTTCAGGATATTTATCACAGAATCTTTATTTTGAGCTAACACAATATTTTAGTATGTGTGTTTGATAATTTCTAGTTAACAAGCATTGGTCCTGTGCAGCGTGGATAAAACCTTCCATTTCAGCTTTTAACCCTACAGTACATAGCCACTGATGGGTATGGGTTTTGTCTACATCAGCTTGTTTGGTACGGGCAAAGTATTGGCCATGAAGCAGTTTATCTTGCCATTGTTTCTGTATCTGGTTGATTGCACTTGCTTTTGCTTTCTTTTTTAAGTATTTTGCAGCTTCAATTGGTGTATTGTGCTTTACTTGTATTTCTGCACCCATTTGAAACTCTGTTTTGAACTTGTTGGCTTCCTTTAATACAGAATAAAGAGGCTTACTACTTTCATGTTCTTTAACATATATCATCATCCAGTCTTCTGTAGTTTCCATAACTCCAGATCTGGTCACATACAGATGATCAACATCAGCTTTGGGAGAAGCTCATTATTATTATTATTATCATTGTTTTATTTCTTTTGGTTTCTAGTGTATACTCATTTCTTTCTGGGTTCTGAACAGAGACCTAAGTTCAGAAATGGCTTCATGACATTTTCTACTGAGTAGTTTAAAAAAAAATATTACACATATTCTACATAGATAAAGCCCTTTGTAAGGTGTGTGTGTGTGGGGGGGGTTGTTGTTGTTGTAATAATAATAATAATAATAATAATATTTTATAGATAGTTCTAAAAATATACAGAATTTTTATTTAATTTTTAAAATTTAAAATTTAAATTTGATTTTTTTTGTTAGACACTATTATAAGAGTAAATGTTTTCTGTTTTTATTACTTGTCTAGGTCAGATAGTTACGGGAGTGGTTTGCCTGAAAATTCACTCTTATCCATCAACTATCATAGCAAACTAGTGATGCAACATTTTATAAAGATATATATATATATCTGGCAGAGAATGAAATTTTTTATGCAAGCCTAGACATCCTGAGATCCATATACAACATAACAAGTAAAGTGTATGTGAAACTGTTAAATTGGTGTTAAATTCTTTGATTTTGATGAAGTAATAAGTCTCCCCCTCCACATCAGAAAGTAGTTGAGTCAGTTAAATGCCACACGTGATACATGCATGAGTGATCATATCTCTTTCGATTCGTGACTGGCTACTTTCAGAAGAAAGTAGTTACACATACATAAAGAATATATCTTTAACCACGTCATAAATTTCTTTTATTTATTCTAAAATTTTGTTATATTCTAATAGGGACATATTTAAGAATGTATCACACACTATGAAATAATTTCTATGGGAGAGAGAGTTTCCATAGCAAGATTTGTGTGGGCATTTTTCAATGCTCCACCAAAAATGACACCACCCTTTAGTACTCAAAAGTGGGCACCTCCAAATCCACCCATAGACTGTTCAGTTTTACATTCTTCTGATTCCTATCCTGTGGTATTTCCCATAGAAAACAAAAGCCCAGTACTGAACTACAAGTCACACTCTTACCCTTAGCTTCCACTTATTACAAAAGAGAAATTCTAATAAGAGAATTGTAATAATTATTGCACCAAGTGTTTTTTGGACCATTACTGGATCAATACTAACAAAAGAATTACTTGAATCTTATGAAATATGTATAAAAAAAAATAACTATTCAATTATGTATGCATGAGTGTAGGTACACACACACACACACACACACACACATAATAGCTGGTCACTTGTATGCAAGGATACCTGTCTACTAAGGCAGCTAGCCAATCCCTATTGCAGACACCCACTCAGGCACATTTGTGTTTGTTCAACACCCACAGAACCCTCTTGTGGTTTATACTGCAACTATGCTGAGCAGACCTTTGTTACAGTTTCTGGGAGAGAGCATGTTACCTAATGTGATCAAAAAATCTGAACAAGGCCAACATGCTCAAACCCTTGGTCATGATGACTTGTGACTTTGTGCTAACACAACCATAGATGGCCCCCAAGGATTCCGTATACCCAGTTTTGCTCACAAGGCTTAGGTCTACTTGTGCTATTGCTTTCAGGCACTTTCCAAAGGTGCCACACACTGGGATTTCAAACTCCCCCAGACCAATAACCTCAGGAAATCTCCTTCCTAACAAATTGATTATGGCAAGATTTGACCCTGGGTCTCATGATCAAAAAGCAAACATTCCAATCACTCGGCCATGTGCCCATACATATATATATATATATATATATACACACATACACATGCACAAGGGAGTGCTGAAAAATGTTCTAGGCCTAAGCCTCTTCCCAAAATTTAGCCCAATAAAAATATGTCAGAATTTGAATAAGGGAAATCCTTCTCAGTCATGCTGAGGAATTTTCATCATTCTCCTCTGATATATATATATATATATATATATATATTATAAAAATTAAATTGAATTAAAGTATCAAACTCTGTTTCATCTTCAAGCAAAATTTTTGGAATAACTGATCTCATTGGTCCTGTCTTTCTAACAGTTTTCTCTTAATATCTGACAAAGATTTAATAAAAGTGAAACATGTTAGATTGATATACGTTTCCTACTTGTTCTTTATCTTTATTTTGTGTTTATTTATAAATAAATTACATCTATAAAAATAACATATAAATGGAAAATATATTAAAATAATTGTTGAAATTAATCCATTTTATAATATGTTATCATTAAAATATATTTCATGAGCAGATATGATCGATCAAGAAAAATAATTGAAGGTGAATGTTTATAAAGAGAAATTCAGTATTACCACCCAACAAAATAACCATTACCAGCCAACAAAATAACTGTTAGAATAATACAATAGACTACCCACAATGCATCACTGACCTGTATACATAAATAGTCCAACAATAAAGCAATGCACATTGACTGACGATTATGTTTAGCATGAATCAGACAGTTACCTCTAGGTGCTGACTTCAGTGTTCACTTTTATATTTACATATGCTCTTTTGCAGATATTGAGCACTTTAATGCATAAATACACCATAACTTAAAACTATATTTTATCATATATATATATATATGTGTGTGTGTGTGTTTGTTTGTTTGTTTTAAAAAGAGGACAACTAAAATGTTACTGATAGGAGAACCCATAGGTAGGCCAAATTAAAACTAAGATCATAGCTAGCTTAAATATTAAGTCCTTATATACTAATACACCAAATGTTTAAATTTTCTCAAAAATTACCTCACAAAATCAAAAATAAATATCTCCTTTCAAACTAATAATGTAAAAAGCAATGGTTTTTTCACATTCAATAAGTTTTTACAATTAAAATTCAATGCACACATACATATGTATTTATGTTTATGCTCAAACATACCAAACTCCATCCACAACATCCTAGTAGAAAATACAAGTCTAATAGCCTCATCCACATGTCAAAAAGGAATTCAAATAATGGAAGCACTAAATAAAAAAAGGAAAAACCAACACTCAATAACATTAACTATGAACATGGCCACAATGTGCTGACCATGTTTGGAAAATAAAACATTCCTATAACATCAGACACATGCATAAAAAAAACCTACACATTCATTAAAATTAAAAATCATCCTTGATAATGGGTAAAAAATTGACCAAAAGCACTCAGATTTCCAGAACTTTTGAATAGTTTTTACACACTTTGTGCCCAGATAAGAAAACTCTTGTATGAAGACATGAAAAATTAAATAATAAAATTAATCGCAGTGCTTTGTCAGTCATCTTTAACAAAACATGTGTATATATATTATTTTTTAGTTGATTTGTGGAGTATTTAAACATTTAAATTACTATCAAATGTTAAAATCTATGTTTTTCTAAATTGCCAAAACATCAAGCTATACCACCCCTCTCCTTCCTTCAAAACCCTACGTCCATCTCTTATTTCTTATCTCTTTATTTTCCCACATTTTTCTTTTTTTTCCCATATCATTTCCGGTGAGTTTACCGATTAAATAGGTCAATGTCTGATCCTTACCCCCTCCTTCCTCAATATTAAGTATTGTAATAAAAATAAAAATAAATTTTAAAACTCTCCTTTCCCTCTCTAATTTCAACCATGTCTCTCATACTATTCCGCACCACCCTCTATGTCATCTTATATAAGCTTAATACTGCCTTTCAAAAGTGTAAATTTTAAATTAATTTTTTCACCCTTGAAAGTGAAGTCTGAAGATCCAGAGAAAAATAAAATCTCTGGTGAAATAAATTGTTACAATGGAACCTTAAAGTGGTCTGTTTTTTCTTTAAATTAAATTATTCGCTCTGACCTAACATTGAGCTCTCCAGATTTCTTCCTCCTTGGGATTATCCATGTGGATTACCAAGATTTTCATTACTTAAAGATATATATATATATATATATGTGTGTATTTATATATATATATATAAGGACTTGAACCCACAGAAGACAGATTTAAACAAAGATGACATCTTTTTTACTTACCTTAAAGATACCTTTTCAACCAACACTGTTTCAAAGGTGGACATTGGCTCAATTAAAGAAACTCAAAACACGATTCAAAGAATAGGAAAAGAGGAGGAGAAATTGGATGGAAATTAAAACAAATTTTAATTGTAAATAATTAACAAATAAAAACAGATATTAAAGGCTTCCAAAAGAGTATAAAATTTGTTTTAATCATGTTCCAATTTCTTCTCCTTATTTGCTATTCTTTTCTGAATTGTGTCTTGAGATTATTTAATTGCACCAATGCCCACTTTTGAAAACAGTGTCAGCTGAAAAAGGTATTCTTAAGGTACATAAAATGATTTCATCTTTATTAAAATATATATGTATATATATATATATATTATATTATATTTTTATTATAAGAGATTATGATAAAAACATTTTTAAATTGCTCTACAAAAGCTTTCATTCCATTTGTTCTCTTTCTCATTTGGATATATATATATATATATATATATATATATATATATATATATATATATATATATTATAAGATTATGATAAAAACATTTTTAAATCACAATACAAAAAAGCTTTCATGTTTTCAAAAGCTACGAACTGTGAATTTTTACTCCATTTGTTCTCACTCTCATTTGGATATATATATATATATATATATATATATATATATATATATATATATATATAGAGTGTCTCAAAATAGTGTATACACTCTTTAAATATTAATAGTTAATAATACATTAGCGTGATGTGAGAACTTATATGGATGAAAATATGCAAAACAGATGGATTGGGAAAAGAGGGATAGTTGAATACCCACCTAGATCACCAGATTTGACATCCTTGGATTTCTTTTTCTGGGGTTTTTAAAAGAGAACGTTTACAGCAGGAAACCTGAAACAATTGCTGAAATGAGAGTAGCAATTGAAGAAGAATGTGCTCAAATATCAGAGGAAATGATACTAGATGTTTGTAGGTCTATTTCTTCAAGATATGAAAAGTGTATTGAACAGAACGGCAACCAGTTTGAACATTCTGCCATTGACCCAAATAGCTTTTATCTTATTAAAGTTAATTTTCTATGTATTTTCTTTTTTTTCTCAAATTCTTTTAAATGTGTTCTTTTCTCTTGTATTAATCTTATAGTCAAAATACATAAATTGAATAAGTTATAATGATTCTAAGAGTGTATACATTATTTTGAGACACCCTGTATATATATATATATATATATATATATATATATATATATATATATATAGATGCATGAAAGGAATAGAAAAATAGGAGAGTAAATAAATATTAGGTTAGATAATGAATATTTTTAATTCAATTCTTATTTTGACTAATACAGACCATAAAAAGTTTTTGACTTGTCATTGTTGTCAGCAGCAGTAATTATTGTTTATATGCAGGTGGCACAAATACTGTGAATATCATAAACTCAATCAAGCATTTAGATTTTAAAGTTTAACATAACATCCAGTACAAAAATCCCACAAAAATAGGAATTCATGATAAAATAATCCAAATGCAAACTTTCATCTTCCTCATGGTTGTGGGTTAAAAGCAAAGGTCAAATTTTTCAGAGGTTTTCATTTTATCATCAGTGTCTGATTGATGACAGTATCGGTTTTATTGTTTTCTTTCAAACAAACTTAATTTTTTCCTAACCATCTTAGTACCAGTAAAGACACAATAACTGCAAGATATTAATTTTTTAGGTTTTTTTCTTCTATAAGATAAAATGTAATTTTTTATTGTCATATTGTAAATATTCTTTATTTAAATAACCTTTGAAAAAAATTTGAAAAATAGATAATACAGGTATACCTCACCCTACATCATTAATTGGTTCCAGAGGTCATGAAAAAAATGACTTAAGTCAAAGTAATTATACTATAAACCGCAAATAAGCACTCCCTATGGTATTTATGATATGTATGTACAGTATTCTTGATTTCCACCTTATCTTCCAACAATATAGCCTTACACTTAGCATTAATCCTTGCACTGGGACTTTTCTTTACAACCATGGGCATAAATCACAATAGAAATGTAATTGAAAGAATGTTAACAGCAGAGCACAGATGTAAACAAGTCTGAATTCAAAATCAATGTTTTAGAGGAAAACACACAAGTGCCACTTGTCAGCAGAAATTTGAAAGAAGAACATCTGCTGAATATAATTTATTATGCTATTTTTTATTTTGTGATATAATATATATAAAATTTTATAATCTAAAAATAAAAATATATAAAAAAAAAAAATATATATATATATATATATATATATATATATATATATATATATATATAAATTTTATAATTTAAAAATAATATTATTTACACTATATGGTGCACATAATATTATTTTTAAATTTATTGTGTTTATATTGTTATTTTAGTGTTTTGACATATCTAATATCGACTGATGCAAATTTAAGTAAAACAACCTAAGGAAAGTTTTATTTTTACATATAATATTTAAGAAAAACCGACGTATCTTTGAAAATGACTTAACTCACAATGACTTAAGCCAAGGTATCACTGTATTTATTTTTTTTAAAAATGTTGTATACTTTGAATCCAACTACAGAATCATAAGTTAATATTCCGCATGGGAATTTAGTAAAAATTTAAAAACAAATAAATTAAACAACCATTTCTTAGATTCTGAAGGATATTTTTCACTTTTATTTAAATATTTTTAGGAAGGGTTTATTTCTATATTTTTCTGTGGCCTTAAAAAATACAATGGTGTAAGTAATTTAAAAGAAAGCAATATGAAACATAGTGTTAAGGTGTCCACCTCTTTTTTATACAAGTGGACTTGCCGAGTGTGTACTTGTACTGCTGCTGGTGAATACCCGGAAATAGTGAGAGGGTGAGGGAGTGAGACAGTGAGAGAGTGAGAGTGTGAGGTAACCGCTTTGTAGGAGTCACAGTTGCGAGCACGTAGACTCAGAAGGAAGTCATACTTCGATACTGAATTTCCCAGACTGTATATATATTATTATTGCTACTAACCACATTTCTGGATCTACTAACTGTATTACCAATTGTATTATTACGTCAATACATTTATTTGCTATATTTCATTCCTGCGTTTGTCATTAATTTGAGACCGGATTTCAACCCAGAATTCACAACACATAGTAAAGAAAATTATTTCCACCCACCAAAGAAAACAAAAAACTGCATTCTATAAATATAAATAATCAAGCCTACTAAGAAAAGAATTTACTAAAATACATTTAAGAAGTGTTAAAGAATTGTCAAGAGTTTTGAAGAAGTAATTTTTGTCATTTGATATATGTTAGAAATAACCAGATGTGCAGGTAGCATACTGGTTATGCAGAAAGTGGAATCTGTATGACAAGTCCAAATTTCAAATGAATCTCTTTTGCTACCTTTATCAGTTTTGTGCCTTGTGTGATACACGCTTAGGCAATCATGTACCTTTCAATACATGACTGACGAGACAGATTTTTTCCTGCAGTAGATTGCCATTTCTTTCTGCATTAGAACAGTTGCCATACATGGCTATATAACCTGGTCTGTCCTGCTATTTACCCATAGCTGGGAGGAGAAGAAGAGGATTCATACCTTTGTAATGGATTTGACTGGAATTTGAACTCGGCTCTCTGATTACTCAATCTGAGCTGCTATCCTTTACAACTGATCCCATTAAAAAAAGACTTGAATCCATTTTCCCCTCAACTATGGGCTAAATAATGGCAGACTGGACTCTCTTCAATTGGATGGTAACCAGTCTAGGAGAAAGAAAACTGAATTCAAATCTCCATAAATAATAGAGTAGAATAAGCTATTTAGTTTTGGCAGATCAACCAGTATAGGTGAAGAACAACTATAAATTTAAAATCAGACTGAAGAGGGGTGGGCTTTGTCAGGCTATCTTGCTCTAGGCATCACCACTGCTACTATAGCCACAGTACTTGTGGTGCCCTATTGACCCTCATAGGTCATAGGACTCATGATTGTAATTATCAAATAAAATAAATTGTGCATGTCCATAAAAAAAAAATTATTAATTACATGTATGTTCTTTGTTGTTATCACATCGTTTCAGCTGTTGTGCCTTCTGGTACTTCATCAGGTGATTGTCAATCCGGGGAATTTCCAACTGAACCTTATTTAGTACTGCTCAGTAATTGCTTGCCCTGTTTCCACTTTGTCCTGCCTGGCTCAAGGATTGAACACAGAATTGCTTTGTCACTAAATTCCCTTTAATCCACTAAACTATTGTCCCATAGGACAATTCTGAGTTAACCTTCAAACTTAACTTGCCTGCTGCTGAGTGATGTTGCTGCTACTTGTCAATCCCTAGCCGGGCAGTGCGTACTTGAACTCAGTGGAAATGGGACAGGCAATCACTGAGAACTAGATAAGATATCCTTGGACATGGACAGCATGAAGGGAACAATCTACCTCTGCAAATTAATTAAAGGTTTCAACTGGAAATTCCCTGTAGGCTACCCAGACTGATAATTGCCTGATGAAGGCTGGAGGGCACAACAGCTGAAACATGATAACAACAACAAATATGGGGATAATAGTCTGCATGCAAATAAGAACTTCTCATCCTAAGAATTCAGAAAAATTTACATATCAAATTAAAATTTTAAATTTAATTAATTAAATCTTTTTAATTAATTAAATCTTTAATTAAAACCTGTCATTTTTTATGAATTTATTTGATTTTTGCATTTTCCTATCTTACTTATTTTAGAAAAAGAGAATATTACTTATTTTAAGAATTCTGTCTTTCGTTTGAAAATCTTTGTAAGTAATATTTTGATTATTTTTTTTTTAATCTGCCTCATTGAATTAAGGTAAAATTTTGGTTTTCTCCCTTTCTGATAACCACACCTGATGAAATAACCTCCACATTCCACAGATAACTGGAATTTTCTACAAAGATCAAAGGAATTTCCTTTTTTCTTATCTAATCAAAACAGTAAATTTTCTAACTGAAAATCATTTGATATTTGAAACGACACTAGCAACAGAAAATCACATTGTTTATTTACTGCATTTCCTTCCTTCTTTATGAGTTTTCCAACATTTTTCTTTATATCTTTCCTTTGTAAAATGTGAGATTAGCAAGTAGTCAAAGGCATAGCAAAATCCTCTTAACTTGCCAAATGTCCAAGAGTATAATGAGTAAAAACAATGTTAAAAATAACACAACCAACTGAAAAATTGTCTTTTCCCACAAGTGACATTTACAGTCAAAATGAAAGCTTTATTATGGAAGGGAACTGAAAAGTGATAAGTTCAAAATTTTATCTCAAATAAACAATCACCTGAGGAATGCCTAAGTTGTGTACTTCTTGGTACTATTCCAACATTTGTTTTTTTACATAAAAGTTATGGCAAAATGGTGTCTGAAAAGTATGGTTTTTCCCTTGACACTGCTATTATTTTAACTACTTTCACTCCTCAGCAATATTTATTGTTTTAAAAAACGATGATTAGAATTGTAATAAAACCTTAATATATGATGAAAGTGAATTCATGCAATTTTTGTTCTTGAGAATTTACAACAAAAATATTAAACACTATTTATTAGATGGTCTATTTTACATTTATAACATTCTAAAAACTTGTATTAGAAATAATGCAATGCAATATTTATCATTTACCAATTTATAAAGAAATAGATATGAAAACAATTTTTTATTCATAAATTTATGAACATTTTCTAAATTATTAAAATATGTGAGCCAACTGTAAGGAAATCCTTATTATTTACCATTTTATGAAGTTTGAATCAATTGACAATCAGCTGATCTTTTGCCAACCATTCCAATAAACAATCTAATAAATGGTGTTATTCTTTTTGTTGTCAATTCTCAAGAACAAAGAAAATGTATATATTTACTTTCATATGTTTTGGCTTTATTAAAATTCTAATCATCACTTTTTAAAGAGAAACATTGCCAAGGAGTGAAAGAGTTAAAATAATAGTGGTATTAAGGGAAAAAATATTTTTCACACATCAGGCATGAAGATTAATGATTGCCAAAGTTATTACCTGGAAGTAGTTTATTCTAAGCTGACATTTTCCAATTCTTAACTGATAAAACTCAATAATATTGTTCATTATTTTTCCTATATTTTATCTATTGATTTATTATATTTACATTACTCTGATCTTCCAAGTGTGAAATTTCTGTCTATCTAGATAATCAGCATTCAAAACCTTGGCTTTGACCTGACTCTAAACAAACATTTATATAACAAAACAAAGTAGCTTGGTAACAATTGCTCCTAAAATTTTTCCCTGTGTTATTTATGCTGTATGCAGCCTTGTGTTATCATGGAGGAGAATAACATTTTTCTTTAATCCACTGTGTATGCCATCACTGCCTTTAATCCACTATGTATGCCATCACTGCCTTTAATACACTATGTATGCCATCACTGCCTTTAATCCACTATGTATGTTACTGATGACTTTAATCCACTGTGTATGCTGCTGCTACTTTTAATCCACTGTGTATGCTGCCTTTAATCCACTGTGTATGCTGCCACTGCCTTTAATCCACTGTGTATGCTGCTACTGCTTTTAATCCACTGCGTATGCCGTCACTGCTTTTAATCCGCTTTGTATGCTGCTACTTCCTTAAATACACTATGTATGCCACCACTGCTTTTAATCCACTGTGTATGCTGCCACTGCCTTTAATCCACTGTGTATGCTGCCATTGCTTTTAATCTACTATGTACACCTCCACTGCCATGCAAAGACAAAGCTATGTTAGTGTATTCCAAATTTATTCTTAACTACTACATATGATTAGTAGTTAGGATGATATAGTTGCTATCAGAATTGGTTCCCAAAAATGAAAATTACTTATGACTCAACTTAATAATTTCATTATTAATTTTAAAATGGTTTCTCTTGTTGTTTTTTTATCAAACAATCTAGATCTGTTTATTTAAGTAGTGGGAAATCAGAATAAAGTAGTTTCATGAGATTTTAACTTACATTTTATTTCTTCAGAGATCATCTTTTACGAATGACACAACAGATTCTTTAACTGACATGATGAAAGGTAACATTTAAATGTAATCATTGTACCAACCAATGACAAGTGACTTAATCTCACGTATTTACCACTGCACTCCAATACTTCAATTTCTTTCAGACAGATTGTGTGAGTTCCTCAGAGCTCCTTATCCAAAACATGGACCTTATTATTCTCATCTACAATGTCAGAGAGACTGCCCACTTACCACTGGTGTAGATGTTTATATATCTCTTTTAATATGATCCTTTCCCACACTTGCAACCCAGGTGCATCTGAAGGGGGTACATGAATCTGCACTTGGTGACTGGGACATCCCATCAGGCTAACCCCTGACCTAGCTTATCAGCTGTTACACTGAGTGCAAAGCATGTTCTGACATGATCTGGGGTGAGACGCATGCTACATAAGATACTCCCAAGTTCAAATCATGTCAATAGCTACTTCTTTATCCCAACTTAATGTTTCTTACTTTAATGCTTGAAACAATCTATGCATAAAATGTTCCAAGAAAAACATGAAGAAGATTCAGGAAAAAAATCAAAATAAAACAAGAATGATTTTTATAGTACAGCAATGTCATAGATGTTATGTTATGAAACGGTATTTCGCGTTACTAAGTGAAGAAGAAACAACAAAAATTTAAAGCAATAAACAATTGTATTAATATAAAATACAACAAATGAAATGGTAGATGTCTCTTGTATGCAAAAGAGATAAAGAGACATGTAAAGGTGTCCAAAAGGAGAGGGAAGATGAGTTGTGACTTACTGGGGTGACAGCATTTGGCGAGCTGATTGAGTCTGATGTCTTTGGGGACAAGAAGTTGTTTTCCAACGAAGTGTGTGAATTCAGGTCAAGATGCCATCCAAATTCCAAGAATGTCTCTTTGGTAGGATTTTATGTCCATTTTTAAGCTCAAAATGCCTCTGTTTTTTATTTTGTTTCTATTGGGTGGAAATTCTGAATTTTATTGCATATTTTTTTTCTTTGAACATGTGAGTAAACAGAAGATAGAGCCTTGCACAGCTGACAGATTTACTTGCCGGCCAGTGGTGGAAATTAGTGTAGCATATAACAGAAGAAGATCTGATTTTAGAAAGAATGTAATATAGATAAGATCTGATTTGTTCCTTACAAATACAAATTCCCTGAGTGAAAAAGGAAAATCTCTAAACATCAATTTTATTATCTTATAAAAAAAAATAACATCAGTTGAAGACTTCCAGCAACAGCAACAACAAAAACGGATAGCACATATAACTAGAAAGGAAAATAATGACATAATCATTGACTTTCCACACTACCTTAAACAAAAGGTTTGGAAGGAAACTCCCATTAATACTAGAAAGAGTGATAACAGTTAATGAACTTAAGAAACCTGAAAAACCTTTTAAAGAGAAAAATTTCATAGTTTTAACCAACATTATTTAACCAACATTATTTAACCAACATTAATATCTGTTCAGTCAATGAATACCAAAGATTTCCTGTATGGAAATGGATAATATCACTATTACCTTAAAATTGTTTTGTATAGAACCATCAAAGTATTCTTAAATTCATTCTTAGAAGACACACACGCACAAATATGAATTGAATTACTCTGAATCTTTTTTCTGTTACCTAATTACAGAGTAAATATGATTTATTCTAGACATAACAGAATCTCAGGTAGAATATGATGGTTAACAAGTTCAGCTAGCAGGCTGATTTAGATTACCATTGATTCATATTACCATTGATTCAGATATCATTGTGTTTTATTAGAATTAGCTAAGCTAAGTAAATAATCCCAGTACAAGATCAAGAAAGATTCTATAATAAACATTTTCTTTTTTATTAAGTATTATTATCATTTCAGTTTTATTATCAACCGTATTTAGTAATTTTGACTTTTTATTTATTTGACACATCAGTATTTGTAGTTCTTTTCTTTTATGATCACTCGTTAAACTACATCAATGAACAGACAGACAAGGATCAGAAATAAAGGGTAAACCCTTTTTTTTTCTGTCAGGGAAGCTGCTTTAACTGCTAATTTATAACAACTTGATAGCATTAATCTAGTCTCAAACCAATATAAAAATACATGTAAAAATGATTGACTATTTGACTAAATTACTGTTTTAAAATCACTTATCAGGAAAAAAATAAAGTTTGACTTTGAATAGCAAAAGAGATTTATGATTTATTATAGAACATTGAACTTTATTAAATTTAGATTAGTAGGCTGAATATTTCTAAACCAAATATTCATTTAATAATTAAGGTGGGTCTTGAAATTGTAGTGAAAAAAAATTGTATAAACCCACAAAGTCAATAGCATATTTTTAAAAATACTACACAGGTAGTTGAGTGGGCAGAGGATAGTTTTAAGAATATATAACTGATAAGGTGTGGACATTTCCAACTGAGTACATGCAACAATATAAACAGACACCCACTTTACTAATATCATTTTAAGGGGGTGAATATATCATTAAATATAAACCAAGTGCATATTTTGTGGTGTTTTTTTTTGTTTCATTATATAACTAGAAATATTATAGAAAAAGTATTAACATTAAGTTCATGCAAAGTACCCAGCACAATATTTGGCCCAATATTAAGGATTTCTTGCAAGTCTTTGTTTATTTGTTTTACAGCAAATTGCTTATGGATCATTTAATGCTGAAATTTAATTTTCTTGAGAGAATTAGTAATTTTCTTTAACAAAAATGTATTGCTGATAATTTTTTTTCAGAAATTTGTTGCTGGTATCTTCACTATAAAAATGTATTTTTATACTTACATATTGTTTGACTCTAGTTTGTGGATTAACTATTTGCCCATAGCTGAGACCCTAGCAGGTGCTGCCAGCCCAGATCATGTTAGACCTGGCTGGAAACAACAGCAATTAAGAGCTGCCAGATTTAGTTTCTTATCATACCCAGGATGGATCTTACAAGTGTCTCAAGTTTCAAGTTTACTAGAGCTACATGTGTATAGTAATCATTTTTAATGCAAAAGTGATCATTTTTACTTTATTTTTTATAAAAAGCAAAGCTAAATATAAATTACACTGTTAATACAACTTATTTTTCATGTTTAATCAGTCAAAACATTCCACAAAAGCTTGGCAATAATACTTCTGATAATAATGCAGTAGGTGCAAGCATGTTTTTGAAATAGTTTGCAAAGATTAACAGAAGATCTTTGATGCAATGAAAACGAAAATAAAATTGTGAAGCCACTAATTAGAATCAAATTCACTACAATATGAAGGAATGCTGAAAGATTCTAAGATCAACAAAGAAGGGATTTTTTTTTTTAAAATATGATATTTTGTCAAATTTTTGGAAGTATATCAAGCTGAAAACTTTAAACTACATCTTTATAGTAATGATGATATGTAAGACTAGCAGGTTAACTCTGAACTCATGACAAAGAACACTATTTCCTAAGGAGGAAAGTTTAGGTCACACCCCAGTAGTAATGGTATATGATACCATCTTGGTAACCATTACTCTACTGCTAGGCATCCAGACACTCACTAAGTCTATACTGGCACGAGGTCGTAAGGTCATAAGAATTGCATTTATATCATTAATGAATGGTCTACTGAGACTAGCTATCCTTTTATACAAGGTGTTCAGAGATATTTACATGTTTTATTTGTTATTTAGTTGTTTTATTTGTTAACATTAAAATAGTAAAATATATAGGCTGGAAGGTTGCGTAGAACCTAATTTTCCAAGTGGAAAAAAATCAATATTTAAAATCCTGCCTTTTTACCTCTTCTTGAATATTCACCAATTACTATCTCAGATGTGGGACAGGCCTAAAAGTTTTTAGATGTAAATAGATAGAAGCAAATATTTGAAGATGATAAGTTTCCATTATATAAGAAAAGTTGTTTTTTCTTCTTTTCTACTGCATGAATCAAGCAAGTTTAGTGAATCATCTCTAATTTTTCTGCAAGATATTTATGTTGTCTTTTCCTTCAAAAGTTTCTTGAATTCATTTGTTTTCTTGTCCTGAGGTTTTTTCAGGGTATATTTTTAAGTTATGTTAGTTGTTCTGATGTGTGGCTTCCACATAAACCAAGTGAATAAAACATACTGAACTGTATTTTCATATGTGATTTGTTTCTTACAAACAATGAAAATGTTCCATTTTTTAAATAAGTTGTAATGGGAAATGAAGAGTGGATACTTTACAACAATGTGGAATGCAAGAAATTGTGGGGAAGATGAAATGAACCAACACCGAAGTCTGGTTTTCATCTAATGTAGGTGATGCTGTGTATATGTTAAGATTAAAAGGGATTCCTCTAATATCAGCTAATTCCAGAGAATGAAACAATTCATTTAAACAAATAAATAGACTAACCTAATGCAACAATGTTTGAAAAGTATTTAGAATTAAAAGAAAGACCATATTATTCCATCAACTACACATAGTTTTGGTGATCAAGCTTAGCTGAGAAGTTTTCAATCAGATAATGCAGTATTTAGATTAGCATTTCTTGTGCTCTTTACAGAATTGTCTTTTTCATATTAATTTTCAGCCAATCAAGGCTCAAGAGCCACTCATGGTAGAGGGTTACTAGATGAGGCATGAGATGAAAGTATGAGGTATGTAATATAAGGTTCAAGGACGTGATTATTATGAGGATAGATAGCAATTAACCTTTGACTTGAAGAGTTTAAAATTATATGTTTAGGAAAGCATCCATGTCGAAGTTTGTTCCACAAAATAGCTGTTCATGAGAAAAAAAAATTGTCTTATTGAAATAATTCAATTTTTAAAAACAGCAACAGGCACCAAAAGCATTTTTGGCTGAGAAAGATAAAATTTCTGGGAGGATGGAATTATGAATTTGTCTGAAAGTTGATAGAAAACAAAATGGTAAAAATATTGTTTAAATTAATATCAAAAATAAAAAAAAATACTTCCTTTATTTTTGCTTGATAAACAAACACTTTTTAACCTTTAGCACTTTGCATTATTAATATTACTTCCCTTTCTAATTGCATTCTTTGTCAAGGCTTCTCAATTGCAGTATCTTTATTGTTAATTTTGCTCAAAGTTGTTTTCTGTTGTCATAGCAGGATATGACAACTATGAAATTTAAACACACTATTGTTTAGGGATCAGAGTTCCCTTCAGTGGTAAGATAAACATTTTGTACAGCAAATGAAGTCATATACAAAGTGCTAAATATAATAAAACTAATAGTTCACTTGAATAGAGTTTTTTTTCCTTTATAGATGGTTTATATTCTTGGTATGAATAAGCCAAGTTGCCTCTGACTGCAGGAATCTTTCACACCCAGAAAGATTAGGAAAAGAAGAAAGAAGGTCAAATAACAAAGAAAGAAAAGGAAGAAAGAAAAACTCAACTATTATTTATTCATTAGATTTATTCCAGCTTTATTTAAAAACAAATGAGTCTATAACATTTAAAAATCTCAAACTATGTTTTTTAAATATTTAGTTTTTATAAGATTCTATTTTTATCAACTTTAAATTCTTAACAAAAAGAAAAGCATCAAAAAGTCCTGATTAAACTATTTGTCATCTTTATCTGTTATGATTCATCTTCAGGTTATTTAAATGTCAAGAACATTCATGTAAAGATAACTGGAAAAGAAATTATTGAGATTTTAAAGTTAAAATAAATTATTTTATTCATAGGACATTTTTATCCAATTTACCTCAGATAGATTTAGTGATACATTTTATTCATTTATTTAAGTAAGTCCTTACATTTTCATCAACAATTAAATATCAACTTTCACACCTTTCAATGTTTTGATAATCAAGAAGTTTGCTTAAAAACACTCAATGAGTTTAACCTTATCGAAATGAAAATACAGACAACTTTACAATTTTAATCGTATTCATGTAAAATATCTAAATATATTTTTTCAAAATCGAATTCACAAAATAACAGTCCACCATAAGTAAAAGGGACAGATAATAAGGAAACAAATTTAAAAAAATATAAAGAAAAAAAATCACTGACAAGTTACATATGCATTTTAAAAGCATTTATTAGATCAGGTTAACTGCAATGTTTGCCTATGTGTGGTGCATATTACATATGCTGGAAATACAGGTAGCACTACTTAACACACAAAATAGTGTATTTAATGCCATCAAATTTTAGTCTATTTAAGTCCAAAATCTACTGATATTTTTAACTTTAAAAAGAAAAATGATTACTTTCTACTGTCAAATACAGTATATGGCAATATGAGTTCAAATATTCAAATGAAGTCACTTGTGTTCACTTTACACCAGTTCCCATGGAAAAGACATGAATCCAATTTTCCCTATATACAGATATCTTGATACAATATTCTTCCTGGATATACTAAAAACTTGCACAGCATATATATTCAAGACATCTATATATGCCAACATTCACCAGACAACACCTGAACTTCAATTCCCACTATCCATACAGTGTCAAAAAAGGAATCATCTGCTGCTTACAACATCAGACCAAACTCATAAGTGGCAAACCAGATGCATAACAACAGAAGGAGATGACCAGCACAAAAAACACACTTCAAAATAACAACTACCCTGTAAATATAACACCATCTCCCACAAGCAGGTACAGAAGACTTGAGGACATAAATAAAAAATCTGACAGTGTGTATAGCCATATATAGGGGATATATCTGAAAGATTTCAGAGGACTTGCAGTTCATATAGCCTCAGAATAATATTCCAAAACAGTTCAACCCTTTAGAGATATCTCTCCTAAATCAATCACCCAACCAAAAACTGAATGTACTCCATCCCATGCAGTTGTGGCAAGTGATAAAAGAGCAAGAGCAGCTTCCCTGTAAAAGTAGGTTATGGAGGAACATTAAAAGGCTGTATTCCAAGGAGAGACACTGAAATCAGGCAGGGTTGACAGGACTGAATTCAAGATAATATACAGAGAACAAAAGTGGAGAATAAGATGACTGGTTCTTTTTGGAATATTATCCTGTTGTATGGTTATATGAACTGCAGGGTTCATTCCAGTTATTTAGAAGGTTAACAAGTACAGCAGATCCTTGAAGGAAGATGGCCAGAGGGTACAAGAGCTGAAGCACTGTAAGTATAACAATCAAAAGAAGCATGCTAGTAGGAATAGAAAAGGTATTTAATGATAGAAAGGTATATAATGATAGAAAGATATTTAATGATAGAAAGTTATATAAGGATAAAAAGGCATATAATGATAGAAAGGTATATAAGGATAAAAAGGCATATAATGATAGAAAGCTATATAATAATAGAAAGGTATATAAGGATAAAAAAGTATATAATGACCTGGTGGTCTTGAATTCAATCTCTGGGTTAAATAGTACAATTCATTTTCCTGGTTGAGTGGGAAAAGCAAAAACAGCATCATAAAGATTAATTAACCAGAACGAAATGATTGACAGTATAATATGAACATTCTACTTTCTCAGGATTGAATAGAGTGTTTGGTTTTAAATTCTCCAGTTACTGAATATGACAGATAATATCAACCAAAATGTGATAACTAAAACAACTAAGACAAAGACACCAGATTGAATAATAAAAGTAATTTGAATCATTTAAAATGTCACAGTAACACAAACAACTCATTATAACTCAAATGAGTTTCATTGAAGTCCATTTTAATGCTTTACCATGAACATTGCTTAACAAACTAATCTCATTGAACATCATCACTGGTATAAATCTAATGTTCACTTACAGCCTTGTTATTTAGTTGTTATTAGGCACATACCATAGTGTGATGGTTAACAAGTTTTGTGTTCAATCTTGATTAAGTACTGCACTAATCTGGCCTTGAGCCAGACAAATCTAAGCTTAATAAATAACTATTGTACAGCCTGGTTCATACTAGTATGCAATTTAATTATATATAATATACTTGCATATTCTCAGCTAGTGATCAGTTAGTTTCAAGCTTAAATAAAAGTCAGGATATTGAATAATGATTTTCAAGTTTGTCATGACACAATCCTCTAACTCCCATTTGGCTTTGTGCTAAACTAAGCAGGGTAAAGTTCAATGTTAAGATGTCACACACACACACACACACACACACACACACACATATATATATATATATAAATTGGATGACAAAATAATTTGTATATTTCTTACTTAGTTGACAATGAAATTTGGGAAAAAATCACAAAATCTATTGTGCTCCCAGATATTAAGTATATAAAAAATATGCAAAAATATTTTTACTATTCAATTTTTACATAAGGAGCATACATAGACATTTCATATCAATAGCTTTAAAATGAATTTTAAAATGAAAAATCTTTCTTGAGGCTTTCATTTTAGTTTTAATTTCAAGCTAATTGATTAAATTTAATATTTCCAATAAGCAAAATGCTTTGCTAAATTTCTAATTGAATTTAACTTGATTTTATTATCGGTAAAACCATTAAAATCGTCCATATTGACAAATCTGTCAACACAACATAATTCTATTTATTCAAAAATCTTTCAAAAATAAAATTTATTTATCTGAAAGTTTATTTGAAGAAGACTTAAAGATTAATTAATTTGATTTGAAATATTACTTACTTTTAGTTTCAAATATTTCAGAAAAGTATTTTTAAAAAAGAGGTGGCTGTTTGACAACTCTCTTGATAGACTTATGTGTGGAAATTTTTTTCTAAAGGGGACATAACTGTAACAATTACTTCACAAATATAATATGAACTTTATTATTTTTTTAACTACCCAGTAATCTTAAAAATTTTTTAAAATATTCTAAGCAATTTAATATCTTAGTGAATTTTAGTTACTTTGGCATTATAGTCTAACTTAAGGTGCTTCTTGAAGAAATGTTAGAAAATTACTAATAAATTTTTATTTAACTATTATTGCTCTTATTTTCTGTTTGGACATCTGTATTTACAAAAATTGACATGTTCATAGATACATAAAATAAATTCAAAATTCTTTTTAAAATATTGGCATTCATTGAACTGTAGTGAGCTTTTCCATTTATGATTAGTAAATACAGGCTTAATTTAATAACAATATCACTTGACTGCTGCAAATTAATTTAGAACTTTAAAAGATTTAAACTTTATAAATTATTTTAAAATTTAAAAAAAAATGAAAGCAATTATTGCTAAAATTATTTATTCATTGAATTTTTTAAGGCAAGAGTGTCCATAATAGATTTTATACATAAAAGCAATTAAAAGCTGTTCTAATTAAATAATGTTTTAGTTTTATTGCATATTTTTATTTTATGATTCAGAGAAGATATTCCGTAACTGGAGGCCCTGTTTGATCCAAACAATTTGGTGATTTAAATTCTCCAAGAACTTGTTCATACAACTAAAACAAACATTAAATTCTACAAAGAAGAAGTTCTCTGAATTTCATAAAATTAAATAAGTGTGGAGGGGAATGGTTACAAATATAAAAAAATATTTTTATAAAGATTTTCTAGAAAATAAACATTTAAAAAAAAAAGTGTGCAGAAGAAATCCACTCACCTTCAAAAAGGTTGAGGGAGTACACCTGCTGATGCCATTGGCCCCGTAATACAAATAAAAACCAAGGCAGACTCATAAGAATGTTACCTAATGACAAAAAAGCATTTATTTTACACAAAAAATAATTTTCAACATAATCTCTTCCCTTATCAATGCCCTTCATTCAATGGTGGGAGGGGAATATTACTCACATAGATTAAATATTATACAGTGAAATTTTCAGATCAAATTTCAGCTAAGAACTGTGATAGGACACAGACTTATTGATGTGCTCTCATGTATATTTTCCGCTAATACATACAGAGGTATACAAAATATTTATTTGCCAAAACTTCCATTTTTGCCACGCCAATATTTTTCATTACTGGAAAAATATCTATATATAAAATTCTGTGACTTCCGTTAGTCCATCCGCCTCACCCTCTAAAATAATCATACATTGACTGATCAAAACCAAATTTTGGGGAGAAGTACAAACAGGTAAGGGGGTCCAAAGTAGAGTTTGTTTTACTAGGGTGCGTAAAAACCGCGAAGTAGGGTTTTTGTCAAAGTATTTTTCCAAACAAATCAGCTTATTTGATCGATTGGTTTGCGAAAGTGAAGTTTGTAAATCCCAACAAAAATGTTAGCAATAACTTCAGCAATACTAAATGCTGTGAGAATTTCAACACGTGTCAACGTGTTACAAAAAATTCTAGTTTAACAAATTTTTAAATCTTATGTTGTATACTCCCCTTCTTCTGGGGAGGTCTTGGTTGAATGGGGTCGATTTCATAATGCTGTATCTTTTCTCGCTCCTATTCTCACGGCTGGGTGTTTTGGAGTCCGAAGATGAAAGAGAACTTCAAGAAAAGGGATTTTAAACTTATCTAAAACACCTTCGACATGAACATTTTTAATTAACCAGTGGGTTCGCTCTATCACCTCCACTGGGGAGCAATTTTCCGAGATACGAAATAACCATTTTTACTGTGTATGACATGTAAAACTTAACTACCTGAAATCAATTTCTATCTCTCTAACCTTTCCACGCTAGTTTTAACCAATCAAAAACGACTTCCTCTGTTTTGTCTACCATCTGACCTTAAAGGTCAGCCTCAGAAGTTCTGAGCCAAAATACACTGCCACTAAAATAATAGTCTGAAACTATTATTTAACACTTACAAAACAATTTATTTGTAAATATATACTTAATATCACAAATAAACTACAAATACTCAACAACTTTTTTTTTTACTGATATTTACAAAATTTTATAGATATTAGTAAAGTGAGAAAATAGAGAATGCAATTTCAGCATTAGAAATTTTGGCTTTGACCTGAGCTTAAAAACCAATCACTAATGCTGGTGGAAAATAAATCACTGACAGATTAATAGAGCCATCTTTCAAATACTGTCTTTACCAAATTAAGAGTTCCTTTAGCTGTCTAGCTCTCATCACACCAGCAAAAAGTAAATATGGCTGCAACTGTAAGTCAGAGGGTGGGACATAAAGAAAGTGTATGTGTGTGTTCTACACAGGAAGCTAATTACAGAAGTATTTAAACTGAATTATCAAAAACAAAAGATCATATATTTCATCATTATCAGATGTTCTTTTTTGCATACCGTTATTTCAATAATTTAACTATATAAAACACCAAGTGTATTTTGATTTGTAAGTTTTGCACTGATGACGCCAGGTGGCAGTGTATTTGTTATAGTATTGTAAAAATGCTTGAACAGGATGCAAAAGTTAGGGTTGATACGAACTCTCCTTCCCTTCCAAAAAACACAATACAACAATAATAATAATTAGAAAAATATATTCAAAACATAATTAGAAAAATTCAATTGATGAAATGAATTAAGATTAATCCAATTAAGAAAAATAATTAGAAAAAATAATTAAAAAAATAATTAGAAAAATATATTTAAAGACTTAAGTGCGAAACCTATGACATAAAATGTCAAAAAAAAATTATGGTATCTTTAAAATAATCTATTTCAAAGATGCCGGTCAGCTTTAAAGACTACTCCGAAATATACATTTTTAATGTTAGTAATAACACTGGCCTTCTTTTTTCCTTCCTTTTTTTTTCTTTTTTTTTTTTTTTTTTTTTTTTGTTACTGTAGAATAACAATAATAAAAAGCACTTACCGGCGTAAGAGTTCCAACTAGCGTCCAGCTGGCAGACAAAAATAAAGCAGGTTGTAACTTAATACATATCCTGCAAACTGAGAAATCATGCTAGTATTTATATAGTAATACTTCCACTCAGGTACCAGCAGCCAATCACAGCCCAAGCAATGGACTATCCCACTTTAGCATAATGAGATGCTCCATTGCACCATAAATAGCTCTGTCTCTATGTTGAATTAGTGCTTCACTCAGCTTGCTCCACAACTGAGTGGTTATCTTGACCACGTGATTGTTCGACATGGCGCTGCGAACAGGATTTATGACACCTGAAAATTGGGAACTCTTCTTCATTGAAGCAGGCATATCCACCGACTCGGCCAAAACTCATGCAACAAGGTTTGCGGACGAGAAGCTGACAATCGAGAGCCTTCAAATGCTGGATCGATCTATGCTTAAGGAGCTGGGAGTCACATTAATGGGAGAAGCCATGTGTATCATTAAGCAGGCTAAGGAATCCACCACCCAGACAACCCGCATTCAGGCACTAGCAGCCAAACCTCCTCATCTCAATCTCGAGATGACACCACAGCAATTCAGGAAGTTCCGAATTGACTGGGATGTCTTTACCAAGATGACAAATATGCCAAACTCCCAAGCTAATATTCACCTATACAATTGTGCTGATGAGGCTGTGCAAAATGCCATAATCAACACACACCCTGACTTCTTTACCACTGATCCAGATAATCTACTTAACATGGTAGAAGTGTTGGTCACCCAGAGGTCAAGTCCTATTGTCCATCGCCTTGCTTTTGCCTCCATGTCTCAGGATGCTGATGAGCCAATACAAAGTTACCTTGTCCGCCTCAGAGCCGTAGCCGTTGATTGTAACTTTACCTGCCCCTCGTGTGAACATGACCTGTCTGATATATACATCAAGGACCAGATCATCCGTGGAATAGCAAATGACACACTCCAGGCTGACCTACTGGCCAAAGCTAGGGCACTTAAATCCCTTGAACAAAATATCCGTCATGCTGAGGCATTTGAATCAGCATTGCGGGACCAAACCTCAATGGCCAGTGCTTCAGATACAGCTGCTGCTCGGCTATCAACATACCGCAGACAGAAGGGTACACCACAAGCCAACAAGGCGATCCGTACCAGCACCTATTGCAACTGCAATGTTAAACCAAACCACCAGGCTTGCTTAGGTTGTGGCAGCCACCAGCATGGCACCTCAGGAACTGAATCACGCCGGCTAAAATGCCCAGCATGGGGACAAACATGTAGTAATTGTGGGAAGCCCAATCACCTATCGAGGGTATGCCGGGCTAAGAAACCAGCTCAAGCGGTCAGGAAAAGCCTAGAGGCTAATGAAGCCGCCATGGACACACTTATCGCCCACATCACATTCAATCAAACGACAGGCACGTATACGTCTAAAGACACAGGCCAGATAAGGGAAATTGATGCATATGTTGTTCCATTTTCGCCAAAACCGGATCCCAGACAAATTAAGAATATCCCCAGAAATCACAGCACTAGGATGACAATCTTTCCTGACAGTGGGGCCACCATATGTCTCGGGGGACTTAAGCACCTTCTGAATATGGGGCTCACTATCGACAACCTCATTCCATCAAGAAAAGTCGTCCGAGCTGTGGGAGGCTTTACGCTCGTATGTCAGGGTTGGCTCCCCGTGGAATTCATCGTCCAAGGAAGAACAACTAAACAAGCCCTATACATATGCAAAAAGATTCAGCGGCTATACTTCAGCAAAGCAGCCTGCATTGATGTAGGGATACTGTCCAAAGACTTCCCGAAGCCAACAACTACAATATTACCCCAAACAACAATGCAACACATGCCCTCGACAAGCACACATAAAAAATCGGACGTGAGCCCTAAACAATGCAAAGTCGAGGACAACTTCCAACACGCCCCAAAAACTCCCTTTTCTTCCAACAGAACAAAACATTGATAAGCTCAAGAATTGGCTATTAAATCAATTTGCCGAAACGGCGTTCAAGAACAATGGTGAATTCCCACCGATGTCTGGCCCCACTGCACATATACACCTCAAAGAAGGAGCAGTCCCCAAAGCAAGACATAACCCAATTCCTGTGCCTTTTCACTTCAAAGAGCCCGTAAGACAGGCCCTTTGGGAAGATGTGAAAAGGGGTATCATAACCCCAGTACCCGTTGGCATGCCCGCTGATTGGTGTAGCACTATGGTAATTACCGCAAAAAAAAATGGCAAACCACGAAGAACCATAGACTACCAACACCTGAATTCACAGTGCAAACGGGAAACACACCATACAGGGTCACCATTCCAGCTAGCACTACAAGTGCCACCTAAACAAAAGAAAACGGTGTTGGATGCTGTTGATGGATATCATTCCATCCCCTTAGATAAAGAGTCCCAGCCACTCACCACCTTCATCACAGAATGGGGAAGGTTCATGTACCTGAGAATGCCACAAGGTTACCTAGCATCTGGCGATGCCTACACCCGAAGATATGATGAAGTAATAAAAGACATCCCCCACAAAAGTAAAAATCGTGGATGACACCCTACTCTATGACTCTGACATCGAAGGAGCCTTTTTCACACCTTCGATTTTCTCCTCCATTGTGCAAAAAACGGCATCGTAATAAATAGAGAAAAATTCCAATTTTGCCAAGACACGGTGCAGTTTGGGGCCTCCAAATAACATCTTCTGGTGTAACCCTTCTAAATCCATGCTGGAGGCAATATTGAGCTTCCCAATACCAAAAACACTCACCGACGCCAGATCATGGTTTGGGCTGGTCAACCAAGTCGCTTGGGCTTATTCACTAAGCCCAGTCATGCTTCCATTTCGTGATCTCGTAAAACGAGACTCACACTTTACATGGAATAAAAAGCCTGGAGGATGCATTCCAGCAGTCAAAGAAGGTCATAGTTGACTTAGTCCGAAAAGGCATCGCAACATTTCAAAAAGAAAAGAATAACCTGCCTTGCCCCAGATTGGAGCAAAGACGGAATGGGCTTCCTACTTCTGCAGAAGTATTGCTCATGCACCACTGACAAAGCCCCAGTTTGCTGCCCTGAAGGTTGGCGCCTGATATTTGCTGGTAGCAGATTCTGCATTGATGCTGAACGCAGATATGCACCTATTGAAGGCGAAGCAGCAGCAATTGCATGGGCATTGGAAAAATGTCGGATTTTTTGTAATGGGTTGCCCGAATCTCATAGTGGTTACAGATCATGAACCACTAAAAGGATTATTCGGAGATAGAGACCTTAGTAAAATCCAAAACCCCCGATTATTCAGGTTAAAGGAGAAAACCCTCAGGTACAGATTCACCATTCAGCACTGCCCTGGAAAATGGCACAGAGCCTCCGATGCTGTCTCTCGTAACCCAGCAGACATCTCACAGGCACTCCTAAATGTATTCACTGCTGAACCCTCTCAATCAGACATCATAGAGTCTGACAACATGGATGACTGGGTCAAATCAAAAACTTTATTAGCAACATTCGGTGCAAATGACAACCTGGAGCTCATCTCAGCAGACGTTATCCGTACGGCGGGACGCAGCGACCCGCAATACAAAAAAATTAATAGAAGTAATACAAAACGGATTCCAAAGAACGCGCATCCTCACTGCACCTGAAATCCGCGAATATTGGGAAGTGAGGCACCGCCTAAGTGTTGACGACGGGTTAGTGCTCTTAGATCAAAGAATTGTTATCCCCACCTCACAACGCGCAAAAATATTTACATAGCCTACATTCTGCACATCAAGGCGAAGTTGGCATGAAGGCACGTGCCAATGAATCTGTTTATTGGCCCGGGATGAATGCTTCAATTCGTAATATTAGAGCAGGTTGTACGTTCTGCTCAAAAATTGCCCCGAGTCAACCAAAAGAGCCAATCAATTTGACACCATCTCCTGATTGGCCATTTCAGCAAATCGTCATGGACATCTTCCATGTTGGAAACCATGGTTACTTAGCATGCGCTGACAGGTTAACGGGCTGGCTGAATCTATACCACTTGAGCCACGGAGAAGCTAATGCCTCAAGGATTATTTCGATTTGCCGAGACATATTTCAAACCTACGGCGCTCCTGAGGAACTCAGCAGTGATGGTGGGCCACCCTTCACATCTCTTCCATTCAAGCAATTTTTGCAAGACTGGGCTGTTAAACAAAGGTTATCATCTGCTGGTTACCCACAATCCAATGGTCGAGCAGAGCTCGCTGTCAAAACAGCCAAGAGAATCGTAAATGGCAACACAGGAGCCCAAGGATCATTGGATAATAACCGTGCAGCAAGAGCCATCCTCCAATACAGGAATACGCCCATTCAAAACATTGGGCTATCCCCGCTCAACTACTACTCCACCGCCGACTACGTGACTACATACCATCCCACCCAACACTCTATAAGCCACACGCGAATTGGATAACCGCAGCACAAAATCGTGAGATAAGTTTGTCCCGGCGGAACGCTCGTCTCATAGAGCGATACAACAGAACAGCACACACTTTAAACCCCCTTCAAAAGGACAAATAGTGGCACTACAAAGACCAACAACCCGTCGATGGGACACAACAGGTCAGGTCATTGAAACCCTCCCCAACCACCAATACCGTATCAGAGTTGACGGATCAGGTAGAATTACCTTACGAAATCGCCGATTTCTCAGGAAACTGGATACACCAACAATTCCAGTTCCAAGACCTAGTGCAATACCTGAGACCCCTACACCAGTGCAACAAACAGTCGACGCTGGAATAACATCAAACACTGCTCAGCCGTCTACAATAACACGGACAAAAACCCCTCGGGCATTGTCCAGACTACTTCCGCACAACCAGCCAGGTTTAAAGGAACTCATCCCTCCCCAAAGGCCACTACCCACACGCGATGGGGGAAGGAGATGTAGAATAACAATAATAAAAAGCACTTACCGGCGTAAGAGTTCCAACTAGCGTCCAGCTGGCAGACAAAAAATAAAGCAGGTTGTAACTTAATACATATCCTGCAAACTGAGAAATCATGCTAGTATTTATATAGTAATACTTCCACTCAGGTACCAGCAGCCAATCACAGCCCAAGCAATGGACTATCCCACTTTAGCATAATGAGATGCTCCATTGCACCATAAATAGCTCTGTCTCTATGTTGAATTAGTGCTTCACTCAGCTTGCTCCACAACTGAGTGGTTATCTTGACCACGTGATTGTTCGACAGTTACAGGAGAAAAGAACATGAACTTCAACAGTATTCACATGATTAATTTCGACCAATAGATTTCATTTTTAATTTTCTTCGTAATTTTTCTCAAGCCATCAATTTACAGCAATGAGTTAGAGAGAGCAAGATAGGAAAATAAAGTTCTCGTAAATATTCAAGCTCGTGTCCCCTTTGTTTTGCTGGACACACTAGAAGGTTTAACTGATATGCTACATTGAGCAGACAGTGCAATGTAGCTTTTGGTGAGATTCAAAAAAAGAGAGAAAAAAGAGGGTGGAGAAACTGGCAGCAAGGTTTCAATAGCAGCAGTAAAAAAAAAGCGGCGGCAGAAAGGGTCAAGCATGACAGCAAGGTAAGAAATAAAAAAACATTAGGTTTAAGGATTCTCCTTGGGATCTTAGGGGATTAAAGCGTTGGTTTGTGAATTTGGTGGCAAAGTAATTGTGAGTTAAATTCTTAGGCCGGATAGTACAGACTTAGTGAGATGACTAGCAATAACTAAGTACTAAAATAAAACACCGCTCTGTTGGCTGGGGCTGTAGAATACGCCGATTGCATTTCTGCAGAGATGTAAGACCTTTCTTCCTAATGAGGCCACCTATTTGCCGCGGGTTACGACTCGTAATACCCGAGGACGGAAACCTGGTGGCAGAGCAGTCCATAACCCGGGTGTATGTGGTCATGGGATGATCAAAACTCCTCTTTGGTCCTTACTAGGTCTCAAGTGACAATCGGAAAAGCCCTATCTAATCAATCGGTTGGACATGTCAAGCCCTAGTTTCTGTTGCCCGACATTGTCTCACAAACTGATCACATAACGATGTAACATCCAACACTTCACTTTTAAAAGTGCTAGAAGGCGATGACTGAGGATCAGTTGAGTCGAGAATAGAAAAAAACTTTGACCACTGTTTCATATTAAAGAATCAGGTTTTGTTGTGTGCTGAAGCAGAAAATTAGTAAGTGCGCAAAATCCCCTCACGACGCGAGTATACTGGTCGATGTATCTCTGTCTCAACCAAGGCGAATGGGTTTACCCCTTCGTAAATTCCTAATAGAAACTGGACTCTGTGGTGAATGGTAGAGCACAGGACCAAAAAATTCACATAGCAAACTTAAGTAAAAAACCCAAACGGAATCTCTGATTAAGAAATAGAAGCCAGAACTGAATTCCCTAGATACATAATGAGTGAATCTGTACAGTAGATCCTACTTGCCAATCTGTCACTATTCTTGATATAAAAAAAAATAATTACTAGCAGGGAAAATCCTCGAACAGGGAAAAAAATGAGAAGTGGCAATATACTTGTAAATGTGAACAATAAGAAACATGCTGATAACAAACTGAAAATGAAATCTTTCCACAATTTAAAGCTTACATACACGAAAGATTTAACACCTCAAATGGAGTTATTAAAAATAGAGAGCCGTCCCTGACTACACCAGATGGAATAAATGCAACACTAGGAAAGCAAATGATCGCCAACTTATAGGTGGATAAGCATAAAAAGAGGCGATCAACAAATACATTTACACACATACATTTTAGCTTTTAATAAATCCATAATTCAGAAATAAATAAAAATTTGTATTTGTAGCATACCTATGGACGATAATGGGTATGCTAGTAAATACTGTATGTTGGTCTTGCGTTTGAAGATTCAGACAGCGTTGAAGTCCTTAGTAAACCTGATACGACCGTTTTTCTGCCACGCTAGGAAATTCGTTTTTTGTTCTACAAACTCCGTTTTAGTTAAGTTCTGAATTATTTTACATTTTACGTTCTCTTTTACAGACTGTTATTTGAAAGAGTTTTTTGATTTTTTTTTCTTTTCTTTTTCAATTTATTACATTCCCATTTTTATTTTTCCTTTTATTTTGTATTTATTCTTCTATTATTAGTTTTTGATTTTTACTGTTAAATCTCCTTTTAAAGTTATTTTTTCCGTTTCTAATGGTTTTCTATATCCCCCTTCCAGAGTTTATCTGTTTATTTTTTCTACCTGTTATTTTTTTGTCGTCGTCCGACTTTATTTTTTCTTTGTTTATTTATTACGTGTTACGTCTTACTTAGTTTCTTTGTTTTTTTCCTTTTAAATAGCCGTTAAGCGTTCTGTCTTTCATTCGTTTAATTCTTCCGTGTTCTTATTTGTTCTAATTTTTGTGTTCATTTAGTCTAACCTGTCCGTTTTTTTTATTTTTATTTTTGTACTTCGTTTATCGGCGAACCGTTTTTTAGGGCAGCCATATTGATTTTTTTGTTTAGTTTATACGTATTGTTTGTTTCGTATTCGTGTTTGTAGATTCTCTTTTTTACTTTTATATTTAATTAAGAAAAGGTTTATTGTTGTTTAAAGTGTTTTCTTTATAGTTTACCTTATTTTGTGTAATTTTTTTCGGGAACCGTCATATAGCCTGACGTGCTTTTACCGATTGAGCCACAAAGGAGCGTTTCGGTTAGCAAGGTCGATTTTACTGTGGTTCAATCGGTAAAAGCACGTCAGGCTATATGACAGTTCCGTATAGGATACAGGTTCGATTCCGGAAGTTCTGTGAAAATTTCTCGGACATTCAGACCGTTAAATGTCATTAATACTGTTTATTATAAACAGAGCATTTACTTAAATATTTCTATCTATAAAAAGAACGTATAAAGATAAAAATGTCTTAAAATACTTGTAGGACTTTTGTCCATTTCATTATATATATATATATATATATATATATATATATATATATATATATACTTATTAGCCGTGAAGATGAAGTATAGAAGAGATATATCTTCACCCAAAGCAAGGAAATGAAAATTTGTGTAGTCGTATATAAAAGCCTATGCCAATGTAGTTCAGAAGTCGAATCCACTTATGATCAGCAATAACAGCAAAACATACAAATATAGACCTCTCATCGAGCAGTTAGGTGCAGCTAGGACGAACGCCAACATTTATAAGTAAAGGGCGTGTGCCTAGTCTATTGTTTGACTTGAAAAAGTTTACAAAAAATACCTAGAAATATGGAATCATGTGAGACTTACATGATCTCGGACTGAAAGGTAGGATACCAGAAATCATTTCGAGTAGAACTTTTCAGGTTCGTATTGGATCTCCGATCCAAAAAAAAAATCAAGAAGAAGGCGTGCCACAAGGGAGTATATTGTCAGCCACTTTGTTCAGTATTAATTTGTTCCGAAAAAAACTCCAACGAGTACTCAGGATCGCCACGTCAGTGATGTTATGACTTGGGGTCATGACAAGTTTCAGGTCTTGCAACATCATACTTCTTCGCTCAAGAGACCCTACCGAAACAGTACTATTCCGGCAGGCGATTCTAAAGCAAAAAATCCGCTAAGCACACAACAAATGGACACGTTAAGTAACTGCCACTGCTGATCTTGAAATTACAAGCGACTAATCATTAACTCACTCAAAGTATAAATGGTTTTTTTTACGTAGATGACTTTACGATAAGTTACCGATTCAAAAATATCCACACCATAGAAAAGAAACTGCAGCAATGCATAAATAAGACCATTCAAATTTTTCTAAAGCAAAAACAAAACATATGCATTTTTGTAATAAAAATAAACTGCATAATGATCCAAGATTGTAACCCGAAGAGACAGAAATCCCAATAGTAGACGAGTACAAGTTCTTGGGAATAATTCTCAACAAGAAACTAAAGTTCATACCACACCTAAAATATCTGAGAAAAATGCAATAAAACATTACAATTCTTGAGAGTTGTAGACCCCCCCCGCCCCCCACCAACTCCCAAATTGGGAAGCAGGCCAGCAAACGCTGCTCAAATTATATAGAACATTAATCCGATCCAAGTACGACTATGGAAATTTCATATATCAATCAACAAGGAAATCATATCTCAAAATACTCAACCCGGCCTATTGGTGCTTGAGGTAATTAGAACATCCCTTGTAAAAAGTTTATATTTAGAATTAAACGAACCCCCACCAAAACTTAGAGGAAACAAATTAGCACTACAATAATATATAAAACTAAAAGCAAGCCGCTCCAACCCTGCATGCAATATCCCATTCGATCCAAAATACAGAAACAGCTTCTAAGAAAAAGAGAAAGACATAAAAAAACCTTTAATCATTCAAGAAGCAGAAATATCTCTATCTAAACTCCATAATACAATCATACCAAATATGCTGCCTTGAACTATCAGAATACCAGAAATAAATCTAAAACGCTGCAAATGTCATAAAACAAGTATATGTCCACTTATATTCCAAGAGGAACCAGAAAAGATCAAATCCCAGACATTCATGCATCTTCACAGATAAATCAAAATACAAAAATGAAACTGAATATGTAGCAGTGCATAAGAAAATAAAAAAGAGACATCTGCCAAAAGAAACTTTAATTTTCAATTTTAGAGATTTGTGCAATAGACCTTGTAGAGGACCGGGGGTGAAGATGAAAAGAAAACAAGTGCGTTTATATTTCCTGCTAAAAGAAGGTCTAGTTACAAGAAAAATGGCGGACTCTAGTTGTGTCCAACCGAAGATAAAAGAAGACAAACAAGACCGATATATATCTATATCTATCTATATCTATATATATATATATATATATATATATATATATATATATATATATATATATATATATATACAAATATATATATTAAACAAAACAATTTTACAAGGGAACATGTATGTGTGTGTAAACATTGGTGTTTGCTCTTTGTGAATGTTCGTATTTTGGTCAATGTTCGTACGTACGTGTATGTGTGTATAATGTTCATGGCGTCTTCTCACAAGTGAGAAACGCTATCTCCTAACAGAGCTTACATTGTAGTCGCTGAAATGAAGAAATGTAAAAGAGGATTTAGCTCACCTCCACGTGAGGTGGGATGCGGCACGACGCCTGAAGGAAAAGAGAGGTCGAGGCAAGAAGTCGCCCAGTATTTATAATATGGGGAGAGAGACCCCTAGTGACAATTAGGGAACTAAGGAGGAGGTAACTCCGACAACCTCGTACTCAACATCATCTCTAGAAATAAAAATAAAAACCATGTAAATTATCTGACACCCTATCAAAACGAAACCCTGATAATTTCAAGATCCCTTATACAGGCCTAAAAAGTAAAATAAACACTTATATTCAATAGAAATGGTAAAAGCGCCGGACCAAAAACAGACTAAATAAACCTCTCAGCATTCCTAGATGAATGGAAACAAATGTTGAAGAAATGACGAAGTAACGCTACACATGGAGCCACACATACTTCGCCCATTCACACTTTCTGAATGAATGAAGATCAACCAATATGTACAACATGCCAAGTTGCATTCACAGTGAAACACATTTTAACAGAATGTACTCACTTCGCCCCTATGTCATAAATACTAGAAGGAAACCAACATAGACCACACATACCTCACCCATTCACACTTGCGGAATGAATGAAGATCGACCAATATGTACAACATATCAAGCTGTATTCACGGTGAAACATATTTTAACTGGATGTACTCACTTAGCCTCTATAAGACATAAACACAATGCAAACAACATAAGAAAATTATTTGACAGTACTGAAACTGTTAACATAATGTCCTACCTTAAAGAGATACATTTATATCAAAACATATAACACCTACAATAAATAATCTACAAACTATATATCTATAAAACATACGTTTATCCTGAAAATATAAAATTATGTACAAAATATCTGTAGTTGAAACCATAAAATTGCGTACAAAATATTTAGATTTCAGCATTAAATAATCCATAGGATTTGATATGTCGCTAAACAAGCAACAAACAACTAAAATCAAATAAAACGAGATATCCTTAAACAAGAACAATGAAACAAAAACAATATTCATCGTAGATTATATAAAAGGTTCAGTTCAAAATTCCATGAAGTTTACTCTGATCGACAAAAGGTCGGAGAGCATAAAGGCCTGTGGCGGACTTCACCACATAAATTTAACTTTAGATTAGGAAACAGGGCTGACGCAGAAAAGGATAAGCAAAAGACGTTGTTACACATAAAATATGTATTTAACAAGATCTACAATATCAAACAACGATGTGAAAGAAAGCATGCATTTAAGTAAGAAAAGGTTGAAATAAACAAAAGTTGTCTCTCTTTATCTGTTATTTTAGTATTTGAAATTCACTGGAATAATGTTCATGAGAGTTTCTTATAATGACTGTTCTTAAAATATTTGCCGTGTCAGAAAAGATTATGTGAGTATATATAAGGTAAATTCAGCATGTGAGTGGTGTGTGTGAGTGAGAAGGTTGGCGCATGGTTTCAACTGTTGTGGATTCGTTTGGCAGCTGAATTCTCACTAATTAGCTAAGAAAAATTCTCGCTTAAATAAGTGACTATATGCTCCAGATCTCTGCGCGGGAAGAATTATTCTTCACGTGCAGACGATCTGATTGGTTGGCATAGACCAATCAGCGAGCGAGTTTTGGGGAGACTTAAGAAAGCTTCTGTGATCCGCTTCTCTCAAAAGTGCACAAAACTGTCTACACGAAAATAGAGCGATTACAAAATTGTCGCATTGCTGCGATAAATCGCAGCAATGCGACAATTTTGTCTATAATAACGTAGTGGTGATAACTATAATAACGTAGTGGTGATTAATTAACCAATGAATGCTTGGCGTTGTATGTGATTTGTATTTTTGTATGTATGTATGTATGTGCGTAACAGATCCGCACAGGCCTAAATGTAATAACAAAAATGAGAACATTAGTTTAAATGTAAATAATAATTCCTTATCTCAGAAATTCCGACATAAATTATCAGCTTTAACTGCTAAGTTATATTCAGTATACATTGTAAGATGAGAAAATAAAGAGTAAGCTTCCCGTGAGATTCAAACTTGCGTCCATTTTAATTTAGGTAAACCACGCGGAATACACAAGCAGTTTTAACTGCTAAGCTACAAGAACTATTAGTTATATAATAAGTTAGATTTTGTTTTCTACAAATCTCAGGACTTGACTATAAAACCGACTCGTGTGTTCAATGTTATCCTGTATTTTCCGATCTTATATTTGACAGTTTGAATAAAATTGCGATAAAAAAGCAACCAAATAAATCAAGTTGAAAAGTAAATACTATTCGAAATTATTCATAATAATAGTAGTACAGAAACGAGGCCAAAAAGACAGAATACTGAACAATCAAAATAGAGAGCGTAGTTGTTTGTAGTTTAGCAGAATAAAGTAGATTGAAAATTCTAATCACAATGAATAACTGATCATAATTAGCAACAAACATGCACGAACACAGTTACAAAAATGTAAAGTTCCTAGCAATTGACTTGTATCATGTTATACAGTTGCTATGACAACAACTGGATAAGCAAGGTTACTATTATTATCTCAAAAAATGTGAGAGTGGGAATATGATCCTCCTATTACGGAAGGCCTTGAAAATGAGCATTTCAGATCCAGATTTTTACATGGCTTGCATACTAGCCTCAGAAAGTGTAGAAAATATACAGCTATCTCAACTAAGCCTTGTTTTTTGACCGCATCAAACTCGCACACAAGGCAGGATTACGACTTAAATTCTTCAGTTAGTCCTCCCCCATTGACTGGCTCTATCCAGACCCCACCAAGCTATTGAAAGTGAGCTTAACCTTCACTGTAACTCACATCCTGAAATTAACCACTAATTTATTGTCATCTTTTTTGTTTACAATGATGTTCATCATGTACAAGTCCCAAGAGGCACTCAAGATAGAGGGTTACAGTATAAAATATGTTTTTACCTCACTCCAGCATTTATATAAAGAAAAATAACACAAGAAAAATCTTAGAAAGAAATTAATAAAATACTAAAAATTAAAAATAAGATTTTTTAAAAATCTCAAACAAGTTTAGTCTTATGTCTGTCAGTTCTAATTTTAGTGGATCTTCATTCGGCACATTTCAAATTATTGCCTCAAATGTTCCTCCTGTTCTATAACTGAATTTATGAACGAGCAAAGTTGTAGATGCCATGAAAGAACATTTAAACATCATGTCACCTATGAGACGTTGTAGACTAGGACGCTTAAGACTTTTAGATGCCATGATTAGGGCAGGCTTTGATTCTATGAAGACTAGGTGTCTTGTCTCTTTTCTTTGGACCTCCTTTAGATTAATAACTTGTTTCTAGTTTGAGTGGCCATACTAAAAAAATGGTCAGACTCCAGAAGGTTGATGGAACTATCTAAGGGATAGATAACTGTCTGTGGGTGTCAAAAGATGTTGATAAATATCTGGTGGTCAAAATGGTTCCATAAACAAGAGCAAATTTTGGAACCAAAAATTGATATTCTTATAAGTGAATATCAGTTTTTTGTTCAAAATTTTTGTTCAAAATCAATCTGCTTTACTCTGAGCATAGTAGATTAAATCAGGGTGTCTTTCAATTCTGGAAATATAGAAAATCTCATTAACGATATCTTTTTTTAACTCCACAGATTAAACATGGTTTTGTTGAAAGAAGAAATAACTGACTTTTTTTCTGGGGTATACTAAATGAGAAGGTGTACTCAATAAATATTACAGATACAACATACTTGATTGATCACATAAAAAGTGAATGTGCTAAAACTGATGGCAATGTGGAGTTATTGCATCGTGTTCACGTAAATCTTGCAAAGCGCATCAATCTTTGTATCACAAATAATGGAAATCAAACTGAAGATGTTATTTTTCAGATTTTTATGATACCCTGCATAACCAAAATCAATAGACGAAGCACAATCCCCTGAAGAATATCACTGGTAACTCGTACTTGATTAGACTTAATGCCATTTATAATAACTTACTTGTTCCTGATTACTAAAATAACTTGACTCAATGTAAAACAAAGGCTTTTATACCAAAAAGCTCCAAATTTATGCCACACCGTAAACTGATTGCAATGCCAAATGCCACAAGAAGTGCACGTATATTGCATCTTCCCAAAATCGATCGATGATGGGAGAAGTATTACTGGCTACAGAAGTTATGGAGAACAAGAACGAGCTTGTATATAACAACAAAAAAAAAACAGTTACCGTCTGCAAATCAAATTTTTTACAGTCGACGTGACAGAGAAGCTGTTTACAGATAATGAATTCCAAAACTCTACAAAATGATGCAAGGAAAAATATAGTTAAGGAAGGTACCAAATGACGATTTCTCCTACCCACCCCACACACCCTATTGATATTCACACTCGCTTCTACATTCGTTCAAGAATTCACCAAAACTTCGCTGGTCTTAATGTATGTCTTCGATCATTTTTTTTTTTTTTGCTCTTTACTCCTCTCTCTTTCATCGTATCACGAATTATCACGAGCTACTCACTCATTCTAACAAAATACGACCACCTAAATCACCACGGACTCGGTGCCTTCATCAAAGACGGGTCACCCACATTCCCTCCGTATTCCATTGGTGAAAAGTAAGTTCCACTCGAACAGCTTTCTTCCCTGCTCTGTGGAACAAACTCCCAAGAGGATGTTTCCACGATTACTACAATCTAGAGTTAACCGTTATCTTCCCCTCCTATCCATATAAACTACCACTTAACGTAACCCTCTACCTCGAGTGCTCCTGAGCCTTGTACAAGGTGAACCTTTCTGTAAAAAAGAAAAGTCTTTCTTACATGTCTTTTAATTGTTTGGGTTAAGTAGTCTTCTCTTAAAAATTGCACGTAGCATTAGCTGCTTTCCAGTTTTCTAAAACTTTCTCTGACACTAGTAACTACCCAAAAATATTGTGAGAGTAAGGATATCTGAAGTCTTCACTAAATCCCGTAAGTTAATATCAGGACAATGTGCGTTTCCTAATTTTAAGGTTGCCAGGTACATTTGAACTGCACTGGTTGTGATTTAAAAAATAATTTAGCTCTAATTTATACAATTATGAAGGTGTATCTTCTCAATTGTGAAGACACTCTGAAAAAGAGTTAATATCTGTTTTTACCCTATCAGATGTGGTCTTGTTACCATCATTTTTCTTCAAGTTACCTATTCTTGATCTCATTTTTGTTTGAAACTTAATGTATGACTAGAATGATTTAGGTTGTTTTTTTTGTTTTTGTTTTTTGTTTTGTTTTTTGTTTTTTGTTTTTTTTTAGTTTGCGCCGTGCCAATCGACATGCCCAAGCTGTCTTGTTTTTTGTTTTGTTTTCTGATTTATTTTTTTTTATCTTTGCATATGTTTGACACGCTTGTCTATCTCTCATTTCTAGCAACGCCCATTCAGCATATTTTTTTCCGGACTGAACTCACAGCGTCACCATTTAACCACTTTTCCCTATGAGTGCCAGGTAATGATTAGAACAAACTTTATTGTTACTTCTTGCAGCTTATTTTTAAGGTCTCGCCATGTTACATCAACAATTTTGTTAATAAGATTTTCTTTCCGGGCGATGTCTTCTAAAAACTACGTTTTCAAAATTGGCTTTGTTCAAATAACAACGTTAAACATTTGCATCGTCATGGTTATGACTTCATACTTCTAAGTTAGTAATAAAGACGGCATAAACACTCTTGCATAAAACTCAATAGCCATTGAGTTCATTCATCAACTAGTCGATTTGTCAACAGCAAATTATTTACACTATTTTTTAGTAGTATCAAGTAATTTTAGCTTGGTCATTCTTAGCAAATTCTAACGTCTAAGCTTTATTTCATGTTTAAAAATAACTTGAGTATTAACAATTTAAATTCTTAATGCCTAACAAAATTGCGTTAAAATATTTGAGCCTCCATTCATGCTTAAAATATACTTAACTTTTGGATTAATTTGAGTCTTGTCATGCTTGTAAGATTAATGATAAAAAAACGGTGTGGAGATTTTGACTTTGTCTAATACGAGTAGGTACACTTGACGTTGCTTTGAAAAATATAGCCGGGATATTTGTATTAATTCTACGTCTTTCCTCAATATCGGGAAAGTTGAAGTCCCTCAGAATAAATTGAGATTCCTTCTATTACACATCCTAGAAGCCGATTTCAAATTACCATTATTTCATTCGGCGAATAGATAAAATATCTTTACCTTGCAGTTTAAACTTCCCACATATAGTTTCTATAAAATCTCTTTAGTTAATTCTTAATGATGCTATTATCAATTGCACTGCTGTTGACGTACCCAACCATCGAGTGCCGGGCCCACGGACCATTTAGTTTCGGGCCGTGGATCATTTGATACCGGGCCGTGGACCATTTGGCACCGGACCGTGGACCATTTGGGATTGGACCATGGATACTTTGGTACGTGGTCGTGGACCATTTGGTACCAGGCCATGGACCATTTGGTATCGGGCCGTGGATCATTTGGTATTGGATCATAGACCATTTGGTACGTGGTCGTGGACCATTTGATACCAGGCCATGGAACATTTGGTATCGGGCCGTGGACCATTTGGTGCCGGGCCGCACAGTGATAATAAAACCTTTTTTTATTGACTATCGTGGTCTTGTTTGTGATTTGTTATGCGTGTGACTAACCCCCACCGCCGTTTCATGGGAAAATTGTCTTGCATGACACGGGTCCGTGGTGCAAGAACTTTGCTGTTATAAAACATGGTAATGCTGTCTTGAGTAACATGTCACTTTTAACATATCGTTTTTAACTTAATTTTAATAATCCCTATTAGTAATGGATTATGCAATTCAATTGCGGCTGTCATCGTTCTTTTATTTGGAATACTATCAGAATTTCTATATAAGCACTTCAAACAAACGGAACGAAAACGTAAAAAAAAAAAACATCAAGAGAAAGGTTATTTCTGATGTGAAAACTATAATTCCGTTCTTTATTTAATTTCTTACCGGTAGTTGTGTTGAGTCCTTACCAATGTTCACCACTTATTCGTATTTTTTGTTTGTTTGTTTTTTTTTTGTCTATATTTCTGAGATGAGGTATTATGTACATTATTTACATTATTCGGACTATTGTCCTCATCTTTGTCGCCATATTTATTACAACGTTTCGGCCGTTGTATCTTCCGGCCTTCTTCAGGTGGTTGGAATATCGAACTGAACACTTTATTTCGCTCACTGGGGTAGACTGTTTTAGTTCCACATACATAGTTAATTGTTACCCGGTTAAGGCAGTGGAGAACTTTCAAAGGGAAATTAACAGGAGATAAGTGATAACTGACATCCATTAAAACATGTAAATAATGTGTTTTTTTTTTTTGTTTTGTTTTGTTTTTTTTTAATCCACTTTGCCCTGTCATTACCACCATCCTGGTTAAACTGCTGTTGTTATTTCTTTTTAGGTCTTGAAACAGTTGTTCTCACCTTTCCACAGGCGTTAAATCTCTTCTGACTTCCACGAACAGATTTTCTCCATTATCATTAGACATTTGCCTCTTTTAATCTTGATAATTTCCGAAAGGACTTCATCCTTTATTAAGTGATTAACAAATGAGCTTAAGTGGTCTCGGCTTTGTGAACCCCAGTCCCAAGCCTACGAGTTTGAACAAGAACGTACTTGAAATTAGCCTCTTCAAATATCTTGTCTTTTACATTTCTCTTTTCTTTATTGTTTTCAGTAATCTCGGGGTAAGATAATCATCCTTTGGTGTTTATTTCGATTATTTCTATCGTCCATCTCCAAGTTTAATTTTTTTGTTCATTTTTCCTGTTTATTCTAAGTACTATCTCCTCAAATGGACTTTATGAACACCTGTGGCAGTAATGTTTCTCACTGACTGGGTGGGTAAAATTTCTATTTTCAATTTGGCTAATACTGCCCATAATCTCATCGACATCTCGACAAAAACTGCTAACAACTTCCTTTCTGAAAACCAAATTTGTAGCTAATTTTTGCAGGTGGGTTGACTATACCGGTGTCCTGTGGGTACATGGGAATTATTGCTTTTAATAATTGCACCATAAACTGAGTAATCGATGCCTTGGCCTGATGCACAGAAGTACTGTTTATATAGTGATTTTCCAAGCGTAGCTTAGATGTGGCACAAGGCCGAAAGTAGGAGTACCCAGTGAGGATCGAACTCACTACTCAGTCGTAATTTTTCTATCGAGACAAGCTTGCTAACCATTGAACCACCTCTAGGAGCCCAAGTATTGTTTCTTATAAACCACATTCCAATGTCTTTCCGGAGCTTATACATTGATGCACGCGATCAAAACAATTCTCTTTATGGCCCACCACTTGACAATTTCCCACGAGATCCTAAACTTTTTTTTGTGTTCAGTGTTGCTAATTGATAATAATGATTAACATACTTCAAAACCGGAAGTTAGAAATGATGTATTTCCTTTATTACTCGAATATACTTTGAATTTATTAGCCTGTATATTTACCCGTTTCAGTTACAATAGTGAAAATGAGTGATAACGCTTTTTTCTCGAATAAGAACGAATACTCTTAATTGCTACTATTAGTTTATTTAGCAGTTTTACTCCATATTGTCGTTGATTCATGAAAATACTCTTCAGGCTGAACATCAAGAAGACGACAAAGTAATTTCAAACGAAACGAAAACTTCTTTTCCTTCACTAAAGGTATCGTTCTTTCACAGACATCGACTATTCAAGTTTCCGTGACCAAAATTATTCCGTCCTGGGTATGACGATAAACTACATCCGCGTCCCAGGTAAGACGATAAATTATGTTCAACAGCAAGGCCACTGATCAGGAGGTTTTGAGGAGCGTGGAACCACCTCTTAATTGCTGGTGTTCCCAGGTCCGCCCTGACCCGATGTGGTAGCCCCTGTTAGGGTCCCAGCTATGGGCAAATAGTTAACCCCAAAACTGAGGTAAAAAACATTATGAAAGTGAAAAAATAGGTTTTAACATCAGAAATACTTTGTAAAAAATATTACCAGAAATAAATTTTTCAAGGAAAAAATAACTATTACCAGCAATATATTTATGAAAAAAAATATTACCAGCAATACATTTTTTATATAATATAATATTACTAGCTGTACATTTATGAGGAAAAAATATTACCAGAAATAGATTTTTGACAAAACAAAATATTACCAGGAAAAAAAGTTGTCGGCATCAAATGACCCATTGAGGTTGATATGCTGTAAAACAAAACAAACCAAACCAAAATTGTTAAGAAAAGTACAAAATCTGTATTCATTTTTCCACTCTTTCCTCTCTGATGTTTTTATTATGTCATAAATTATTTTTAAATATTTTAAACTATATATCTTTATGATCATTATTCTATTAATTGTTTTATTCCATAATATTTATTGTTGCTTTCGATCACAACATTCTGGATCGACATGTCAAAGAAAAATAGAAAAATAGATTCTGCTGTGACCTGAATTTCCTTCTTAACGGATGCGGAAAACAGCGCTGATTGGCCAACGATAGCAGATCTGAATTGGTGAAACTACCGATTTGTAATGAAAGTGGTAGCTCATTGTTTTTACCGATTGATACGCTTTTCCGAATAATACATTTTATGACATAATGTACACTACGTTATTTTAATATTTTTATTAATAGTACCACTGTATGTCTTTAATAAAAGTGCAATAAAATAATAATTTACTTTCGTGCATCTTGAAAATGCATCAATAAACAATCATAGACTTCCTTGTCATTATTAATCCAAGTTCGGCTTCAAAAGTTGCAAGTAGTCAAAGTCAAACATTAGTATCACTGTCATTTCAAAAGTAGTCCAGTTCATTATTTGAAGCCCAGTGTGGCAACCCTGTGACTGATTATAAAATCAAGTTTGTTTTTAAGGGTTTTGAGGAGACAAATTTGGGTTGAAGGTGAAGAAATTACAAAGAATGATTGAAAATGTCTCATTTTAACACAAGAATTAACAAAAGAATAACGTACAAAAAAGAAAGATAAATAATCAATGAAATTTATTATTGTACCGACAAATAAATATATGTAAAGACATTTTATTGATATTCAGTGTGAAACAAAATAATATTTTGTTTTTTGTAAGTTCAATTTTTGATTATTTAAGTGAGATTATTTGAGCATTTTTCTTTATATAATTACTTTTGATATTTTCAGAAAAAAATTATAACTGCTTTGTCCGAGAGGCAAGGATTGGAACACTGGACTTCTATGATAAATGAAAATATTAATTTTTTACCATTTTTTTCTTTATATTTTTGCTGCTTTTTCTCAAAACGTTATCAGCCAATCTACTCTTCGTTTGCTAAAGAAAATAACGTGAAATCATAATAAAGTTGATTTAACTTTCGACGAGACATGAACTGGCTTTCTTCAGATATACCTTAATCAATTCGATCATAAAAGTTCGTGGTCAAGTAAATAATCATTTTGCCACTTCGTACATTTTTCTACCTTATGATAATGATGTAGTAAATTATTTTAGAATGACATCCATCTATCAGTATACAGTGGCCTAAGAGGTTTTAGCCAGTAGAAATAAACTACATCCAATTTCAAAATTAAATTACGTAATCCCTACTCAACATAAATAAACAATATTTGGAACTAGTATAGAGTAAGTCCTCCATTTGCTAGTTCCAGTGCTTGTATTCGATTTTTTATGGATATGATCAAGTTATCAACAATCGTTGGATCCATATTTTGCCACTCCTTTAGCAACGTTTCTTTAAGCGTTGCCACTGATGTGATTTTGGTTGCACGCTCTCGAAGTTTTCGGTCAAGGTGCTCCCAAACGTGCTCTATTGGATTCATATCAGGTATTTGGGCTTCCCATGACAGGGACTTGAGTCTTTGCAATTACTTCAAGGCCTTTGCTACTTTGCTCGTATGACATGACGCTATATTTTCTTGAAAAAGTTAGACATTCTTGTGAATCTGATTGGTTTCAAATAGTGGCAGTAGTCTTTTCTCCAATATTTGACAGTATTTTGAACCATTCAACCGCTCGTCAACAAGAATCAGCTCAGATTTCCCTCCAAATCAGACAGTGCCCCACACCATTACTCCAATCCTTCGATGTTTCACAGTTACCTGCAGACATTCAGTGTTTCAAGTCTCATTCTGATTTCTCCAAACATAAGCCTGTCTCAAATTCGAATATTGGCAGAATTTACTTTCATCTGATCAAATTACAGACTGTCAAAATTCATAAACTTTGCTCTCGAAATCTCTTGCACAGTCCATATGCATGTTCTTGTTAACCTCTGAAATCAAGGACTTCTTTCTTGTTACTCTTCTTTGATAACCAAGCTCTTTCAGAGTCTGTCTCACCGCATATGGCAACATTTCCATGCTGTTGGCGACATCTTTAACGCTCTGACGACGGTTTCTGATGACCTCCCTATTCAGTGCCATTTTCGTTCACTCAGACACGATGTTTGGTCTTCCTGAACATTTTTCTACACGACAATGGCCTTCTTCATTAAATTTCTTGATAATATTATTAACCGTTTGATGATTAACCTGGAAAAACCTAGCAATTTTTCTATTTGACTTGCCACACTGATGCCATCCTATTATTTGCCGTCGTTGAAATTCACCAATTTCCTTTCTTCCGTGAACTTTCATTGCATTGATACTAACACTGTATTGTCTGGGAAAAAAGATACGTTATCACACAAGCCAAAATTGCTGTAATTAAGAGTGACTAAAAACTTATCATAGCTCACTGTACGCAGTGGGGGATGTTGAATCTCCCACCCTGAAGATAAACAAACAAAAAATAAACTTAAAACTACTGCACCATACGCGGATGCTCAATCTCCTGGTAAAAAATGGCGTATTATTTGTATATCATCTATACACATTTTCTTTAAAAAGCTAAGCAACAAGTTGTGTCCAATACAATGTAAGAGCTCATTGCTATGTATAGTTGTTGTAGGCATGAAAAGAACATTCCAACAAGACAACTGAGCTGCTTGTATAAAAGTTAATTTTATCATCAAAATATTTTTATCGTCAATGAAAAAACAGAAAAGAAGAAATTCCGATATGAAAAATATGCTTACACTATAAAGCAAAAGTTTCTCAACCTTTTCTGGTCGTGGCCCCCTTCAATCCAGTGCGAGTTATTTATAGCTTCTTATACCAATCTAAGTTCTTTGTCCTATTTTTAACTTTTCTGGAATGGTTTTGTTTTTCGACAAAATATTTCGATCTTTGGTTGAAACCATCAGATACAAAGGGCCAACTATTTGTAACCAGGAAACCTCACCAACTCAGCAATCAAGACGAAAATTCCACCTTCATTAAGCAATCTAATCTAAAGCTTATTGTAACATTTCAAATTAGGATTTTTTTTTTTTTGCAATAATGTTAGTTCTACTTCGTGGATGAGATTTGTGGCAAAAAGGGCCTCTTCTTCTATGTGCCGTGTCTTTTCAGGACATGCGAGATCATGGCTCACCACTACTTCCTATCCTTTGAAACTCTTAGTAATCTTTGTCTTTTTGGTATGTCTTCCAATCTCTGTTCTGATATCCATTGACACAAACTCATCAGGTAGGTTACTCCCTGCTTTCCTCTGTTCCTCTTGCGTTGGCTCACGACGCGAGAATATATATATATATATATATATATATATATATATATATATATATATATATGGCTGAATGCCAGTCAATTTTTTTGCTCACTTTCATCTTTCTTAAGTCAAACTGGAAACGCCCGTAATGACCATTTGTTTTGTTTTTTTCTTTTAAGGATGTTATGGTTTCTGGGTTTAGAATTGAATTCCTATTTTATTTTTAGTCATATTTATTTCTGACTGATTCAGTTCAATATATAAATGAAATTAGATAGTTATACGCCTAGGAATGATAGCAATAAAAGAGAGCAATTCTACATATGAAACCATATGTATTACGCACATCGCTAAGAGAATGGTCATATCAGTGCATTTACTAACATATCTTTTCTGTTTACTATACATTATTGTGATAAAGTAATCAGATATCAAGGCAGAAGGGAGTCATAAATCGACCAATGGGGAAGGAACCACTAAGACGAACGGACACTAAAATTTCAACCAGAATGAAGATTAACGACTCAGGAGGAAAATTCATTTGGGCTGTTTCCCGGAAAGAATTTTTAAAGGAACTGAAACCTTAATCAGAACTTTTCTGTGAAAGAAAAAGTCTGCATCAGTTTATTTCCAAATTTATCTAAGCTCCCTTCGTATTGAGACATTCCTTTTCATCTTACAATTTGGTGGCTGCACTTTTTGTATTTTCTACCTTATCAAAAATTTGATTTGCCTTCCCCAAATTTTTTTTCATTTTCGAAAATTGTAATCTTTCTTTAAATCTTATATATTGTTTGAATTACTATCCAGCTTTAGTTTGCTTTTTAATGAGGCGTACAAAAATAATTTTTTGTGCAAGCTCTTGTTTGTAAAATATTGTATTTGTATTTTTTTAAAAATATGTACTGTATGAAATGTTTGTTCTTTTTAAATTTCACGTCGTGGCTCGAGTCTTGCATCTCTTTTAACATTCGAGATAAGAGACGTGACGTGCTTTTTTCCCTTATAGTAGAGTAATGAATAGCGGCTCGGGTTGTGGAATCGGAGAGCCGAGTTCGAATCCTAGTCGAATCTATTACATTCACTTATGTGCTAATACCCTTGGGAAAAGTATGGGTAAATAGCAGGAAAATGGCAACTGGTCTACCGCAGAAAGAAATGGCAACCTACTTCGGGAAAAAATTTGCCTCGTCAGTCATGTATCAAAAGATACATAATCGCCTAAGCGTTTATCCCGCATTGCACATAACTGACTCATCCCTACAAAGTAATTTTTATAGCTTCCATTAAAAGCTGCTCACCTCTGTCATTTTGAAATGAGGAATAAATATAATTTTGACGTATATACTTTGTTTCCAGAACATTGCGACGTGCAAACTCAAAAAAGGCCACGAGGAGCGCTAAGGAGAAAGGTAAAAAAAAGTATTACAACAGATGTTTGAAATTATCTTGTAGAGGACCGTGTGTGTTTGTGTGTTGTTGAATTGGAAACACGTATGTAACTCCTGATAGAATATTAAAAGGTCCAACTACAAGAAAGTGGCCGGACTTGAATTAACTGAAGATAAAGAAGACAAACAAAACCGATATATATATATATAAACAAATATATGTATTAAACAAAACAATTTTACATTGGACAATAACATTTGTGTGTGTGTGTGTGTAAACATTGGTGTCTGTTCTTAGGTGAATGTTCGTACATACGTGTATGTGTGTATAATGTTCATGGCGTCTCTCACAAATGGTAAGACGCGGATCTTCTAAGAGTGCTTACATTGTAGTCGCTGAAATGATGAAATGAAAAAGAGAACGGGGCGAGAAGTCGCCCAGTATTTATAGTATAGGAAAAATAACCCCTAGTGGCAATTTGGGAATTAAGGAGGAGCTAACTCCGACAAGTTCTTCGATCGGCTGTTTATTGTTTATTAAAATCGATGCTCGAGGAAGAAAAATATTTTCATAAAGAAAATGACACAAATACTTGGTCCCTTTATCAAATAGTTAAATAATGGGGATTTATAATATCGATTAAACAGAGATGATTGGGTTGTTATCTTGTTAAAAAGGCATTAAAATTATTCAGTCTGTATTTTCTAACGTGTCGATCCTTACGAAAATAGTTTGTAACCAGTTTCACTGAAACGCTCAATATGCAGAAAAATATCTCTTTGAAAATCTTCTTTTACATACCTAAGCATTGCGGGGGTGAAGAGAAATCGACGTTTCATTGGAGCTAACTTTGCTTCTGCAATATGAAAAATACACTTCAGATCACGAAAGCAATTTAAAGATTAACTCGGCCAGTCTATTTTTATGTCATTTCTGTGCAATTACTGTGTATAATCTTACAATCTGACGTGTTATTTTTACCATGTCTTAATTTTTAGAATTCGTAAATATTTTCAATTTCACCACCCAGCTTTTAATATCAGCTGAGAAAAAAATTCCATTAAAAATAGTGACAGTTTGATGAATGACAAGTGAGAATGGGTTGTCAAGTGGTAGGTATATGACCTCCGTTAGTGTTTGGAGACTGAAAGTGACGTTTGCAAGGTCCTAGCAGATACAAGAATCTGGCAACAAACTATAATTCGCTTCATTGTATGGGATCTATCCGCACGCCCACTCAAACGGAATATGGTATAAGGCCGAATTTAAAGCCCATGTGTACATAGACAAGATACAAAAGCTACTCAAGTCCTGTCAGCTCTTTCTCTCTGGAGACGACCCCAGCGCCAGGAATTAAGCCCTCTTCCGAAGAAGAGTTATTTCTTAAAGGGACTCAATCGTATTATCTATTTTCTTCAATCCCCTCGAGAGAGGTAGTGATTCATTAACACTTCCACTACCGTGGGCGTAATTGTACATCTTTCTGAAATTTACAATGCTTGCTGAGGCCGTATATGTATTTTAGGACATCCGGAAATGTCAGTCCAGAGTACTTGTACCATAAATTATCTAGCACTTAGTGATTTTTCGAAACCAGTGTATAGTAGCGTACGATACGACCTGTTTGTGAGGTATTATTTTATTATATTGTATGTTGGAAATGTCCTTTAGCTTAGTTTGTACCACAGAATATCCAATCGAAAACAAAATGGCGGCGTCCATGAGAAATCGCCGTTAGCATCTTTATTGTCATTTATTTCCAGTAAATGACAATTTCCTATTTTCCCAAAACTGACCAGCACAGCCAGCCAATAATGCTATAACAATGCAGTAGTTAATGTGTTCATTTTCATTCAACAATTTGAATGTAAGTTTTTTTTTCTTTTTTACATATGTATAGTGGTTTAAAAAAGAAAAGAGGGACATGCATCTTCAATAAATGCATTATAATTTTGTATAATAAGGCGTGGTGGTTTGGCAATAGCTTCAATAAAAACATACGCAGTTTTCCACTTTTATTGCTCAGAGTAAGCATGCGCACAAAGATCACTGTATTTCCGCTTACGCACCAAATTGAAAAAATATATTAAACTTTTCCTGTTTTTTCTCATGGCACTAAGTTTACATAAGATTTCATTCTTTAAGCTCGAAGCAAGTATTATATGCCCAATAAATAGCTTGTGATATCAACCATTTTCATTATTTGCATTTTCAGTGGATACCAGCATCAACCATGATCCTACCATTACGAATTGGTAACCAAACGACCCTCTGGGTGCTTTATTTCAGCAGAGAAAAACGTCATAATTTTGGCTTGTGGACAAGAAAAAAAAATAGAGAAAATAATATTTTAATTTATTTATTTTCATAAAATAAGTAATATTTTATAGTAGTGAATTAAGTAATATTTTAATAAACTGAACATTGACGAAATAGTTAAAAGAAGAAAACTTTCAGCTTTTCTTATTCCTATTCGACTACTCAATCTGTCGGTCATTTTCTACATTAACAAATAATGTATTGTCCTAAAAATTAATTTATTAAAATACTTACTCCAGTAACAAAGCGTACATTATGACTTTTCCTACAATCCTACCCGTGAATTCCCCTACCGGAGCGCTATGGTAAATTATTACCTTATGTATTCAGTTTAATCACCATAAGCAGTTTACGTGAAGCCTTGTGCTAAGCTTGGTAAATATATTTGGGCGTCCATCATCGCACGATGATTAACAAAGCAGCTTTTTCTAATCAGTTCACTCATGTAATAAATTCAATTTTGATTCTCACTAGGTGCTACAATATTTCAGTCTTCCACGTTAGACTTAGTAAGTAACTCTCGGGTATATACCAATGGTTAATAACCTGAAATTGTTGGATTCTCATTTAGTGCTGAGATACTAAAGTCTTCTTCCAAAACATTAGGTGCGTGCAAAGGTTCCCAACACCCTCCACAAATGCTAAAAGCAATACTTTTTTTTACTTCTTTAATTGAAAAATAACTGACGCTGGGGATTTTTACACACGCCTTTTAATTGCTTTGATCATCTGCCATATAGCAATAGTTAATAAGTTTATCTGGAAGACGAATGCATTCGTTAGTGTACTGAGTTTCATTCTTATTGTTTGTTTCTCATAGTATGTCATTGTCTTGTACTAAACTCAACTTAGTAAATATATCACAACGATCTTTTTATTCACTCATCGTTCACGAAATTGCGACTAAATAATCTAAAATGAGAGTTTGTGTTGCTGGTAAAAATAATTTATTCAACTGCGTCGATTATCCAAAGTCCCCAGGGACATGCATTTTATAATTCTTGGTTGAAACATTTGAACTACGACATGTCTTTTTTTTTTTTAAGCGTTTCACCCAAGCCACTAGCACGCAAGAGGTTACAGAGAGTTGGAGCGAGAGCAAATAGGAGTGATAGAAGAAGGGATGAAGAGAAGGATAGGGGATAGATCAGGGCATCTGGAGACGTCGATTGACATTACATTTGAATAGTTGGAGATTGTAGCTATCAGGGAAACAGGAAAAGGGGAGAGAATCCCACAGGCGGGAGGTGCGAGACTTGAAGCAATTTCAGTAGAAGAGACGGCTACATTTAACAGTTTCGACAGTGAAAGGGTGAGAGCGAGATACCAGCCTAGTTGAACGCTTAAATTCATGAAGCCTGGGAACCAGCGAACGCAGCTCATCGGAGCAGTTACCATGAAAGTATTTGTGTAAAAAAAAAAAAAAAAAAAAAAAAAGATAGAGGGAGGCGACGGCACGTCTGTGAGAGAGCGACTGCAGACGAGATGCCAGATCGGGGCTAATTACATTGCATATCCGTCTTTGAATTTTATTAAAGACCTTGAGACAAACAGAAGGGGCTCCAGACCATATATGGCAGCAATATTCCATGCAAGGGCGAATGGTTGATTTATAGATTTGAATGATCGACACCGGCGAGAAATGGTGGGGCCGAGGTGGTTCTCTGTGGTGAGTAAAAGAGAGCGGTTTTTGTTTTTCATTACAACTAACTCATATTGGCTATAATCAATTGGCAGGAGATAATGTTTAGCAAGATAGTGTGATTGGCGATTTTTATTGACTTCCATATTCACCTGAGTGCTCAATACTTGTGTCCCTGTGTCAAAACTAAGCAACGCTTAGTAAATAACTTTCTATTAGGGCGCACTGTAAACCAGTCAGCTAAAATAACCCAAAACAACGAAGATATTTTTAACTTTATCGCTGCAAGCGATGAATTAAATGCCTGGTGGCTTTATGCAAAATACGACCAACGTTTATTTTGATGCAACGAAATGGCAACACACAAGATATGTTTATGTAATTCATGATATAGCGACTAGGATTAATACACAAAAACGTTCATAATTCTCCATCATAGAAAAGTGAGTGAGTAAACAAGAGAGAGAGAGAGAGAGAGAGCGACGCGTGAGGTGTTTATGTAATTCATGATATGGCGGATAAGATTTATACACAAAACGTTCATGATTCTCCCTCTTAGAGAGAGCGAAAGAAAGTGATAAAAGTGAGCGAGAGAGAGAGAGTGATCGACATATGAGATGTTTATGTAATTCATGATATAGCGACGAGGATTTATACACAAAAAACGTTCATGATTCTCTCTCATATAAGAGAGAGAGAGAGAGAGAGAGAGCGAGAGAGCAAAGGTCAGTGGGTAAGAGAGAGGAAGAGAGTGAGTGAATAAGGGAGCAAAACAAAGACAAAGAATGACACATGAGGTGTTTATCTAATTCAAGATATGTCAGGTAAGATTTATACACAAAACATTTACGATTCTCCCTCGTAGAAGAGAGAGAGAGAGTAAATGAGAGAGTGAGCAAAAGAGTGAGTGAGTGAGTGAGTGAGTGAGTGAGTGAGTGAGTGAGTGAGTGAGAGAGAGTGATTGACAGCTAAGGTGTTTATGTAGTTCAAGATATGGCGGGTAAAATTTATATACAAAACGTTCATGATTCTCAGTTATATAAGAGAGAGAGAGATAGAGAGAGAGAGCGAAAGAATGTGATTAAGTGAGCAAGAGTGAATGAGTGAGAGTGGAACAGAGAGAGAGGGAGTAAGCGACAAATGAGAGACAGAGCAAAAGAAAGTGTGTGAGTGATTGAGCAAGAGGATGAGAGAATGTGAGTGAGCGAAGTAGAGAGAGAGAATGAAACAGAGAGAAAGACAGAATGAGAGAGAGAGAGAGAGATTGAGTGAAAGTGTGAAAGAGTAAAAAAAGAGAGAATTTTGGCAACAGATTAAAAAATCGGTTATATCACAGTCTTCATTGAATGCACTAAAAATTGATTTTACTACAGAAATAATTTGAATACTTTTTAATCATTTCACCCCAATCAAGGCAGTAAAGCCACTAAGACGCAAGGGGTTACTGGGTGTTAGAGAATATGAGAAAAAATCACTATTAACGAGCAAGTACAATAAAAAAAAAACATCAATCAAGAAGACAAAAGATAACGACTGAAATTAAATTTAAATTTTTACAGATCAAACTTGACTGGGAAGCAAGAATCCGGAAGAAAACTCAACAAACGAGAAGTGCGATAGAAGAAACTGTTAACATAGAACTTACGGTTACAACTAGCAGCCATTTCAACTGTAAAATGATGAGAACCTGCCGTTAGTCTAGTACTGTGCTTAAATTCATATCGTTTAGGTATCATAGAGGAAAGTTCATCGAAACAATTACTATGAAATTATTTATAGAAAAAGGCACAGGGAAGCTATGTTACGGCGGTGGGAAAGGGACTGAAACCGAGATGCCAGGTCAGGCCCATTTACATTGCAGATTCTTCTTTGAATTTTATCAAGAATCTCTAAATATATAGCAGGAACGCCAGACTATATGTGAAGCTTAGCTTTAGCCATGATGATGGCAGTTGGGCTGGCGTAATCAAGGCGTAACTTGACAGACCAACACCCGACAGCACGATGCAACCAGGTTTGCCAGATCTCGCCTGTGTCAATGACCCTTTTGAGACGCGAGCGAAGCGATTATGCCCAAGTGTGTAGACATCCCCCTGGTGCAGAGTTTCCCGCCAAAATCACGCGAATGGCCTAGTCAAAATCTCTTTGATTCACAGCAATCTCCGCCACCGCCACCAGTGGGAATAAAGGCAATAGGATGAAAATCCAGATGCTCGGATGCGAGCGGACGACGATGACGTCATCTGGATGTCAAGTAGGATTTAATATTTATTTTATGATTAGAATGATGCGTTAAAAAGTGAAAAAAAAGAACAAATTACTAGATGAAAATGTTTTTCAAAAACATTTAATGGAAAAAAGTGACTATTTAGTGATTATTTACATTATTCGGACTGTTATCCTCATCTTCAGTGCCATATTCACAACGTTTAGGCCGTTGTACGCTCCGGCCTTTATGTCTATGTCTCTCTATATATCTGTCTATATCTCTGAGATGAGGTATTAATTACTTGCATTATTTACATTATTCGGGCTGTTATCCTCATTGTCATATTATACTATATAATGTAAATAATATAAATAATCATAATACCTCATCTCAGAGATATAGAGAGATAAAAAGTGACGTCATGTGGAAATCCTACGATCACAAACGCAATAATCCAGTCTAGAAAAGTACAACGAAACTGCCGATTCGCAACAATATTTTAAACCTATATTTAAAGTAAACCTATCTAAGCTTACTGGATTTGTTAACAACTCTGCTCAAAGTTAAAGGCAAATATTGTTTTTCTGCTGTACTTTTAGCATGACAATGAATATCTGCGAACAAATATTAGTTTGCAAACATTTGTTGCTATTTTTTTTTATTTCCCCTTTTGTTATTTTTGATTACAATTGTTTGTATCATTTTATTACTTTACTTATTTGTAATGTAAAGCAATAAGATGATACAAACATTTCACTAGAATCCTTTCAAATGTTAACACGTCAAGATCGAAAGGGCAAAAAAGAAAATGAAGATAAAAAAGCATGCATATCCGTGTGTGCACAAATAAATCGCGTTTGCGATTGGAAGATTTCCACATGACGTCATCAAATCAGAGATCATTGTTGAACATTACTGAAAGTAATTTCTCTCCGCCGGTATTTAAAATACGAGTCGGTTTACCGTTTTAACTGAAAAAAAAAACACAAAAAAAACTCTTCTTTCTTAGGATATTCATGTCAACGTGGAATTTTTTGCAGCGGAAAAAACAAATCCGCTAGTAGAAAAAAAAAATCCAAATAAAACATTTATACTACCTTTTGCTCAGTCAAAGAAATCTCCTTCTTTTTGCATTTATTACATCTTATATTAAAGAATAAAAAAATCTCAACATTTTTCCTGTTTTTTTTTACTGAGTTTTTAGTGCGCCCATCTCAAACTAAGATACACAAGAGAAATTCAGAGGAGACACTTCCCCCCTTTTTGCGATTAGAAGTTCACGAACTTTTCCTTTTACTTGTCTGAAAGATGCTTTCTGTATTTTCATTTTCATTAGCAACTCATTCGGAATCCTAATCGAATTAATCCGAGATTTCCTCAAGACAATTTACAAGATGAACTTTTTCAAAGATTTATAATGAGTGCCAAATGATAATTTCTTTCACCCACTCCCTTCAAATTCTGAGGACTGAGGAAGAATAGAGAAAAGAATTCACGAGTCTATGTGAAATTTTCTTTGGACCAATGTAAACACAGAAATTGACCGATGAGTTAAAAAGAAGGAAAGGAATTCGCGAGATTGCGTGAAATTGTTTTTGGACCAATGAAAGTTTTGCCTTCACAGAATTTAGCTGGTCGGTCAAGAAGAAGAAAGGAAAAGTAGCGAGCCTATGTGAAATTATTTTTTATATAAAATGAGGAGAAAAATTAAATAAATCAGAGAATAGTGTCTGAGGTCATGTGAATGGTTTCGTTTCTGTTCATCGCGACCAGTGCTGAAGTTCTTGTCAGTGTAAAATTATTGACCAATTATATTATCGGCCTCTAACCAAGTACGGGGCATTTCAAAGAATTTTCTTTGAACAAGAAAACTAAGTATTTCAAACTATCTCTCTTCGTCTACTTTTGAGCGTATGAAAACCATATATCCCTTATGTAAGCAACGAACTCTCTTACGTCTGTTTTAAACATTTTTTAATATTATTTTGTGTCAGATCATTTAATCTGTTGTATGAACATCTTCTCTTCATGACAATACGTTAAAACTACGGTCTTTAAGGAGTCTGATTTCTTTTCCTAAAATGAGCTACTGACACAACTTCAGGTGTAAATAAATCCCTTATTCTCTTTTGTTAAAATTACCCGCGTGTTTCCTCGTCATTATCACCATTCATCAATCTTTTTGGCGTGGGGAAATTAACTGTTCATTTTAACCCCTAAACCTCACGCCACTATAATCAAGTGACCCTTGACGCCCGAAGAAATACATACCTATTCTTACTGTATCATCAAACAAGAGATGAATAAAGCATCCACGGATGTCGGCGAATCGATACAAACAGTATCCATTAAACTAACCGAATTTATTGAATGCATTGTGAATACATGGTTATCAATTATGGAGGCACAGGTCTACATTACACCCATACAGCAATTTTGTCACGTGTTAGCTGAATTACCGTAGCTTCAATGGTCAAATGCTTTTTAAATCTCTTATCTATAAGTGTTCTATGGCGAAACGAATTGTGCTTAAAACTTGTAGTTGTTTTTTTTTTTACTGTTCTGATATACTTAGCGTTATGAACAAGTCTTTTTTCCGGTAATGTGTACGAACAAGACCAAACTTCGTGCAAGACTCAGTTGAAAATAATGTACACAGGTCTCTTTGAAATGGTTCTCGGAATTGATTGAAGAGTAAAGCTAATCCATCTTAAATGTGTAACGATGCACTGAATAAAATTATAAAAAAATACTATTTTTCTGTTATCTAACTATAATAGCCATGCATTTTACCATATTCTTTTCAAATAGAACGCCAACACAGTAGAACAATATGAAAAGGTACACTGGCAAATGTTTGGGAACGCCCGCTCTAATATATATGTTCCCGTTGCAGATACAAATGTATGGTCTTATCACTTGTATTGAATCATAATCAAACATTTTTGAAGTGGGTTAGATTCATCACAAGTCCTCGGTCTATCTTTATCAATAATATCCGTAATTTGTGAGAGATATTAGTGGATTTATTTCCTGCTGTATTATCTTTGTAATCAGTTTAATCACTTCTTAAAACGCTGCACATATTTTACTGCTTTTATTCCAAGTTTAAATTCGGTTCACTGATTCGTTCACAGTCAACTGTAGAGCTGTTTAGTTGCATCCGTCATGACACGGTTTTATTCATAAGCAGTTTAGAATTTTGCCTCGTTCTCGGATTGTTGAATTTTTACCCATGAGTTCCTATTATTCTTCTATGTGACGTGTTCCTTCGGGACGTTGACGATTATGGCTCTCCACTGATTCCTGTCCTTTGTAGTTCTTAGGTAGTTTTGTCTTTTTGATATCCCTTTAATTCCACAGTCTTATTTTTGATTGTTATCCACCGTTTTCGTCTGTTCCTCAGTATGTCATGTGTGTGTCAAGTTCTCTTTCTTTATTATGTACCCGAGAAATTTTGTCTCTTTTTTTATTCTAAGTGTAAGCGCCATTGTATTCTCAGCATCCTTCTGTAGAATCACACTTCTATTGTCTCAAGTCTCTACTTCATCTGTGAGGAGATTGTCCAGCATTTATTTCCATGTCGGGAGACCGATATTACATAAAAATTCAGTAGCTCTTTCTTTGTTACTAACGAATTTTTCCCATTTTTTATTATTTTGCATAACTTTGGAAAGGCATCTTTCATCATTTTAATTCGCCTTCAGATTTCAATGTCACATTTTCCGTCGTCTGTTAAAACACTGCCCAGATATTTAAATTATCGGACTTGCTTGATTTTGGTATCGCCGATTCATAGTTTGCATCTTGGTCCTTTCCTTTTGCTGACAGCCATATATTCTGTCTTCTTACAATTGATATTTAGTCCTTTCATCTCGGTCATTAACAAGAAATGGGTGTTGACAATGTGGCTGGCATTATTTAGAGCGCTGAGATTCGAGTTAGTCCAAAGTGACATCATGTGTAATGGTTACATGGAGACCTCCTCGGGAAAAGAAACTACCATTTATACGTATTATTATTTCGGACACATAATATTTTTATACACACATCAAGAAACCGTTTCCTCCTGTGAAAGATGTTATATTAAACGTAGGTTCTTTTTTTGTGCATAAAGTTGGCTTCTAGAATTTTAAGTTTTTTCTTGCAGTTGGTATTGAATAGTATTCTCGTATCAAATAACATGTTGATAATTGTATTTTGGTTGTTTGCGATGTGATAATCAATATTGTGCACCAGTTTCAACAAGTTACAAGTCAACCTACAAGAGAGTTATTGATATTCAATATCAATAATAAAACAACAACAATAAATTATTACATCACCAACATTTTGTTGTAGCATACACGATAGACGATAATGGGCATGTTCCCCCATTCACATAAATACAGTAGTAAATACTGTATGTTGGTCGGCAGTTAGAGATTCGTCTCCAACTGTGCTGGTTAAACTCTCTGCCTCCGAGCAGAGAGGATCCCCAGACGAGGCTAAGTCGAAGGTCAGAGTCTTATACGGGGTCTACGGGGAATTTTTGGCCGAGCCTAGATTCGGCCTTGTTCCACATCTGACCGCGTGGGGCGATGGGAGATATCCAGCAGTTGGAGATTCATTGTGACTCACTTCTAGCAGTTGACTTCTTCTACGCGCCACTGGCGAATCTTATATGCGTTGTTCGTGTCCAAAGTATTATCGTTCATTACTAACCTTCGTGTGATTATTCTATTCAGTAACCTTCCCTAGGTTACAACACACTTATCCCACATTCTTTAAAATACCAGGAGTTAACCAACAAAGTCGTGTTTACCATACTAACACCCAGTTTTTGATCATGACTGAGACGGTCAAAGTTACCTGAAAAAACAGAAGATGCACTCCGGACATTTTATCCACAAATTTGATCCCGGTGTCCAAGATCTTATTCGAAAATTAAAGAAATACACTTTAAAAAAATGTTAAATAGACAGGCCTTGTCGTTTGTATTTAGTAAAACTTGTTTGGAAATATATATTGTGTAAAATTCCGACTTGGATTGTTAAGTTCACTTTTGCAGAAATATCCCTAAGAAAGCTATCTATCCCCCCCACCCCACACCAATTATGGATTAAATAGTAATGCAGAGACAGTGGCTTTCTCTAGTCTTGATTGACAACAGTTTAGGAAAAAGAAAACTAAATTCAAAAAGGGCAATTTGCTGACTTCGTGGCATATTGTACACCATTTATCTCTTATCAGTCCTTCCGAAAGATGTGACTGATTCTGCCTTCACCACCAGAATCAAATCATATGTGTGGGTTGTCTAGAGATTCAATTCTAAAACTGTACAGTTCGGCCTTCATTGAAATCGACAGGAAAGTCCACCACAATGTCATGCAATCAATAGGAGGCAGATACAATTTGCTTTTAAGCTGAGCACATAAAGTAAATTAATAGTTAATGGGTCCATCTCTCGGACCATTGACTGTTCTATCTCCACTTTGTGGGAGGATTTTTCAGATGAAAACAAAAAAACAGATATATTTACTTGTATCAATTTGAAAAATTATGCTTTTTAATAGTACAATTCATAAATATTTTCACCCATGCAGATAGAGAGAAAGAGAAAAGGGAGAGAAAATAGGAAAGAAAAAAGAAAAAACAGAAAGCGAAAGAAAGAACAAAAAGTGAAAGAAAGAAAAACAGAAAGCGAAAGCAGAAAGCAAAAGAAAGAAAGAAAGAAAGAAAGAAAGAAAAACAAAAAGTGAAAGAAAGAAAAACAAAAAATGAAAGCAAAAAGCAAAAGAAAGAAAGAAAAAAGAGAAGAAAAACAAAAAGCGAAAGAAAGAAAAACAGAAAGCAAAAGAAAGAAAGAACAGAAAGCGAAAGAAAGAAAAATCACGGGAATAAATCATGTGGTTGGAATTTCCAAGTGAAATTAAGCGTGTGGTGTATAATGTCTACCATGCACGAACGATAAGGAAAATGCAACCAACATGCAAACTTTTTATTCCTTATTGTAATTAAAACATTTTCACACGAATTTTCTTAGCAATCCACTTAATGTCCGCCACGAATCTCTTCCTTCATTTCCAGTGGATGTGTGCAACAAGTTATTGACTCCTCGGCGGTTATTGGACGGACAACAATTTAAGTTATTTCAAAATCTAAATATTGTAACATCTTTTTTCCAGATTATGTTTTACACATAAAAATACAAAATGGTAAAAATAGACTTTTTTTATAGATCGGAAATTTATTTTTTACTCAAAATATTTATCTGTGAGACACCAGTAAAAATATCTCCGGAAAAAAAAAACGAAATTCTTGAATAAAGTACGGAACTACTTAAAATTAAAAAAAAAAATGTGAGTGGCAAACAAAATGAGATTCAAAGAGATTAATGGTTTTAGAGAAATAAAATAGAAGAATAGAATCTGTGAGATTGTCTACTTCGAAAACCTGAAGGTCTCAAGGTGCAATGAATTTACCGAACGACATTTTTAAAAACCACATGAAAATTTTTAAAGTAGGGAAAATTTAAGAAAAAAATCGTAAAAGTTCCATAGAAAATCAAAAAATAGAAATAAGGTAAAAATATGAAGTAAAGATAATGAAAAAAATTAAAGCAAAGGACAAAAAATAAAGGAAAGAATAAAAAATTAAAGAAAAACAAAGAAATTAGCAACCACCAAAAAGATTTTTTTAAATGAAATTAAAGAATTAAGAAATCTTAAAATGTAAAAATAAAAAAGTTAATGAAATGCAAAAAAAGTTAATTAAGAATTTGAAAGAAAAGTAAAAAAAAAAAAAAAAAGATAAAAAAAACAGAAAAAATGTAAAAATTATCAAAAATGCAGAAAAAACATAAAAACAAAGTAGAAAAGCATAAAGAAATGAAGACAAAACAAAAAATGTGGGGAAAAAAGCGGAAATAAAGGAGGAAAAAAGTCAAGTTATTGTGTAAAATTCTGAGATGAATCATTATCATTGTACAGTTGTTTTAAATAATAATATTCTTATCGTAGTTGGCATTGCGCTTTTTCCTAACACGTAAAACCGAATATTGCCTCAAAAGGGTGACAATGTTAGTCATAATATGTGTAATAAAACAAAGACTCAGTTAAACAATTGTTTAAAATCTAAAGTAGTTTTTGTACTTCTTGATATGCTTTTCGATAATCATCAATTGGCATGGAAAAATATTTTGTTCTTTTACTTTCATTATTAGCGATGATTTGATTTGCTTATTAAAAAATAAACAAATAATGATTAATACTAATCAAGGGGTTATCAAATTATCAAAAAGGCTTAACATAGGTACCTCAATGAGATCGCTAAAAAAAGAGTATATAGCATGATGAAAAAGATGCCAAACTTGACGAAAACAAAATTTTATCGTCTAAATGTTTGTTATTATTAAGAGGAAAGACCAATTTTTTTTTAATTATTTTTTAAAATGTTTCCTTCCTTTTAGAACATTAAAATTTTGATTAAAAAAAAAACCTTGTTTGTCTTTGTATCACTGGAACTAGTAAAATTAATAACATATACAATTTTTAGCACGTTTTTTGTTTTGTTTTTGTTTTGTTTTTTTTGCTTTGTTTTTTTTTATTCTTTTTTTATTTATTTATTTTTTTTTTTGTATGACACACATTAATTTGGAAAATCTTGCAAAAATAAAAATAATTGTCGGATGTTAATGAAACTTTCAGAAACTATTCACAGATGATCGAAATTATTATTAATATGTTTTTTTTTTATTAAAGTCATGGCAGAAATATTTTTTTATATTTATTACCCCACCTAGCTAATTTTATGAAAACGCTAGAAATTCGATCGAATCCAGTTTAGTGATAACAATAGTTAAAAACACAAGGCTTTGAGGAATGCAAATCATGTTTTTTTTTTTTTTTAATTGGACCCCCACCTACCTGAAAATCAGCTCTGAATTGTAACATACAAAAAAAGTAAAAAAATACTCCCAAAATACTTTGATCTTTTCTCTTAATAATAACATGAACATTTAGACGATAAAAAATTTTGTTTTCGTCAAGTTTGGCGTCTTTTTCATCAAGCTATGCTCTTTTTTAGCGATCTCATGGAGGTACCTAGCTTAACAGAACAAACTGTTTTCAGTTGCATTGATCTTAATTATTATTTGTTTCTATTTCAATATTTTGTGTCCTAAGTTATGAATGGAGAATAATAGAAATGAGGTTATATATAATAATGAATAATGGAAATGAGACTATGTCAGTGGAAAATATTGAATTAGTCATTACTTCGCAAGAGACAGTAAAACGTAATAATACTCTTTATACGGGAAATCGGAATGATGACTAATTTTTCTCCCTTTCTCAATTCATTACCTAACATATGTACATGACTTCGGACACGGAATATGTAAAATATAAATTAAATAATAAAAATAAAACTCAACACAAAGCAAAACACTCATGGTTAAAAAAAATTTAACAAAGGACCAGGCAAAAAGACTGTGTCTAAAAAGGTTGTTTTTTTTCTCCCACCGCAGTTTCTATTGTTATAAAATACTGTTTTTAGAATTTGAATAAATGAAGATTAGATGTATCGTTTGCCAATAAGATTCAATTCAAACAAAACCCGTGGAGAAAATGAAATAAAACCAATAAATAAAATATAATAACCGTAACGTAAAAAATTCCCATGCCATATGTTATAAAGAAACCGGAAAGGGTTTCTAATCATATGTGCGATTTTATAACCCCACTTCCGGAAAGGAGAGAATCTTCTTTCTCCTCTTCGCTTCCAGGTGTGAACGACGCGGTAGCAGCGTTCCCACTGGAGAATATGAGTTTCCCCGGTCCACTGGCGACTGAACCACTTACCAACGACATCATTTAACAGCGCTACTCATCAAGTAGAGATCTTTACTTCCCATAAATTATTTCTGGACCAAAAAGGAAAACGGACATACTCAAGAGATTGTTTAAACTTTATTTCAATACAGTCAAAATAATAAAAGGAATAAGCGTCCGTAGCAGAAGCACTAGTTTTTTTTGTTTGTTTCTATCTTCTTTGTTTACATATTGAACAGGAACACGCATCTCCACCTAAAAATTCACACAAAATCCACAACCTTGTTAACATCCACAAACCTAAAGTTTAATTTTCATATATCTATAGTTTATTATTTACATATTATAAATTAACAGTCTGGTAAATTAAAAAAATATAATAGTGTTTAACGTTTTTGTTGATACTTTTTTTTAAAAAAAAAGTATAAATTCAGTTTTATACATTTGGGTTCTATTAAAAATCTATTAATAGCTTTTTAAAAACAATAAAAGCTACCAAGGGAGTATAGAGTATTAGCAGCGTCAAGAGAAAATCCGTCTTTTTGACACACCCTGTTTTGGTTTCGTTTTTTGTCTAGTTCTAAGTTACACTTTGCAAAAAAAAAATAATAATAATAATAATAATAATAATGTCCGGTAACATTTATAAAAGTAAAACGTAGCAACCTGCAAGATGAATTGTAAAACTAAATATATATTTTTACTTTCGTTTTCTTATTGTATTCATTTTTCGTGCATCTGAAATACGAAGTCAACGTGGTAAATATCTAGCCAATCGGAATATCACTAGAACTGCTTGTGTCGCCTTCATGAGTGATCTTGTGTACTGTTTAGCCGTCGCATTCACAACGAATATACAGAGTGATTGAAAAGTAACTCCCTATTTTATGTATAATGGTCTCTCCCCTATAACTATATTTTTTTACAAGACGGGAGAGCACATCATACATAAAATATGGAGTTACTTTTCAAACACCTTGTATATCAAGTTTTGCTGCTTGAAACTTGATAATTCGTTTGTGAGCATTATTCCAATGATTAAGAAAACTTTTGGATATGATTAACTGAGCAGCACACAGAAAATATTTTGGTACCATTTCCAAGGACATTTTTTGATTCTTTGAGACATTGTCCAGTTTCTGAAAAGCAACGTTCGGTATTTGTTACTACACCATCTTAAATTTCCACATCCGCTTTCATTTTTATGTCCCCATTTTGTTACGCACGCATCCAGCTGTCGCTTTTGTTAACACTCATGCAATCGGTTTCTTTTACACATATATAGAAAGAAGAGTACGACAAAGACATGTTTTCTCACTATTTGTACGGCGAAATGATTCCAAGAGAATCAGAGGACCTGCTAGGCTTTATTCTTGGTGAACGTAACCGTAGCAACATTTTATTAGCAGATGACATCTTGTTGATAGTATATTCAAAAACATGCACTAGCATTTTATTAATGGTCTTTGGAAGTTTAAAAACATAATTCCATACAGGAGAGGCCAAAAGTAAGCTTACACTTTACATTTTTTTAAAAACATTTTATTACATTTATATTTATTTGTTACAATGTTCAAAACTGTCTATGTACATTTGTTTAACACTTTACTTACATTTTTTAGTACATTTTAATCTCTTAAGTGATCAAAATGTACTGCTTCAACATTGCAACATTCCTTGAACCTCACCAGAACACACAGCACGACACATTTCCCGATCTGCATCAATTTCAATAAATACTTCTGTGATGTATTCTTTTAATTCGTCCACTGTGTGGGGATTTTTCTCATAAACCCTGTTCTTTACTACCCACCCAACCCCCCAAAATAAATCCATTGGTGTTAGGTCAGGTGAAAGTGGTGGCTATTCGATGCTGTCCTTCTTCTGAACCAACGCTGTGGAAACGTTTGGTTAAGATAGTCCCTTACTGCCAAAGTATAATGGGGAGGTGCTCCATCTTGCTGAAAGAACAGTTCAGCGAAATTAGGTCTTATTTTGAACTGTGATCTAAAACGTGAATAAAATAGTGAAACAACTGTAAGCCTACTTTTGGCTCAACTGCAAACCTACTTTTGGTCCAACTGTAAGCTTATTTTTGGCCCAACTGCAAGCCTACTTTTGGCCCACCCTGTACATCTTTGATTTATCTACATTATATAAATAACAATGTAGTTAGAAATTAACAGCTTGATGAATAAAATTATTTTGTTCAGAACAGTGACTCAGCTGTAAGGTACAAAAATAATTCCTGGTCATCTGTTTATAAAAGGTGGGATAAGACTAGCAAATTTCTTGATAAAAAAAAGAGATTTTCATGATATACCAAACACTTAGAAAAGGGGTTTTGTTTATTTTTTTCTATAAACAGAAATGTGTAGGGCGTTTGACATCAGGACCAGAATCTTCTTCCTGTTTGAATTCCTCTTAATTAAATTATTAATATCCTTTTTCAATCTGTAATTATTACACAACTCAGCGCAATGTTTAATGTTGTTTGTTAGTTTCCATAACAAAATATATAAATAGTTTCGCCTAAATTTCTCACATATTAGACAAGGTTATGAAAACAGAGATAATAAAGTTCAGCAGTTTTTATTGGTCACGCAAATATGCCAAGTGTCAGTATCTTTCGAGTGCAATTAGTCATTCTGGAAAGAAACGAGGGGTGGGGGCAATTGGAAGGCTACAAATCACATTTCTTTAAAAACTGATCCACCCAGAGACGCCATGGACACGGAGTGAAACAACAAACATGTCAGATGACAACAAACTAATTTCTTCCAAAGAGAATTGAAAAGGTGAATCCTTTAATTACCAAACTAAAATGATCAAATAAAGATTCCTTTATTCGTAGACGACATTTTTAGAACCAAAACAAGACGTTGAAAGTTATTCATTTAGACGCTTTAACCAGTCCTTAATTTTATTTGTCTTTATGTACCAAGAATGGTTGCAGTCAGCACTGAAATGAAATTAAAATTTGCAAAGATTTAAATTTGTGCTCACAGTTACCGTATTTTCCGGCTTGGAAGACGCACTCTAATATTGGAAAGAAATTTCTAAGAAAAAAAAAGTAATTCTCATACAACAACACATTCACCGTGCGTCTCTGACATACTGACGCCACGTATTGTTCACCTTATTCACTCGTCCGATTTTGTTTGTATGACAATGACATACTAGTCAAGAACAGAAAGGCTCTCGCCGCTTCTAGTAAACAGAGCATGTTTAAGCTTGTGGCTCGGTTCCAGGAAGGTTTATAGTCTTGGAAATACTTGTAACAGCTAAGTACTGAGATTACATCATATAAAAGGCTGAGTTAGATATATAGCTAACATTATAGTGTAATGACAACATACAAATCCACGTCTCTATCAATCAAGCCAATTAAGTGATCGTCCAGGCTTACTTGAGCCAGGACGTTGCTTTACATTCGTCTTGGAAGATGCACACGTACTTTTCAGGATATTTTTAGGAAAAAAAAAGTGCGTCTTGTAAACCGGAAAATACGGTAATCATTGCGGCGGACGAAATCTATAACATGCCATATTCGAAAAATATTGACTGTTCACGAACGACGATGAAACGAAAAATGAATTGAAAATTTTTTAAAAAGCGTAAAAACAATAGAGAAGTGACATAATCATTTGTTTCAATTCGTCATTAGAGTGTTAACGGCTTGTTTTATTTATGAATCTGTTTCTAGTTTCAAATTACCTATAAACGCATGTCAATTAGATTATGAATAAAACAGAAGACTACGGCAACTGATAGCCTATTGCTGACAAGAGATTGCTTTATCATACGAAACATAATACAACTAAAGAATAATTGAGGAAAGGGACAAACTCATCTTGTTTTGAACTTGAAAATTTTTGTTTCATCTGAGTTTCAATACTGGTCATAGGTACCGGTGGGGGGATATTCAATTATCTAGTCAACAAAACAAACCTGATAAACCCGGATTTTATTTTCCAGTGTTAAATCCTGCACTCCTCTTTTAAGATAAAACATGAAAGCTGATCCTGACTATTGCTACAGGTACCCAGTCTACTCTACTGACCCTCTCGTTGCGGAATAGTCGTTTTTATAATGATGAGGAATTGGAGAGCCGAGTTCGAATTCCAGTCGAATCCATTACATTCACTTACGTGCTAATACTCTATGAATCCTCTTCTTCCCCACCTCCAGGTATGGGTAATTAGCAGGACAGACCAGATTCTATAGACTTGGATGGCAACTGGTCAACCTACTGCTGGAAAAATAAAATCTGCCTCGTCAGTTATGTATCGAAAGATACATGATCGCCTAAGCGTGTATCACGCATGGCACATAACTGATTGATATTCACTTACGCGCAAATACTCTTGGGAAAGGTATGAATCCTCTTCTTCTTCCCCACTCCAGGTATGGGTAAATAGCAGGACAGACCAAGTTCTATATCCTTGGATGGCAACTGGTCTACCGCGGGAAAATAAATCTGCCTCGTCAGTGTATGTATCGAAAAATACATGATTGCTAAGCGTAAATCACGCATAGCACATAACTAACTGACCGAGGGTTAGGATGAAGAAATATCGTTCTTTCTTATTTTTTTATTTTTAGAATGATGAAATAACCTTATTTTTATCATTACTGATGACAAGGTTATTTTTAGAATGATGAAATACCATCATCATTCAGGACCATAATACATTCATTGGGGCTCCTGTATTTAAACTAATATTTGGTACAATCGATAATGATCAAGAATCATTGGTGTTTCAGTGGGGTAGGGTAGACTAGTCAATTTACTGCTAGGAATTTGCCACCAGACTCATTTGGGTCTTGACAACAGAACGTCATGATAACGAGACGTCATCTGTACCATCTATTCATTATTCCTCGACAAACTAAAGATTATGGTGGGTGATAAGAAAAAATAATAAAAATCAGCAACTTAGAAATGAAATCAATTACATTGAATTGAAATAAATGCGTAAATATTGATTTGTTTTTTACGGCTTCTCAGCCCTTATAAGGCGAAACATATTTTTGGATTGGGGTCGATCCACACTGGGTGCCCCATACTTTCGGTCTTGTGCCATATCTAAGCTACGTTTAGAAAATCATATTTTTGGATTGGGGTGATTTTTTTTTTTTTGCGGGGGGGAGTAATAATGATTTTCTGATATGTCATACTGTTTAACCCATAGCTGGGAAAGAAAATATGGATTTATATCTTTCGCAAGGGCGCACGTAAATGAATATAACGAACCCGAATGCAAATGGAATTCGGCTCTCCGATTCCGAGTCGTCATCCATAACACCATCCGCACATCCAAGCTTACAGCACCTGGTATACTCAAGCGGTCACCCATCTAGGGACTGACCATTTTCGACGTTGCTTAACTTCGGTGATCGTACGAGAACGGTGTTTCAACGTGATGTGACGGGAAGTTTATTACATAACAAAAATATATTTTATTCCTGCCAATGTGATAATTGTGCTTTCTCAGAACTAATAATCGATTTATTGGCGGAAGTAATATATACGATCCATCGCTAAAGATATTGGAAAAATTCTCAGTTCTCTGTACCGCTGCAGTAAGTACCTGACTCCTCCTACTATCTTCTATCTTTACAAGAGCCAGATCAAGCCGACAATGGAGTACTTCTGCCATATCTTCACTTTCTAGTCTTGATAGATCTTAAAAGTGTCTATGCGGCCTTGTGGGTGATGAATTGTTTTTTTGGGTTTTTTTTTTTTTACCTTACAACCCCTTTCCTACAGACGAAACGTTGCAAGCCTCTCGGTACTCTAACGCTATTTGCCTTGAAAATGTTCAAACGAGCTACATTCTTCAATTCTACCCCCACCAGCTAAAACCTGACACTCCGCACACACTGAGCCGAATCACTCTTAGTCCTTTCGTATTCCTTTAGTAAGGAGCAAGTTCCACAAGCACAGCCTCTTCCCAAGAACTGTTACTACGTAGAACAGAATTCTAGGAGGATGCTTCCCGAACCTCTACAATCTTTAATTCAAAATTTAACAGTTATCTTTTCCACACATAAACTGTACCCTTTACTCTTACTGCTTAAACAACTGCCTTCAGTAACCCTCTACTTTGATTGGACTTTGTATAAAGTGAGCATTACTAAAATATAAAGTTCTCCTAGCAGTTCAAATAGATCTTTGTGTTGCACCTTATCAAATGCATTTGTGTAGGCAATACAAGATAGGTATGCATACTGCTTTCTACATTAGCATTGCTCGCTTTGATAGCATTCTGATCATAATCGTCACATTTCCTGCTCCAGTGTCTTTAACAAAGCCACACGGTTCTTTCTCTATTTCCGGTCTAATTCTGCTACGTCTCTCTTCAGATAATAAGCTTAACTATAAGCTTGGTTCATTAAGCAGTTTGTCTTTTGCATTCGTTTGCACTTACTTTCTTAGACAGTGCTAGGAAGATGGTTCTACTGAGGTCTTCCGGTGTGTAACGAATGTCGTATATTTCATTTACTATTTCCGTAATCTTGTCGATCCCGAAAGCGTCTAAGACTGATAGCGTCTCTATTACAATCCCATCTGACTCTGAAGCGTTGTTCTTGTTAATCTTGGCCAGTGTCGATCTTACCTCAGACTTTAATATTCTAGGTCCTTCTATGTTTTTGTGAATCGTAATTTTTTCCTCTTTCGCCCTGAAATTCTCCAGCGATATTCCTTCCATCTTTGAAAGATTTTTTTCTATTATTAGCCTTTCCTCCTTATATTTTATGCATTCTTTCGATGAGTACGTCTTTTGTCTTTTATTTTCTTATACATGTTTGCTGTTTCTATGTGCTCAGTCGTTCTATCCCTGCTCATTTTTCATTCAGCCATTCTTTTGCCTGACTGCATTTGTTCCTAATGTTTCTGTTTAATATTCTATATTGGCATATTCTCTTGGCATTATTTGCTGTCTGTCAACATCTCGAGAATTTAATCTGTCATCTTCTTTTATTGGGATGATATCGTTCGCCGATGTCACCAGAACTGTTCTTAAAGTAACTTTCTATCAAGATTAGAAAGATGAAATTATGATTTTTGGCTTAAAAAAAGTGAGTGCAAGCGAGACGAGTACAGCTTTAGTTAAGAATTCAAGCGCTGAGCTATAGAAGCTATAGCCGTGTGCCAACAATGACTCAAATTATTGGCCATGAACAGATACTAGTGAGTTCCGCCAACCTAAACAACTTGGGATATAAACGCTGCAAGCTCCCGAGAACATTTTGAAATCTGATCAAATACAGGTGAATTTTCAGACCATATGAAATTATAAACATTAGGTTTGATTTTATAAGTTTGTTTTACGGTATATCAACTCCCCATGGATCATTTAATGACAAAATTTAATTTTCTTGGGAGCTTTGAAGTAATGAAAATATTATATATGTTATTCTGCTTTCACAATTGAATAAATAGTAGATGATACTCAGCTTTTGTGCATAAACATATTTGTGTGGACATAATTATTACAAGCGTTTTTTATGTTGTAGTTATACTTTGGAATAGTTTGATTTCTTTAATCCATATAATACCGTACAATTACTTAATGCCATGAAAGAGTTCTTTCATGTTGGTTGGTTCATTTTGTTTAGTGGTATATCAACCTCTAGGGGTAATTTAATGCCAAAATCTATATTGAATACCATTTTATGGCTTCTACTAAATATATTTTGAACGCAATAGTATGCCTTCAACTACAAGTGTATTGTTGGTCACTTTGCTATAAAATGTATTGTTGTTAATTCTACTATAAAATGTATTGCTGCTCATTTTGCTTTAAAGTTGTATAAGTTGGTAATTTTACTATAAATATGTATTGTTGGTATTTTTAATATATAAAACTGTATTGATGGTATTTTTGCTATATAAATGTATTTTATACTTTCATAATGTTTTGTTTTTGTTTGGTGTTTACTATTTGTCGATAGCTGGGATCCTAACAGGTGCTACCACCCAGGGTCAGGGTGGACCTGAGACCTCAAAACCTTCAATCTCTCGATCTTGCCTTGCTGCTAGAAGTAGTTTATATTCATAAGCAGGATTAATAAATATTAAAGCATATTCTAAGAACAATATTAAGTCCTTCAACCCATTATTTTATGAACTGCTAGTGGATTCCGTAGAATTGAAGCGATTACAATGCAGAAGAGAAGTGTAGATAAAATATCTCTTTGTTTCACTCCATTTACAGGTTGACGGAATGTGAAATGATAAATGACTTGGCCTCGCCATATGCAGATTTAAGAAGGTTTATCAAATTTCCAGTTTATGAATGCTTTCTCAAAGAGCTTCTACAAGAAAATTGATGGTGTCAAAAAGTTTTTGTAAAGTCAAAGAAATCAATATAAGCGGACTGATTGAATTTCAAGTACTTCTCAAAAATGTGCTCTAAATCTATGATTTGATTGTTCCTCTTCTAGGTTAGTATGCGACCTGTGATGCCTATCGTTTTTTATAGGATTATGTAATTATTCTGATGAATTATATATATATATATATATATATATATATATATATATATATATAATGGGCATGTCCCCATTCACATAAATACAGTAGTAAATACTGTATGTTGTTCTGCAGTTGGAGATTCGTCTCCGGCTGTGCTGTTCAAACTCTCTGCCCGGGGGCAGAGAGGATCCCCAGACGAGGCTATGTCGAAGGGCAGAGTTTCGTCTCGGGAAACAGCTACACGACCCAGTTTTTTACGGGGTCTACGGGGAATTTTGGGCCGGGCCTACGGGCTCGGATACCTCATATTAAATTCAGCCTTTTGCCTTTTGGGGTGGTTGGTAGATATCCTGCAGTTGGAGATTCATTATGGAATTCACTTCTCACTTCTACCAATTGACAACTTCTACGCGCCGCTGGCGAATCTTAGGTGTGTTGTTCGTGTCCTTAATATTATCGTTCATTACCAACCTTCGCTTGATTATTCTATTCAGTAACCTTCCCCAGGTTACAATAATATATATATATGACTCAGAAAACTAATAGATCTGCCGTTCTTACATTCCAGACGACAATCTTTCTTGAATAGTACTAATATGATAGCTTCTTTGAAAGCTTGAGATATTACGCCAGTGATTAGAATGCGGTTAAATATGATAGTGCCAAGCCCTTCAATTTTTTTAAATTAAGTTTATCGATAGCAGGAGGGATCTCACTTTTTAGAATTGATGGAATCTGCTATTCATGGGAGCCATCTATGTATATACAGCCCGCTAAAAGAGTAGTGGCACTTTGTTGATAATACGCGGTTCTATGTTTATATTTTATATACACCAAATTCTCTGCAGCTTTTCGGGGTTAGAAATTTGAATATAGCTTCAAACATAGCTTCAAAAATGTCGTAAATGATTAGCAAGAAAAGCCAACTTAATGGTTGCTCCCCACATTTTTTCTATTGCTTCGTGTTTGTTTATTGTTTAGTTCGTAACTATAGAGTCGTGAGTGAATCAAGACTAAAATATTTTTTGAATTCTTCGTTTTTATTTGGGAATATTAATTCTATTGTGATTAATTTTATTATCAGAATAGAGAATAAATTCACTTTAAAAATATGTAAACGTTGCCCCGCCCATTAATACGTCACGATTAAAAACAATTAACTTCTGCAGTTGCAGATCTTTTTTTGTAGATATAAAAATAGTTACAATAATTAAAATCGTTACTTTGCGTGGAAAGATTTTCTTAAGAGAGGTTAATTTGCTTGAAGATGGGAGCATACACAAAACAACGACTACCGTATTTGATGGCATGCAAAACACTGTGGTGACTAATCTAGTAATTTTACTATAAATATGTATTGTTAGCAATTTTTAAAAAAATATAAAACTGTATTGCTGGTATTTTAAGTATAAAAATGTATTTTTGTACTTTCATAGGGTTTCGTTGTTTGCCTATAGCTGGGACCCTAACTGGTGCTACCACCCGGGGTCATGGTGGACCTGGAGATAATAGCAGTTAAGGGACTTCTCAAGATCTCCAATCTCCCGATCAGAAGCCTTGCTGCCGGATATTAAACCTAGACAATACAACAGTCTGGATCAAAATCTGGTCTCTCCATGGGTCCACCGGGATAACTCAGATTAGCCTATAAATCAGGAAGCTTCCACGACAGAAACTACATTTCACCAAGAGAACCCTACTGCCCCTCCTGATGTTTCAATGGGTAGTGGAAATAGATCCAATACAAGAGTTAAAAAAAAAACACTTAGTTATCTGAAAGACTATATTACATAGACTAAAAGGAGAGAAAAGTAATATAGTATTATTAAAAAATGAACCCTAAAATAATTGTTGTCCTCTACCCATATACTCACAATTTATTTTTAATCACTCTAGTCCATCTTGTAAATAAAACCTTTGTATTTTACCGATGCACCGTGTTTAAATCGGTCTATTACAATGTAAAATATATTTTTGTATAGATTGTATATGATATTCACGTTTTTAGCCGTGTTTTTGTCTCCTTTTTTTTATTGCTTAAATGTGCTCAATTTTTCTCTGAAAAATTCATAGATATGACAACCATTTAAATCGAATAGTGCGCTGAGGCGGCAACTAGCTGAGGTAGTGACGAACAAAGTCAAAGTCTTTAAGCAAGCAATTCTTGACCTTTTCTTTCTCGGTCCCTACCTTTTCAGCTATTTGCAAAGACTGTTCCACCACGTTAAAATTGCACTGGTAAATGTAACAGAGTTTATACCACTGCGATTAAGATATTTATCAGAACGCCCATTTGTTCTGAATGCAACACAAATTTTATTTACGTTCGGTTGTATAATAGCTACCATTCATAATCGCCGGAAGTAAGTTGTCAGCAGCTTAGACTATAAAAACTGATTCTCTTTGACATGCATGTTTCTGCTTCACACAGATGTAGCAATTGCAGTGAAATGTTTAAATTACATAAAAAAATGTAAATATTTACTAAAAAAAAAAAGAAAGAAACACGTATCTAAAAATGTTACGACTTGTGCAATGTTAAGATTATAGCACTCTCTCATAACCCCCACTGAAGACTACCTTCTTAAGAGTTCCGAGTAGGGGGAGGGGGTTACTACTCACGAGGAGAATCCCTGTTTTGGGTGGATCAGAGTTCACTATCTGTCGTCAGAACTCGAACCAGAAACCAATTAGAAAAAAAAAACACATACATTTTGGCCAATTAGAAAAGACCAGATGCATTTTAGCCAATTAGAAAATAAAAGTTTTTTTTTTCTTGGGAGGGAATTAGAGAAGGGAGAATGTCACCCCTCTTATCCCGAATAATAAAAAAGGCGCGAACAAAACTCGAAAGCATGGTGTGAAATTTGAAAGTTACAAACATTTGTTATACAGATATCAAACAACATAAAATATAAATTTGACAAAAAATGCTTGCACAGAAATTTCCTTTAAGGACTCTTTTTCTGAACAAGGCAAGATAACAAAAAATTATAGAAATTATTGGCTCCTGAAAAGATTTACGAAACGATTTTTCAGGTAATGAAAGAAAAAACTTGTTAAAAAGGGAAGAAATTATTTAGAAAAAGATAAATACATCTTATATATAAACAAAAAAATCTACTTTGATTTATCCCACGAGAATGGCATTTTGACAATTTTGCAATGTCGTTAGGTTTACTTTCTATTTGACTTCTACATGTTTCTTAGCCCTTTGCTTATTCCATGAGAGCCTCTGAGAAGGTTATCTTTTTGAATTTTTGTTATTTCAAAGTTTCTTTTTCGTGGTCGACTTAAATGTTCTCTTTGTTCATTTTTGTCGTCGGTGTTGTTTTTAATACCTAAACCTTTCTGCCCTTTGCTCTGCTGGCGAATTTCACACGAGTAAGCCTCAAGTTCTTCCGCAGTCAGTCAACCTGCTTCGTCTCTGACAACCAAATCCTTCCTCTGCCTCCCATCCACCAGTCGATCTCCGTCACATGTTACGTCGAAATCTCATGTGTTATCCGCTGTCCAGTGTTCTTATATACTCTCAAACGAGGCTCGAACGGACATCAACTTTAAACTTACGCGAGTAAAGGACACCATTTTCATTGGACTAAAATACGAGGCGAATATATATTTTCCAAATTTGAATGAAATCAATCATCAACAGTCTGCTACGTCAGTTATTTATGGCGGTTCTTTTTACAGCCAATTCTAAATAAAAAAACAAAAAAACAAAACTTTTACACACGAATCTAATATTTTTTTTATAAACCGTCTAATTTTCCTTTAATACATTCCCCCAAAAGTAAATGTATAATACAAACCCAGACTATTTAATATTTATTTATTCACAATTTTAATTAATTATTATTTTTAATTATTTTATACTACTAATATTTAAATTTTATGAAACAGATGCATTTTAGCCAATTAGAAAAGAAAACCAAGTTCCACATTCAGTCAGTTATGTGCCATGCATAATACAAGCTTAGGCGATCATGTGTCTTTCGATACATGACTGACGAGGCAGATTTTTTCCCGCAGTAGGTTGCCATTTCTTTCTGCGGCGGTGGGGGGAGAAGAAGAGGATTCATACCTTTCCCTTAGCACGTAAGTGAACGTAATAGGTTCGACTAGAATTCGAACTCGGCTCTTCGATTCCTCAATCCAGGCCGCTATCCATTACTCCACCGTTCCACATTACAAATATTAAAAGGATCCTGAATACAAGCAGTCAATTAACATCATAATTACGTAAGGTCAAAACTAAGTGCCGACCTCAAATTAAGGTTTATTGCTTCATGCGAATCCTTGCCCAGATTTCGTTGTGCCCACCTCGGTCTGGGATCATGTAATTCCATAATCGCAAATCGCCAGCACATTTCCCAGACTATCTAAATCGGAAAGTCTTATGGCCAAATTACATCCAGGCTTTTACAAGATTTTTCCAGTAATCCTTTTCATCCTGATTCCAAGTCCCAACCTACTTACACGTTGCCTAAATGAACACTTCCCTCCATGTGAACATTTCATGAAGTCAGCTCGAGTTAAGATAACAGTTTTCAATTAGTTTAGAGATATCAACAAACTTAATTGTCATTAATTCTGTCTTTTCCACAAACTACACTTCACTTGAATTCATGAATTCTAAGATCAAAATACTCGGAGCACTATTTATGTATTTATTTTTACTAATCCTTCATTTTATTGTTGCTTTTTAAATCTGACCACAAAGTACTTCCCGAGGAGACTCCGAGAGGCATTTCTCTACGGACGATACCTGACAAAATATAGCCGCGGAAGTCCATGATCAAACGGGGCATAATGACGAAAAGACGAGCCAAACATTAGTGGCAAACACTATTAATCTTTATCGCTAGCATAAAAAATTTTCCATTATTTTTTTAGATATTATTGTTCTCTCACTAAATAAATTTCATTGTGTCAAGGGAGATAACTTCAAATGGCTCCTGCTGCTGTTTTCTTTTATTAGTTCTTAGATAAATCTCTCACAATGTTATAAAATGTCGGACTGACTGAGGACTAAAACCTAAATTCACTTTCGCTCTGTTATTAGCTATAAATACGTCTTATCTGGAAAGAACACAACTACGACTGATTTCTGTTGCTGAGCAACCGCTTACTCCTTTTCATCTTCTTTATGTGCTGTGTCCTTTCAGGAAGTAGGTGATCATGACTCTCCACCTCCTCCAGTCCCTTGTAGCTCTCAATAAGTTTTGTCTTTTTGTTATTTCTCCCAAACTCTGTCCTGCCATTCACTTACTCTAGCCCGTTAAGTATGATACGCGTTGCTTTCTCTTGTCCCTTTTTCCCTCTATCCACCCTGTGAGTATCAGATTTTCCAAGCCCTACTTTCTCATTACGTGTCCCAGAAATCTCGGCTGCCTCTTTCTGATGTTAAGTATAAGTTTCTTCTTTGCATCTTCTCTAAAACCTCATCGTTGCTTACATGTTAGGTTCATGGTATCTTTAGCATCCTTCTGTAGAACTATACCTCTTTGCCTTGAGTCTCTTCTTCATCCTTGAATAGACCGTCCAACACGCTACCGTAAAGGAGGACAGATATCACATAGCAATTCAGTTCTTTGTTACCAACGAAATCCTCTTGTCTCGTAATACTCTGCCTGGCTTTTGCGATGCGTCTTTGGTCATCCCAATACGTCTTTGGATCTCAGCGTCGCACTTACCGTCCTCTATTAGAACACTTCCCACCTGCTTGATCATAGTGTCCCCGACCTGTAAAATGCATTTCGGGCTCATCTTTTTGCTGATGATCATGCATCCTGTCTTCTTTTAGTTTATGCTTAGTCCCTTCTTCACACTTTCCTTCGCTAACTTCTGTAGGAGGCTTTGTAGTTTCCTTTCCGGGTCCGCCGTCAGCATTGTGTCATCTGCGTATCTTATGTTGTTAAGATTGTGGCCGCCACTGATGAATCCTGGTAGGATTTCCAGTTCTCACAGAATTGCCTCGCTGTATAGATTGAATAATCCGACACATCATTACCTTTCTATTTTTGTCTATCTGATGAGCTCATTTTTTTATCTTTATGCAGGCGGTTTGCTGCCAGTAGAGATGTTTGATTATTCATTTCTGAATATGTCAAGGTTGATGAGCAGGTCTAACAGATCTTTGTGGCGTACTTTGTCGAACGCCTTTGCGTAGTCTATAAAACACAGGTGCATATTCTTCTGCATTTGTATTGCTCTTTCTGATAACATTCTGAGCATGTCCCTTTTCCGATATTTTTAACGAACCAGCACTGTTCTTGTCCTATCCCTGGCTTGATTCTGCTGCGCATTCCCCTTTTTTATCATAATTTTTAAATGCCGCCATAATAACACTACCATCATTATATAGCTAGCAATAAAGCAAATCAGAATATATAAAAAAATCTTTTCAATTTTTTTACCGTAGCTTATTTCATGGTCGTACCTTAAAACTCTCTATAATATATATATATAATAATTATTTTTTTTAAATATGATTCCTTCGCTACATAAGAGTTCTCACGTTTCAAAAACAAGAGCTGAGAACTTCAATATAATTATTATAATTAAATTGAATTTAAAGTATCAAGCTCTGTTTCATCTTCAAGCGAAAAAATTTCCGAAAATTTCGCTTGAATATGAAACAGAGCTTGATACTTTAATTCAATTTAATTTTGATAATTATATTGGAGTTTTCGGCTCTTGTTTTTAAAACATGAGAACTCTTATGTAGCGAAGGATTCATATTTTTAAAAAATAATTATAATTTAGGCTCTACTTTTGTATCGAGCATTGTTTTTTAAAAATAAAAACAAAAATACTAAAGAACTTCGGATTATTTACCTAACGAGTTCTTTCCTATTTTCTACATATTTGCACACACACACACACACACACATACATACACACACATATATATATATATATATATATATATATATCCAGACGTAAAAGAACGAAAAGAATATAAATACAAATGTTCATATTAATTTAAAAAAAGATCAATACAAGAGTAGAGCAACAAATATTTATTATAAACTGTTATATTGAAACATGCAAGTTAGCGCGACAAAAATACATATTTGTTTCGACGTTTAAAGACGTCTCGTCAGGCGGACAACAATGGTGGTAATAAAAGATTTTATTTAAAAATACAATTTATGAAACATCACTTCTTTTGACATTTTTGAAAATTTTTCCATAGAACGCAATGAAGCAAATACATAAAAAAAATATTCATTCCATAAAAGGAAAAGAAAGAAAAAAGCAAATTAAAGTAAAATAGTAAGAAAGGAAATAAAAGAAAGGAAGAAGAAGGAGAGGAGTATATCCAAATTTTACAGATACAAAGGAAAAGGAAAGAAAAGAAAATAAGATATGAGAAGTTTTTGATACCAGTTTTAGCCAATGAAGACACGTTAAGATGGAAAATTTAAAACTGAACGGAAATATAATGCAACAAGATAGGAAACAGTACAGATACAATGTAGCAATTCAAACTTTATGGCATTTTGAATGAAATCACATATTCAAACAAAATTAAACATAGTACGTAAATAAAAGACACTTTAAGAAGAAAAACCAGATACAAACAAAACTACTTAACTATACCAACCTTATATTATAAATTAGAATAGAAATTAAATTTTAAACATTTATATGACATATATTTATTTTAAATTAAAAACTATTATCAAACAACATCACAAGTAAAATAATTTTAAGTCAATTCACGGCTAACCTTACTACCAGTAATTTACGAATACTAACCCATTTAATACTTTAATCAAGAATAAACCAGTAAGGATAACATTAAAATGTTTATATAAAGTTAATATAACATAAGATGAATGATTGAGTTATAAAATTTAGCAAGATTGTAAGATTAATTCCTTCACATACCTGCAATTGACCGTTGTTTCATATCTCTGATTTAATAATTGAGCGCTAAACATGTTTGGAAATTGAAAGCGGAAAATGGAAAATTAAAATTTAAAAATTAATTGGAAAATTCTCAAATAAGTCAGAATCTGTAGATTTGTGACTGAACCGTGTTTCCTTTGTCTACAGGAGACAATATAATTAATTAAACTCTTGAATAGCGATCAATTATTTTCTTTTCTTTTTATTGATTTCTTATTTTCATTCCTTTTTTTTTACTTTAATTTGCTTTTTTCTTTTTTTTCCTTTTATGGAATGAATAAATTTTTATATATTTGTTTCTTTGCCTTCTATGAAAAATTTGAAAAATGTCAAAAGAAGTGATGTTTCATAAATTGTATTTTTAAATAAAATCGTTTATTACCATCATCGTTAGCCACCTGATAAGACGTCTTTAGACGTTGAAACAAATACGCATTTTTGTCGCGGTAACATCATTTCCAATATAACCTTTTAATATATATATATATAATATATATATATATATATATATATATATATATATATATATATGGCCATATTGACGATGTTGACCGAAACTAGTAAGAATTTAAATGAAATAATAATAAAAAAATGAAAGAATATTAATATACAACCCAGTGTGTCTGAAGATTTTAATTTTTAATATTATTTAATATTTTATTGTTCAATATATATATATATATATATATATATATATATATATAAAATTGTGTATATTTAGGTAGCAATTTTCATTGATGCATGTTTCATTAAATAATATATGTAAGCCGAAAGCTTAGATTGGATTCAAACATGTATCATTATGGTGATTTCCTTGCAAGATGAAAGGAACTTACTTAAAATATATAGACAAAACTTGTCTATATTATTTAATGAGAAACATGCATCATATATATATATATATATATATATATATATATATATATATATATATATATATATATATATGCAAAGATTTCACATAATGCATATCTATAAAGGGACAATATGAATAATGGTAAAAGAAAACTTATGTTAGCCGATGCGTTTCATCTTCAGAGTGACATTATCATGACAAGTAAAAGGATTTTATTTTGCAACAAGTATTTATATACAAGAGTAAAAATGTTATGGGTTTTTTAACATTTTTAGGTATAGGAACGCTCATAAATATTCAGGAGGTTAGCTGAAAAGTCAAGAAAGTTATGGAGTAACACACAACAATTCATCAAATGCATTAGTTATACATATAAACAAATTCAACCACAACTTTGACCTAAAGAAAAAGAGCAATTATTAAAAGAGAAAGTAACTTACTTAGAAGGAAAATTCTCGAGAGTGCTGCTATCGAATCTTATCAAAATATAAATCTGTGCTGCGATGATTTCTAATATCTCCATTCCTGAAAGAATTACTCCTTTCCCAAGCCAACATCAATCAGTTATGTGCCATGCGTGATACACGCTTAAGCAATCATGTATCTTTCGATAAATGTCTGCCGAGGCAGATTTTTTCCCGCAGTAGGTTGCCATTTCTTTCTGCGGTAGACCAGTTGCCATCCAAGGCTATAGAACCCGATCTGTCCTGCTATTTACCCATAGCTGGGGGGAGAAGAAAAGGAGGATTCATACCTTTCCCAAGGATATTAGCACGTAAGTGAATGTAATGGATTCGACTGGAATTCGAATTCGGCTCTCCGATTCCTCAATCCGAGCCACTATCCATTTCCCCACCATGCATCTTGACAAACCACGATACATGACTACAAAAATGTTAAAAAATTAAGAGAAAACATTTAAGTTCATAACCTCATGTTAGTTAAAATATATAACACATAAAAATAAATAACACATAAAAAAACACTTCGTTTATTAGATATTGAATTGTGTCATTTCATGCCTTCTGTGTTTTGTTCTCGTATATAAAGTCCCTCAGAAGACGAAACGCGTACGCTAAGTTTTCCTTTTGTCTTTAGATAGATAGATAGATAGATAGATGGTGAGTTACTAAGCATAGCTGACATGTGGCACAAGGCCGAAAGTATGGACCAACCAGTGTGGATTGAACTCAAAACGCAATCATAATTGATCTCTCGAGACAATCTTGCTAACCATATATACGCACACACACAGACAGAGACACTGTTGAAAGTTCTCGCGGAATTCGAAAAATAATGGAACAATATCCAACCGTGCTGCCCAAAAGTTAGTTAAACGTTTTAAAGGTATTTATATTTTTAAACGTATTTATTACTTAAAATACAAAACAGAAGTCGACAAGAACCAGTTATTGATTGAGGCTTTAAAACCTAAGATAAAACCCGTATTCAAAAACTTTCCGAAGAACTAGGAACATTGAAAGGTGCCATATGTAGAGAATATGTTCTTCTTTTTTTTTTTAGAAGCGTAAATACACACCAGTAATAAATAAAACATTAATTTAAAAAATATCATTTCGTATCTAAGTAATGTTACTGTTTAAAGAATAATTAAGTTACGTGTTGAATCAATTTGTTTCATAGTTATTTATTAAAACTTATCTTAGTCTGGTACAAGGTCAAATAAGGAAGTGGAAAATTTTGAGAATTAGCCTTCTAAATTCTGCTTCTTACTACTCTAAGTTCAAACATCAACTTCTGATGTTAGAGGAAAATCCGTAACTATCAACCAGGACATCATTATTATATTTGATTTTTAAAATGTAAAACTATGAGAAAATAACGAATTTGCGTTTTTTCAATACCATTAACAACAAAACAGTAGATATCAAAGCGTTAACTACTTTGGCTCAATTCTACAAAAGTGGGGCATCCAGTGAGAATCAAATTCGTTATACATAACCAACAAATCTAACCTCTATGGCAAGCACCTTTATTTATACTGGCTGCAAAAAAAATCAGCCTCAGCACAAAGACATTAACTGAATATCCCAAACGGATCGAACTCACGTGCAACTGCCTTCGAGACTAACAATAACTATCGCTTTACGGCACAGATTCTTCATTGACTCAATACAGTGATCGAATTAACAACTCGATTTCATGTCTAAAATGATTTCTATCAACAAATGTACAGAAATTCAAAAAGATAAAAAAAATAATGTGTACTCACGCTTTAAAGATATTTGCGCTAAGAATTCTTTGGCTGTTTGATTTGTGAAGAATTTTAATTTCAATAAAAGGCCACTTTCTCCAGGTCATATCCACTAGTGTATTATATGTTTCAAAAGATTAATTCAACCAAGGTTTGTTTGTTTGATTGATTTGTTTTCTTTTACAGCCTATCAATCTTTTGCAGGTTATTTAAAGCCAGAAAATATTCTTAGATGGTAAGAATGTTTTGGAGATAATGATTTACTGATACAAGTCCTACTAATTAGCCCATAGGTAGTGGGGAGAAGAGATGTATGTACACATTTCCCAATGGGGATTTGCGTGTAAGTGAATATAGTAAACCCAACCGGAATTCGAACTCGGCTCTCTGATTTCCAATTCCGATCCGTTATCCATTGCACCACCCGCACATGCAAACTCACAGCACCTGGTATTTCCAAGCGGTCACCCCTCTAGATACTGGCCAGGTTTGATATTGCTTAATTTCAGTGATTGTACGATAACTGGTGTTTCAATGTGATATGGCCGTAAGCCTAATTGAACCAAGGATTTTTCTGCTTCTGATGAAGTGAAGGAGTTCTATTTTCAACAAGATAGAATAACTGCGCTTTCATTTTCAAGAAGTAGTAGTAGTAGTAGTAGTAGTAGTAGTAGTAGGTTCTAAAAAGCTCCACATTCAAATTTAGCACAGCTTCTCTCTCGTAAGGAGATCTAAAAAGTAAAGTTTATGTCACTCGGTCTAATACACTTGCACGATTATGAACTTCAATCAAAATGTCACCCAATGACAAGAGATTTACTATCGCTCACTCACCAGGTTTTCTTCGTCTTCATGCTTATCAGTCAAATACCCTCCAGCCGGAAACGAGTCGTGCGAAGTTGAATTAAAGATGACAAGACCCACATCCCGAAATACCAAGTACAAATCTAGTCATATTACTACCTTTCTAGTATATTGTTATTTTATTACCTAATAATACTTTGAAACTTATTTGAAATGTCGAGGTAAACATCTTCACTATGAATCCTTATAAGTCTGTTGTTTGGTTGTAAATGTTTGCGTCCAGAAATAGCAACATGATTGTTAGAAATAGCAACATGATTGTTAGAAATAGCAACATGATTGTTAGAAATAGCAACATGATTGTTAGAAATAGCAACATGATTGTATAAAAGGATTTTGGTGGAGAGGAGAGAATATAAAACCTCTAATCCCAAGTATTATGAATGGTGCAAGCGAAAAGAAAAAGCACAAGACTAGACTCTGGTGTGAAATTTGAAATTTACATTTATTAAATGACATAAAAGTTAATAATAGCACAGAATACAAAATTTACAAAACAAATTTGCAGAAAATTTTCCTTTGTGTGCATAACATTTAAGCCAGATAAAAAAAAGTTCTAATTACAATTCTCTTGGACTCATAAAAACAATTACGATTATTATCAACAAAATTTTTTACTTCGATTCATTCGACTAAGGTCAACCTTCTCAACACCTTTCGACAGGAATTGAGAAGTTTAACGATTACAGGCGTCTATGGGTTTTGATTTGTTTAGACAATAGTTCAGTTTTACAAATAATGTATTTTCATTAAAAAAAGTTTCAAAATCAGAGTTAATGTCTAATTTTGCGACAAATCTTCACAAACATCTATAGAAAGATAATCGTATATCTTTCTAAATTCGTAGAACTTTCTCTTTTCTGCTTTTTACCTCTTGCTTCATTTTCTTTAATGTCTGTTTTCGTCGTTGTCGCCGCCTTTTACCTTTTCTTTTGATCTCAGAACCAACTGACCACTTCATATTGAATGCCGGAACACTTCTCCTTGCTGCTTTCTTTTTCTTCTAAGTTCAAGTCTCAGTAATTATCAACAATTTCCCCCTGTATGACTGACTTCTTAAATAGCCACAAATCGGCTCCGAATTCATATAGAAATTTGATACTATGGAGTCTTAATTTACTTTTTCTATTGGTTAAAAAATCAAAAATGTATCTATTTAAACTACGCCTGTTCGCAAATTTTATTTGGGCGTTTTCAAACCGTAAAACCAAATTTTATGCATGTATCTATTTTTATAAACAGTCAGTTTTCATTTTGGAGGCCTTTTTTAACGTTAATTTGAGCCTCATATATACAAAGTTTTACACTTTTAATTTTATTCAAGTCATTTTTATATAATTTTACAATTCTTTTTTATTATATAAATTTTTATATGTCTTTGGTAAGGTATGCATAACTTTCGTCTTTTTTAATCATCGATTCGCTTTGTTCTTTTCGCTAGGAACGAAACTTAAACTGACTTTCTTCATATTTTCTAAATTCGACATATAGCAGATTGTGAGATGTTTAACATCTGTGCTATTCTTAAGTTTTTGAGTTTCAAAGTTCGATGAACCCGTTTGGCTTCATCTTCGAATGGCGTTTTCCCCAGATCAAAACTTTGCAATTCAATTTCGTACTTGCCAGTCAGTTATGACCATAGCTACTATATATTTTCTTGTCTCCATAGCATTATTCACTTGCTTAGAGTCATACATTCTTCATTGCAATTGATTCACAAAAATGGAAATTACTTATGACGCAACCTAATAGTTGCGTCCTTCTTCAACTGAGAAGATATGATAATTTATGACGCAAATCCGAGAATCTATGACGAGAAAAATTTCATTTAAAGGTACTGTTCAGACCTTGCTTGATCGGCGAATCTTCTTCGTCGCTGAGTCAGTTAAAATATGTCGAATCTAACGACGGTTCTCCTTTACCCAGAGGAACGCAGGTTCGAATCCTGCCGGAAAGTGCTTATTTTTATTTAATATTTCTGGAATATTCAGACCGGTAGACGAAAATGAATATACTGTTTAATAAAGAAACAGAGTGACTACTCAAATATGAATAGACACTAAAATTTAAGTTTATAGTGATAAAAATCTGTCGGCATAATAAATAAAAAATCTATTACTTGTATATATATATATATATATATATATATATATATATATAGGTAAAAATCCGTGGGTAAGTAATCCAAGTAGATCCTAAAAATATTAAATATTAAAACTGATCCACAAGAGAGAGCTCAATATATTTATTATAGAGCATATAAATGAATTACATAAAAATGAAACTCAATTGTACCCCATTCTCCCAGCTGGGATCATCTCCCTGGAGTTTGTCAATGCTAAAATATTTGTTAAAAACATGAATAAAAAAAAATGAATTTGTTAAAAAATTCATTTTTTTAACAAACGTTTTTAGCATTGACAAACCACAGAGAGATTATCCCGGAGGTGGGGTGGGGGTGAAATGGCCATCAAAATGAAGTACAATTGAGTTTCATTTTTATGTAATTCATTCACATGTATAAATGGTTGGAGAACATTATCTTAGAAGTGAGTGAGATCAACAAAAAACACAAACAGAATTAATTGACAGGGTTACGTACTCGTAACATGGGATCTAAATTTAATTCCAAACGTTGGCTTTTGTGTAGGGTTGTTAGATTGAGAAATCTTGAATTCAGATTTGTCGCTATTTACTCGCAAATAACTTTTCTTTGGGGATTTTAATATGTTAACAGCTACATTTCCTTCCCCGCTAACTTTTTTCAGAATATTCACACGCAAGTAAAAATATCCGCTATTAAACAATGCACCAAAAACAGGTAAGAATATATATCTATCTATCTATCTATATATATATGTGTGTGTGTGTGTGTGTGTGTGTGTATATATATATATATATATATATATATATATATATATATATATATATATATGCACGGCTACACAAAATAAAAAAAGTCGGTGGGATGTTAAATAAAATCTTAAAAGTGGGTGGTGCTAAATCAGGTATTAAGTTTTACAGATACCTGTTGGTAAGCTTTTTTTTATTTGATCTTTTTATAAAATTAAGATCTATTATATAGATCTCTTATCTTACTATAAACATATTTTGTTTTAGTTTTGATTTTATATACACACTTTTGGTCTTGTCACTTGTACTTATTTTCTCTGTATTGAATTCTATGGTATCTTTAAGCACATAACATACATAAGTTTTACAAACTAATGTGGCTAAAAATAAAAATAATTAAAACAGCAAGATGAAGTTTTATGAGTTATTTTGAAAATTAATAGCAGTAATGATTTCAGACAAATGGCAGGTCAGCTCAATAGCATTGTCATAGATTGAAGCCAAGAAGACAAAGTTTCTATTTTTATTTTCAGTTCCTGCAAAAAACTAGGAGAATGGAACTCCCGGCCTTTTCTTTAGAGCGCCATGAACCCAACACCCCCACCCAACGCCTACACCCAGGCTATATCGTAGTAAATGGTTAGCGAGCTCATCTCTCAGATCATTACTACTGTGTTTGTTCCTCAATGGGCGCCCTATGTTTGTGGAATGTGCCCGGCTAAACTTAGTAATGGTCGCTTTGTTATGGCATAATGCTCAGAGATCAAATGAACACCTCAGATTTGTGGCCTTAGGCTAAGCTTAGTAAAAAAAAAAAAAACATTATCAGAGCACTTTCCTTTTATGTGCCATGTCCTTTCAGGACGTAGGTCATCATGGCTCTCCACCTCCCTCTATCCTTTGCAGCATCAGAACTTCACTGAGGTGTAATTGTTAGCAAGCTGTTCGAATCTGACAAGTTACCTCCTGTGGCCTTGTGTCAAATCTTGACTACGTAAATAACAAGACTTTTCCGTTATAAACTTCTTATTCTTGCTAACTTTGTTATACAAGCATGGTGCAGTTTATCGCGCCTTTGAAGCCGGACAAGATGCATGCGGGCAGATTAACGAATGTGACATTGTGGTTTAATGACATTTAAATGTTCTAGAAACAGGTGAGAATCCTTATTTTGTCACGACTATATTAATCTAACGATTCCAGTAAAAAGCCGGTTGAGGCACTTTTTTTGAGTCGGGACCAGAAGTACATATTATTTATTTTCTCGTTTAAATGTATTCTCATCTGTCTATTTTTAATGGCTTTTTTCTTTGTTGTTTTCCCAGTTAAAATAAGCCAGTGACTAAAACAAAACTTGAAATTTTTTTTCTTAAATCATCAATTGACACATTTAAACAAAAACTATAGTTTAGGTCACATCTTTTTTTTTTTTTTTCTACCAAGTCAAGTTTTTGCAACTGAGTATTCACAGCGCTAGTGGGAATGGTTTTCAGTCTTCTCACTTCTTTCAGGCACTGAAAACTAAACAGAAGACTACCTTTATCTTCTTGATTTCAAGCTGTCACAATGCTACTGAGCTGTAGCATTCGTCTAAAATGCCTTTCATTTTCAGAATAAATTATAAAACATCATTTCAGTTTTTTTTTCCCAAAATATTAATTTCTGAAAGTTTTATATGCAAAAAGTAGATGCATCTCATTCCCAAAAATAACTACAAAAAAATCAACAACAAAAAAGAAGTATTTAAAATCAATACAAAAAACGTTTACAGTAGGATAATTGATAAAAAATATTTTATGAAAAGATCAGTTTAAAAGAAATATAGTTTCAGGAATTTTTCAAAACCCTTTGCCTGTCCAGAGCATTTTCTTGCGTACTATCCAAATGTTCATGCTTGTTTTTTTACTAGCAGCCATACCCAGCTGGTTGATCATAAAAAGCGTTCAATTAGAATGGAGCAAAAACAGCATCATGTTTAATTGTAACAGAGTCTATCTTCTTCAATTACTTTAAAGTACTTTCATTAAAAAAAACATTGAATTACTGCAGTTACTGATACAACAGAAGTAGTCTGTATTTATTCAATCGAAGTTAGCTGAGGACATGAAGGGATAAAAACAGGCAACATGAAGAACCACTTCAGACTACAATTATTTTGGAGTTTTTGAAATTCAATTTGTCAGTGTGCTACCAGGGATGTAAAAGAGGATACATTTATAAAGCAATTGTTTGATGAAAATTGGTTGAAAGATCAACCAAAAATAAGAAAGAAACCATTTGGGTGGACTCAATTATCAAGTTAACTGACTTTTAAACAATCAACTACAATTGAGTGAAGTTTGTAATATGCGAAGGACGGCCAAAGGGTTAAAATCAGACTTATCCCCTTCCCACACTTTTAACATCTGATTTATTCTAGTCTTTTATTTTGTGGCACCGTACCTATTGGAGAAGATACCGAAATCAAACAAACACAATTTAAATATCTGGAAAGTGTTTTAACAGAAGACGAAAAACGCGACACTGAAAACCGAAGGGTTATTGACATAGCGAAAGACGCTTTCCAAAAGCTAAGCAAAGTATTAAGAAACAGAAAAAAAAATAAAAGAGCACTGAACTTTTATGTAATATCAGTTTTCCCATGCTCTCTAGTGGTGGCATTATTGTCTTGCATGAGGTAAAACGATAGGAAAAAATTAAATTTGGCCACCGTAATCTTTACAGTTTGCATTGGGAACGTTCATTTCGATTCCAGCCCGGGGACAATTTTCGTGGCAATGAAGTACATATTTAGGTTTTTAATAAGGGGTTCATAGCTGACTCCATAACTGATTTCACTCTTGTTAAAAAACTGATAGATTTTTCAGTGGCGGTCCTCATCCGCCATTAATATATTCCACATTTTTGGCATTTTGCTGGCCATTAATCGCCTCTGAAAGCTCATCATTTTGCTGGCCATTAATCGCCTCTGAAAACTCATCATTTTTGAATTGTCACTCGGTCGTCCATGAAACACGCAAGTCATTCAAAACCTTGCCTCCAGCCTAAAGAACGCCTAAAAAATATTGGTAGTAGATTTTCCGAGCATTTTCCTAAACTTTGGTGCAAGCACGTTGCCCGGATTAATCAGCCATCGCAAAACCGTTCCAACAAAACCTCACATAATAACGGAACATTAGCAGACGGTACAAAACACTAACAAACTGGTTCTGTAGGTTGAGTAGCAAAGAGCGTTAGTTGCGCGTGTATTACAGTCCGGCAACTTTCTGATATAACCTCGTAGACAAGGTTCAATTGCAGCCAGTGAAATAATAATATGATTATTATTTCATTTTTTCCTACTTCTACTCCTCCTACTACTGAAATTTGCTGTGTCACGATATATGTAATCATTCGAGTGAATTAAATCTTAACAGTTACATCGCGGATTAGAGAAATGTCCTTCACGCAATTGTTTACTTTCTGTTAAGTAAATCTTGAGAGTTCTGAATTTTTTTTTTTTTTTAAGCGTTTCACCCCAAGCAAGGCGAAAAGCCACTAGCACGCAAGGGGTTACAGAGAATTGGAGCGAGAGCAAAGAGGAGTGAGAGAGGAAAGGACGAAGAGAAGGATAGGGGATAGATCAAGGCATCTGGAGACGTCGATTGACGTTACACTCGAATAGATGGAGATTATAGTTATCGGGAAAACAAGAAATGGTGAGGGAGTTCCACAGGCGAGAAGTGCGAAGCATAAAGCTATTGGAGTAGAAGAGACGGCTACATTCAACAGTTTCGACAGTGAAAGAGTGAGAGCGAGATGCCAGCTTAGTTGAACGCTTAAATTCATGAAGCCTGGGAACCAGCGAAAGCAGCTCATCGGGGCAGTTACCATTAAAGTATTTGTAAAAAAGACAGAGGGAGGCAACGGCACGTCTGTGAGAGAGCGGATGCAGACGTGATGCCAGATCAGGGCCAATTACATCTTTGGATTTTATCAAGGACCTTGAGACAAATAGAAGGGGCTCCAGACCATATATGGCAGCAATACTCCATGCAAGGGCGAATGGTTGATTTTTAGATTTGAAGGATCGACTCCGGCGAGAAAAATTTCCTGGCACGGCACAGGGAGCCGACTTTCCTAAGTGATAATCACAAGAAAAAGTCTTTCTCTATAGCTATCAGTTATGCAGAAGTCAAATCTAGAATGTTCACGCAGTATCTGTAAAAGTATCCATAAATTTTCTCACCTATCGACGTGAACAAGTTGGGGTGGTATTTTTGCTTTTGATGCGCTATGAAATTGGTTTATTAAAAATCCCAACATATGAATAATCGACTGTTCATGGGCTATTTTGCAAAACCAGCTGGTTCGAAACAGCGAACAGATTTCGCAAGCTAAATTTAAAAGCTGGAAAATGTTTGAGTTTCAATATCCTTAGGCTACAAAAGCGCTCAATTAGAATAAAAATGATTTTCTTAGCGTAGCTTAGATGAGGCACAAGGACGTAAGTAGCGAGCACCTCATGAAGATCGAACTCACTATTCAGTAGTAATTGGTCTAGCGAGACAAACTTGCTAACCATTACAACACGTCGAAGTACCCTAAAAAATATGGAACGCTTCACGAATTTGCGTGTCATCCTTGCGCAGGGGTCATGTTAATCATCTCTGTATCGTTTAGTATATACACTGTCGAAGCGAGAAATATTGGAATTAAAGAAAGCTGTAAAAGTGGAGAGTATATATATATATATTGGGATGTTACATTAGCTAAAAAATAAGAGTGGTCTCGATTCAGTAAACGGTATAAGATTTTATCAGAATCTCAGTGAGATTACGGATTCGGCACATGATGTCAATAACTAGTAACCGCAAAAGCCACAATGAAGTCTATCCGAACAGCCTAGTTTTTGTTTTTTTTTAATAGTGCCCTGTATGCACTGAGACTGTGCAGGTAGGGCAATGATGACAGAGTTCCTCGTTCACTTCGGGCGCGGAAATGGACAATTTTAATCTGAAAGCTGGAGATTTAGGATGGCGTAAAGAGTGTCGGTACAGGAAGTAGAATCATCGAGAAAAGTTCAAATTTCAGCCTAAGTCTCTTCTCTAGATAGTAACTCCGTTGTTCTTAGAGGAGTAAAACAATGAGATCTACTGATTCCTATAGAAAAAAATTAAGCATACCATCTCTTAGAATTTCATAATTTAAAAAGAAAAAAAAACCCAAAAAATGCATAAAATTAATCATTTAAAATTTAAATTAATCATTTAAAAATCCTTGAATCTATTAAATCAATGCAGCCTACCTTATTTAAGCAGAAGAACTGTTTTTTTTATGACTGAATGGGATCAGTTTATAAAAAATACACCCGACTCATATCACTGATACGCGTGGGACACCTCGACGTGGTGTAATGGTTAGAAAGCTTGTCTTGCTAGATCAGTTACGACTGAGTATTGAGTTCGATCCTCAACATTCGATGAACCCAATAAAAATTTCTTACTGAAATTGGGAGGCAGGTATATTGTAAGGGATCTCACATGCCAATAAAGATTATATATCACACTGAAATATAATAACGTAATATTTGTTCTAATTAAGCTGTCTAAAAAATGATATAATAATAATGAAAGAAATACAAAGAATTGTACTCACACGTACAGCTCGCACATTACAAAGAGCTTTATCGATCTAAAATGTGCGTGATCTTAGGGTCTTTTGTTCTGTTTTTTTTACAAATATGATCAGTGGAAAATGCTACGAAGCCATTTCTGACCTTAGGTCTGTGGAAGGGTCCCTGTAGAAAATGTCTATACAAAAGAAATCCAAAGAAATAATAAAAATAATAATAATTCAATATTTTTCTTCTTAGGATTTTCAACCAGAAAAAAGCTGATTTTTAATGAAGAAAGTATTACAAATCGGACATGTTTAGGAAGAGGGCGAGTAATGGATCTTTCTAAACTATCTAATTATATTAAGTCACGTAGGCAGGCAATAATCTTTCTTTTACCACATCAGTGATGAATTATGACCTCACACAACAATCACAATCATCTCAGTGTTCCTCGATGAAAATCGTATATATAAGAATCCTAATGATATAAATATAAATTGATAGTAAGAGATAAAAAAAAAAAAACATGTACATCCAAAATGGCGATGAATGTTGGTTTGGTTTGGTTTTGATTTGTTTTACGGCATATCAACCTCAATGGGTTATTTAATGCCGACAAGATTTTTTATTGCTGATAATATTCTTTCAAAAATGTATTGCTGGTAATAATTATTTAAAAAATGTATTGCTGGTAATAATTCCCCCCCCGCAAATTATTGCTTGTATTAAAACCTATTTTTACACTTTCATAGTGTCTTGACCCCAGTTTGGGGTTAACTATTTGTCCATAGCTGGGACCCTAACAGGTGCTACCACCCCGGGTCAGCGTGGACCAAGGAACACCAGCAATTAAGAGGTAGTTCCACGTTCCTCAAAACCTCCTGAACAGAGGCGTTTATCGTCTTATCCAGGATGTGGATGTAGTTTATCCTCATATACAAGACGGGGTGAATGTTGAACAATTTCCACACAGAGGAAGAGAAGAACTGAGGTAACGAAGATGCAGTTCAACAGAAGGATGCTGAGAATATTGAGGGCGGAGCAACACTGGAAGTTTTAAGAAAAATGAAAACAAAGAGGACACTTATATTTAGAATCAGGAGACAGTTGAAATTTCTGGGATACAATAATGTGGAAAGGGTGTTTGAAGAATTTGATACTCACGGGACGGGTAGAGGAAAACAATGAGTAACCTACCTACGGAGCTTGTGTGAATAAATGGCTGAACAAGGAGAGATTGTAAAGCGACAAAAATTATTTAGAGCTACAAACGATAAGAAGCTGTGGAAAGCCACGGACATGCGCAACATATAGCAAAAAATGTTTCCATACATGCAATATGGCAGAAAACAAGTTAATCAGTCAAAATAGTGAAATATTCATGTGTATAAACTCACACAAAAAGAAGTGATTTACTTTTTCTCTCGACCGTTCAAATAGAATCTATAGCAGTTATAGAATATTGTTTAAAAAATTACAGTAAAATCCTTCAGATTGAATAAAATATGATTTGACAATAGCCATGATTACGTTTTCTGTATGTGTAATGTAATATATTTTTCGCCCCTACAACTAACTGCTATACAATTAACTAATTGTCTCACATAGGAACGTTATTCAAAAAACAAAATTTAAATTTTAACAATAACTAAAAATTAAAATATCCAAAGTTAACATGAAACTAAATCAAAAGCTATGTATTACTAGTCCGGTTTTCTTGGTAGCGTTGAGTAATACTCTTGCTAATATTTCATTAGCAAATAGATGTATCCGGGCTGCGTGACCGATAAATATAGAAAGTTACATTTTGCTTATATATATATATATATATATATATATATATATATATATATATATATATATATATATATATATATATACATACATACACACACATACATACATACATACATACACATAAAAAAAAAGAGAAAGAAATGTATATTAAATTCTCAAGTTCTCAATGCATGTTTATGTCCAAAAAGAGAAATTAAAACGTATAAATGGTTTTAAGTGGGTGGGGAGTGTTATTTTTTCCTTCATCTAACTTAGTGCATCAAAGCATAAGATTAAATAGTTTATGGTTGGACAAAGAACGAAAAATGATATTAAAAGAAAATCATTCCATAATGTCAGTAGGCTTTCGTGCACACACATACATTATATATATATATATATATATATATATATATATATATATATATATATGTATGTATGTATATGCACAACATCGTTAAAATCATATATCCGATATAAAAAAAACTATTCTTTCACAAACTTATTGGAAACTGTAAACTCATATATACAAAAACGCTTTCTCGTCGACTCATTTGTCGTAATTCCGGCCAAAATTCTGAAATCAGCTTCAACTCTCTATTCTTAACGTCTGCGACTGGATTCTGAAATTTTATTCACTAATTGTTTTTTTACTCTTTTCTTTCTCTCCTCCAACAATAAGAGTAAATAAGTTCGCCTCTCGTACGATTCACTCTCCTCCCAGGTCTACCGAGCAGTAGTGGTTTATCTCTTATTTCTTGTTTGCTATTGGCTGTCCGGTTCATTCTGAAGTCTATTTTAACTTTATAATATTAAAGCTTGTCATTACTTATACATACATCACAGTAACCCTCTGCTTTGAGTGGCTCTTGGGATTTGTATTTGGTGAACAGTAGTAAAAAAGTGGGGGCTATATGGCAACACATATAGAAAATCGAAAATGACAATAAGGCAGGTCCTTTTCACTAACGCTATAATACTCAATGAATTAAAACGCAAACAAAAGATTACACAATCATCTATGTTAAATCAAGACGACAAATAAAGAAATCACTTAGGACTCTGGAGACGTGTTTTAGGCGCCATTTCATTTCAGGAATTGGGCAGTCATAATTCTCCGCAACTTCCTGTCTTATATAGCACTAAATGTTTGCCCCTCCATCAGCCATCTTTGTTATGCTATTCATTTACTCGAAGATATCTATCAGGTTACTTGCATCAATATGATCTATTTCCCCCAGAGTATTAGCCAAAATTTTAGCTATTCTTTCAATAAAACCGTAGTCAGAAAATGTTCTTTTCAGAACGAATCATATAACATCAGTTTGACTTATTTGCATGATTATATAAATATACACACAAACACTTATATATATATATATATATATATATATATATATATATATATATATATATATATACATATACATGTGTGTGTGTGTAAATATATAAAAATAGGAAAGAACTCGTTAGGTAAACAATCCGAAGTTCTTTAGTATTTTTGTTTTTATTTTTATAAAACAGTGCTCGATACAAAAGTAGAGCCTTTAAATAAATAATTCTATAATATATATATATATATATATATATATATATATATAATATAATATAAAAGTGAACATTGAAGTCAACACACAAAAGCGACAGGCTGTTTCATGCTAGAGGCAATCGTCAGGACGGCCTGACGATTGCTTTTAGAATGAAACAGTCTGTCGCCTCTGAGTGCTGACTTCAATGTTGACTTGTATATTTACATTTACATACGCTCTATCTCTGATATTGAGCACTTTATCCTATAAATATAGCACATCTTAAAATTCATATTTTTCATATATATACATGCATATATATATATATATATATATATATATATATATATATATATATATATATATATATATATATATGAATATACACACACATATAGGTATGTATGCATATATATATATACACACACACACACAGACATCTATATATGTGTGTGTGCATATATATATATTTAGGAAATGGCTTGAATTTATTTTGTTTAAACGTGATATTTGGTGCATACTCATATTCGAGTAGAAGAGCTGTTTTTTTTTGTTTTGCTTTTTGTTTTTTCTTTCGTTTTTTTTTAATTAAACAGTATTTGTCGAACGACATCTACCGACCGGAATGTTCGAGAAACCTTTTCAGAAAAATATTCGTCCTCCAGCAGAATTCGGACATGCATCCCTTATCATTACATCTGATCTACATGAAGGTTCGGCCACGTAAGACTTCCAGTCAAACTGGAACTCCTACATGGTATATATATATATATATATATATATATATATATAGTGATTTTCCAAGCGTAGCTTAGATGTGGCACAAGGCCGAATGTAGGGGGCACCCAGTGAGGATCGAACTCACTAGTAATTGTTCCAGCGAGACAAGCTTTCTAACCATTACACTGCCTCGAGGTGCATATATATATATATATATATATATATATATATATATATATATATATATATATATATATATATATATATATATATATATATATATATATATATGATCCCCGCTTATAAATTGAATAATAATAAACGGGGATCATATCATTCATATACAGGTTCGGGGTTGATGTATCTTATTTATATTGTTTCCGACGAAGTATTCTCGCCATTTAAAACATTAACCTCTATATTTGTTTGAATGATTCATGAATTATATTTGCACCTTTTAATTGAAATATATATATATATATGCTTGCACAAGGTCACAAGATCAAATTGTTGATAACGCTAGGTATAAATAGCTAGAATACGAGTAGCCATCTACACTCTATAAATATATCTGTCTATATTTCTGAGATGAGGTATTATGTACATTATTCGGACTATCGTCCTCATCTTTGTAGCCATATTAATCACAACGTTTCGGCCGTTGTACGCTCCGGCCTTCGTCATGCGGTTGGAATGTCGAACTGAACCCTTTATTTCGCCCACTGGGGTAGACTGTTCTAGTTCCACGTGCCATGTTTAATGGATGTCAGTTATCAGTTATCTCCTGTTAATTTCCCTCTGAAAGTTCTCCACTGCCTTAACAGGCTATTGAACTCACACTCTTTGGGTCCTGTCACTGGATCTAACCAACGCCTTTATCCACTGTGGCATGCTGAGGACATATGCCGAAACGATGTGATAAATATGGAGACAAAGATGAGGACAATAGTCTGAATATATATATATATATATATATATATATATATATATATATATATATATGTGCAATGACTTATATATATGTATACACACACACATATATATGTATATACATATATATGTATTTACAGACATATTTACACGCACACATTTATATATACACATATATATAATACATACAGACAGAGATATATACATACACACATAGATATGTATACACACATATGTATGTATATACACACACATATATATATATACACATACATATGTAATTATATACACACCTATATATTTATATACACTCACATATATATATATATACATATAGACATTTATATATAAACGCACATGTATTTGTATACGCACATACACACACACATATATGTATATACACATATATGCATACATATATATGTGTAAACACACACATATATATACACACGCATATATGTATTATACATATATATATATATGTATATATACACACATACATCTATATATATGTGTGCGTGGATATATCTATAATTAAAAAAAAACAAGTGAAGGAAAGAGAATCGCATTTTAAAAAATTACCGATAAATCAGAAACGAAAGGTGACAGTTTAGGTACAAAATTTTAAATTAGATCTTTGGACACAAAAACGAAGACTGTCCACAGAAGGGTTAGATCCCCAGCGCCAAAGTAATCATCTACCAAGCATCTACAGTGTTATAAAATAAAATAAGACATATCTCGGCTGATTTACAGGCAAATACTCAAGAGAGAGGACCGGATGTAAACGGGACAAAGCCCCGTCACAAAATGACCATTATCTTTCTTTACAAATGTTCCCGACACGTGTGTTCCGGTCGAAAAATAAAATAATATTTAAAGTGCTCTATTTTTCGTCCAATAAAAATGATTCCCTCCTAATTATACTCGCTTCGTTTTTCGAGCCTGTTAAGCCATAAAAAAAAGCTATAAAAGGGGTCACACGGAAGTTCAACAGGCAGTCCACAAGGTGCCCAGAATAGAGACCTGTCACGTTCAGCTGCGGACAGCAGGGGAGCGTCAACCACCGTCAACATGTGTGAACTACTATGAGAGATCGACCTAGATCTGAAAGCCGGCTTATGAACTTTACCACAAGGTAGCTGTCCCAAACCCTCACGTTCCTGTTGAAATAAACCACGTAAATCTATTTCTACTGTTGTCGTATTTCTTTCTTGCAACCATACGCTTGTCTATAACAACAGGCTCAAACGACCAATATTTATTTATCCCTAAAACAAGTCAACGCCTCTAGACAAATATATTGATTAAAAAAGAATTACTAATTTCAATATTAAATACACGAACAAAGGTTTATATATATATATATATATATATATATATATATATATATATATATAATATATATAAAGAGAACGCAACATTCGCTGAATAAAATAACACATAATTAACTGAAATATACACGAAAAAAAAAACTATCGAATAAACAGGAAGTAACTCCCACTATCAAAATAACCCGATCGATTAAATTATTTCCTAAACGTTTAATTTGGCCTGGAATGATCTCTTCTAAAGGCGGAAGTATTTTCAATACATTTGTGTGGGTGAGGATGTGTGTAATGTATACATTTTTTGTAAGTTTATGTATATATTTCCATCACACTCCAACCGCCCTGTCGGCTGGAGCTTTAGAATATGCCGACTATAGAGAAGCGAACCCCCACCAATAAGGCCACCGGTTTGCCGTGGGTGGCGACTCATAAGGCTCGAGGACGGAATCCTGGAGGCTAAGCAGTCCATGATACGGGTCTATAAGTGGTCATGTGACAGACAACACCCCTCTTTGGTCTTTACTCTTTACTTAGGCTAGCGGTCGGTGAGGCCCGATCTGATCAATTTGGCTTGTCACATATATAATTAATCCCGAAAAATTGATTACATAACGATCTGACAGCCAATCCTTTATTATTTTTAAAGTGCTAAAAGGCGCTGGCTGAGGGTCTATCGAGTCGTGGGAAAAGAAACTTTGATCACGGTTTCAAATTAAGGCATCAGATTTTAGGAACACTGAAGCACAATATGAACAGGTCCTTCGCACGACGAGAGTATGCTGGTAGGTGTATCCACATCTCAATAAAGGTGAATGGGTTTAACCCCCTTGGTAATAGTAAGTGGACTTCGTGATGTGTGGTGGAGAACAGGATTAATGAAAAAAAAATCACATGGCAAATATAAATAAAAAAAGCGCAAAAGGAATCTATGATTCAAAAATAGAAGCCATAATAGATTCATAATAATCCAATCACTTGAGGAAGCTCTTCGAGGTTATGCTAAGCTTCCGTAATTTTACATTAGGAACGTTAGTTATTAGCGCACAAGAATGAAAAAGTTCCACCAGCACTTTGATAAGTTAACCTGTTTCTCAAATGTCGATTTCTTATTCTATATCGAGATAAAGATGAATTTAGGAAACCCATTCTAATTTCTCTTGAAGCGGAAAATCTAACAAGATGTCCGTACTTTAAAAATTACTTAAAGAACAAAAGTTTAATATGTATTATACTAGCAAAAGCCGGATCTAATAAACCGGAAATAACGCATATCCGGTACACAGAAATTTGTAAGCAACTCACCGGAAATTAGATATTAAAATCGAAAATAAAATAAGAAAAAGAAAAAAATTAAGAAAACACCTAAAGCAAAGAGAGGAATTGTAAAATTATACAAGAGATTGCCGACAAAATTGTTCCGTTTTTATTAACTTATAGTGTTAAATTCGGTTTGTGTATGCATTTTTTAACATATTATTAGAATTGTTTGGTTTGGTTTGTTTCGTTTTACGGCATATCAATCTCAATGGGTTATTTAATGCCGACAAGATATATTGTTGGTAATATTTTTTATCAAAAATGTATTGCTGGTAAAAAATTTTCTAAAAAGGTATTACTGGTATTAAACCTATTTTTATACTTTCATAGTGTTTTGACACCTTTTTTGTGGAAGATAACTATTGCCCATAGCTGAGATCCTAACAGGTGCTACCACCCCTAGGCCAGAATGGACCTGGGAACACCAGCAAATATGAGGTGATTCTTCGATCATCATAACTCCTGATTAGAGACCTTGCTGTTGGATATAGTTTATCTTCATACCCAGGACGCGGATGTAGTTTATCGTCTTACCCAGGACGCGGATGTAGTTTATCTTCATACCCAGGATATGGATGTAGTTTATCTTCATACACAGAACGCAGATGTAGTTTATTGTCTTACCAAGGACGCGGATGTAATTTATCTTCATACTCAGGACGGTAGGATTGTTGCTTACTAAGGTTAGCTTAGTTTGGTACACGCTCACAAGTATCGAGTGCCAGGTAAGGATCGAACTCAGTCGCTCGCTAATCATAACCCCAACACGGGTCGGCCGATTTATTTCGTATCAGTTTTGCAAGATTTGACACTGTGTTCAAATTTATATTCAAATGATTTATGATATTTTTTCCTATAGAAGTCTTTCATATACAGTTCTGTTGTTTTATCTCACATTTGTATATGCAATTTAGAAATCATTTAAACTTGAACTAAGTGAGGACAACCTGCCTACCTTCAAAATTAACTCGTAGTGGAAGACTAATCACAAGTGCCGATGGAAAATATATATCTACCACACCGAGCAGAGTGTTCGGTCATACTTCATGATACAAATATTTACTCGGCTTAGCTCGAGATGACACTACGGTATTGTAGCACTCAATGATAGAATTTACTACGTTTCACTAACAGGTGTTCATCTGTGGAGCAAGGCGTTCAAACAAGAAATGACAAAAAATGGTTTCTGAGTCGAGGTATTCGAGCATATTTCCGGTTAATAAATTAATCCATTGAAAATAAATATTTAACATTTTTCAACCAATGTGTCGCGTTCCCACCAACGATAAAAAAAAATGCTTCGCGACCCCCCCAATAGAGTATAAAAGCAAAGTTACCGGATCAGACAAGCCAATAAGGAGAAGAGAGACGGATACAGACAGCAGCAGTTTATGACGCACACGACTTCAAAGAGCTTCCCTTACACATTCAACCGTCTTTCTCATCGAGCCACGTGACATTTACACTCTTCCTCACCAAGATACGTGACATTTACATTCTTCCTCGCCAAGCTACGTGACACTTGCACTCTTCCACCTCGCTTTCTCTCTTGACTCTTTTTTCTCACACGTGCACGCGAAGAAATCATATTTCTTTTCATCTTAACAAACAAGGAACTTTAACACAAGAACTTTAATACTCGTACACGCTGAGAAAAAATTTAGTCGTTAAAACACGAAAATAAAAACATTTTATATTTTTATATTTAAAAATCTTTCTTGTCTTTTTCTTTGTTTTGGGTTGATTTAAATCCGCAACACAATATAAATTCCTGTTATAAACATGAGTAAAACACAAATGGAACTATAAACGCTTTTATTTTTTAAATTCATAAAACATTTCCGAGATGAAAGTCATCAAAAGGTACAAAAACATCATTTGAATTATTATATTTGATGACATAAGACTTTCTCCTAGTAAAGAAAAACAAACGAGCGTTTGAGTTTGTAGCAATATGACTACTGACAAGGTTCGACCATTTCTTTTATAGTCGAATAGTTCAAATAGTAGACAATTATGACGTCTACCACCCTAAAGAAATGGCTTAAAATATCTCCCGGGTTTTATAATGCAAAGTTGGGGTATCAGATTGACTAATGTTTACCCAGACGCCGGAGACTACCAATGCTTGTACGTAGCCCATCTCTATTATACTGTAATATAAATGGGCAAGGAACTTGAATATTACAATAGATACGGTATATAGAGAAATGTTGATTAATCAACTATTACGACTTCGCATTCTCCAAAGACTATTATTTTTCGGGGGAATGGTATCTCTGCTCAGACTTCCTGAGGTTGACCTTCGAGGTTAGATGGAAGACAAAACAAGAAAGTCGATTTTGACTGACTGAGCCAGCATGGGAATGAGAGAGACAGAAAGCGTTTTCAGTGAGTCGAGTCTTAACCGTCAAACAACAATGTAGAGGTGTTTCCTTTCGTGTCTGAAACAGCACCCCAATGATGGGAGAGCGACCTCACTGGTTAGATAGAAAATGTAAGCGTCGACAACATTAATAAAACTAGATAAGTTCAAATTATCTTTGTTGATGTCTTGCATCTCTGGAACCAAAACATTTCACGACCCCGGCTGGGAGAAGAAGAGAGAGAAGCTATGCAACATATAAAATTGCTAACCATTTGGTCAAATTATTTGGTTTTCATATCTGACACCTAAATCTCAATGCAGCTTCAGCGGACCTTTTTTTACGTAGCTGTTACTAAAGTCAGTTTTGAAGATTTTTTTGTTTTAACAATTTCAATTCACAATCATACAAGCACACTTGGAATTCACACGCCTTATATAAGCGAAATTGTTAATCTTTTAGAAAACGAACAACTGACAATGATGGCGTTAAAAATAAAATATCATCTTAATGCCTGTCATCAATCCTATGAAACCACCAAGTAAAAGTAAAACAAACCGGCAAAAGATACGTACGCGATTTGGTTAGCGGGAAACTAAGTAATATTCCGTAATGTTACTAATTACTGAAATCAATGTTAAAAATTGTAATACAGTAAAAACTCTCAGAAGCTTATGAATCTTTATTTTACTAATTCAGCTTTAACACTGAAAACCTTTTATTTTATTGTGATGGATGGTTACAAGCGAGAGGGGAGATGGGATGTACTTAATTTATTATCACAAAAATATCCGCCAGTAAATAAAAGTTTATACCGCTGATTTTCGTCAACAATTCTTATATTCGTGAATCCAGATCGCTTTGAATCATTCTTATATACTTTTGACAGTGTAAGAACATGGTCGTAGAAAGACAATGTCAGCTGTGATAAAAGTCAAATGGTAGTCAACTGGCGAAGATAATTTTTTTATACATTTTGAATTTCAGGGAATTATTTATTTAAAATATTAAACGCTATACAACACAAACAATCGTTCATTTACAGTGACCTGTAGCTAAAACGGAAAAGAAATGCTTAAATGTAAAAAGTATTTCAAAGCATTCATGTATAGAAACTAAGAAAACCCACCCAATTCTATAAAACTATATACGACAATACAATCTTTGTATACAACTTAGTTTATGTAATTTCGATAACAGTGAAATTTCATTTTTCATGGCGACTGACAGTAGAATAGAATAGAATATCGTGTGGCATAAAAGATTTTCTTAGAAATCTATTATCGATGCATTTTAATACAAATTGAAAATTACGTGGACGGAAAGATTTTCTTCGAAACCGGTCAGAGAAAATGAAAGCGTTTAAATACGAATGAAAATGTAATCTGTCACTCCTTCTAGCAACTTTCCATTTATCTTCCTGGTCATCGGCGGTCATTGTGATATTTCGTTCAGCCACTATCTTGGTCACTAACACTGAAAAGTTTCGTACTGGTGGATTCGATTTGGAGACTGAGACGAAATCGTCCTATGAAGTCTTGTGATTTATCAAAAAATGAAATCTCTCCGCTCTAGTCAAACCTGACAGTCATTAGAACACACGGAAACTGAGTGGGTCCTACATGATTTTAGCCCAGTCTGAAGTGTGTTGTGCTTTTATGACCAGCAGTAAGGAATATAATATATATAATAAGGAATATAATATATATAATAAGGAATAAAGAATATACGGAGTATAATCTTCAAAGCAGCCACTCTTTTGACCAAAACGGAAGAAAATGATAGGTAACTAAATAAAAACAATTAGGAAAACGTACCATTTGGCTCTATTTGAAGGCTTACACAATCACAGTAAAATTAGATAAGTTCAAATTATCTTTGTTGATGTCTTGCATCTCTGGAACCAAAACATTTCACGACCCCGGCTGGGAGAAGAAGAGAGAGAAGCTATGCAGCATATAAAATTGCTAACCATTTGGTCAAATTATTTGGTTTTCATATCTGACACCTAAATCTCAATGCAGCTTCAGCAGACCTAGTACCGGGCTGCCCGTTGGAATCACACTGTATCACACTAGTTATGAACTAGTTTAAAGCCACAGGTGTATGAGTTTCAAGGAATAGTCAGAGTGGTGGCCGGAGGGAGTCAGAGGTTTCGCTAGATGAAGGGAAAAATTGAACCATTCTGCGACATCTATCATGATAGAAATACAACGGTTTACCAAATGCCAACTACCTTAGATCGTGCAAGTGAACCACTGCATACAAAACCAAGCATACTTGGAAACAGAGTTCGCATTTTCATTTCTCAACGTGGCGTTAATTTTGTTTTCTTGTGAACGTAAAATGAATTTTACTTGTTTTTATTATTATTATTTTTGGTATTATTTATCTATTAATAATAATAATAATAATAATAATACTTTTTATTATTATTGATTTTTATTATTATTAATAATAATTTTGTTTCATTATCATTAATATTTATTTACTTTTTTACACTGAAAATCAAGACACAACGTTGGGGTGATATGTCCGGTCGGTGAAAAGTTGAAATGGATCTGTTACATATTTGCACCTGTCGCTTTGTTGAGAACAAAATGAAGAAATTAAAACCTAAATTGTTTATCGATTTAAAATACCACATTTGAAGAAGTCATAAAAATGGCTTCAAAGGGCTGCACGTTTCGGCTTATATCTTTTTTCTGTCACCAGACAGAAAGGGAAATTAGCCCTCGCGACATATATACCCATTTTAATTTCATGAAAATTGTGTGTATGAAGTTGAATAAAATTTTATTTTTATTTTTTATGGTTCAAAAAATTAACAAGAGAAACAAAAGAGAAATAGATGAACGAACTTTCGTGAATGTATTAATAACTCGCACGACATTCACCGGATGATAACCTTAACTTCAGTTTCCGGTTACAGCTAAAAACTATAAACCTAACAACAGATTCCATAAGCAGGAACAAAAGAATAGGGGACAACAATAAAAATAATCTTCGACATATTGTTCAGAATATTCTCAACTCTCTCACGAGATATGATAATAACATTGACTATTTGGTGGAGTAATGGATAGCGGCTCGAATTAAGGAATCGGAGAGCCGAGTTCGAATTCCAATCGAATCTATTTCATTCACTTACTACCCTTGGGAAAGGTATGAGTCCTCTTCTCCCCGACCCAATCTATGGGTAAATAGCAGGACAGACCGGGTTCTATAGCCTTGGATGGCAATTGGTCTATCGCAGAATAAAATGGCAACCTACTGCAGGAAATAAATTGCCTCGTCAGTCATATATCGAAAGATACATGATGGCCTAAGCTGTATCACGTATGGCACATAATTGATGATGGTTATAGCCAATCGCCTGTCATCCATCACAATGTGATGAACACGATCACACGACCTTCGGTGGTGGTATTAGGTTGGTGCAAAAATAATGTCGTTTTTGACGTTAAGTTGAACGTTAAAAAACGACATTATTTTTGCACCAAACTAATAGTTGCAGGACGTCCAGACATTGGGTCATTTTCAAGACTCTCCCTTCCCCTCAAATTCTAAATTCAGCTGCCCACTTTTGCCACTGTTGATAAAGCTGGGGCATCTTTCCCTAATGTAACAACCGTATCAGCATGAACCTCCTTGGGGAATAAACCCTTTTCCTGCGGGTGACTGATAACACCACCAGACTAAATTTTGTACAATTTCAAGAGAGTTCGGTACTTGTTACTTTTGAAGTCTTTTTTAAACAGTCAAATGTCAGTTTACCTGGAACGAAGAAATGCAGTTATTAAAAAGGGTTGGAATTAATGTGGGCAAGATTTCAAAGTACTTTCATCGCTTTATAATCAGCCGATGAACTTGTCAAACTACCTTCGTAGCATAGGGATTAACAATGGATTAAGAAATAAAAAAACATACACACCTGAATACAGACATTAATTTTAAGCTTCAAAATTATATCACTGGATTCTTCAACAGACAGATAATCTAGGACAGGGGGTCGGCAACATACGGCATACCAATAACTACTACAACGTAATTTCAATTTTAATATATACTAAAGTATTTATATACTATATATCAGTGCTTCTCAAACTACCTGATATGGCGGACCGGTATTTTTTCTCTGTGTGTCACGAACCTGTAATATTTTGTGGTAATATTAATTTATACCGGAAACGATAAAATAAATGGAAGATAAAAAAAAGTCAACTTTTATTATATTTATTTTATAATAAATATAATAAAAGTTGACTTTTTTTATCTTCCATTTATTTTGCAAAAAGTAATTCAATATCAAAACATATAAAAAGTAATAAAAAATAAGCAGTTTATTAACGCAAAAACCTTAATCTTTACAAATGATTCCTTAGTATGGCCTGGACACTTGGCCGCGTACCGGTAGCTGATGTTTCGTGTACTGGCACCAGTCCGTGGACTACCAATTTGAGTAGCACTGCTATATATTACTATATAAACTATATTGTAGAAGAGGTATATTGATCTTGACTTGTATAAAAAATACATATGCTGTTGGCACACTAAATGATTTTAAAACCCTAAGTCGGTACATAGTTAGCAAAAGGTTACCGATCCCTGATCTAGGGGGGTTGAAGTGTTGGTTAAGACGCATTTAATTCACTGGCAGTTATAAGTTGAACACCTCAGTCTAATGCTGAAAAGTCTTATACTCTGCTAAAAAAAATCATATACTTTGGTTCAAACGAACACGCGACACAAAGGCAAATAAGATTGGCGTGAATATTAAACAATATGAAATCTCCCTTAAACATAGAAAGCTGAATGAAAAGATTTAATAAAGGGTTCAGTTTAAAATTAGAACGTTAGTAGGTACAACGACGACAGATACCTGAAGACGATCGGAGAATGCAACGATCGATACATTATAAGTACAGCCACTAATATGAACATGTTTAAATAGTAACCCTTCTACAATTCAAATAGAGGGGATTAATTATAATACCAAAGGAACGGAACCAGCTTAATAAAGTGCCCAGTGAGGATTGACAGTGATAGAACATATATTGGTTTGAAAGACCAGTGTATAATCTATGGCTCGAAATTAAATGTAAGTTTAGATAAAGGAAGTTTCAGAGTGGGCGAAGGGAAAGAAAAAAAAATTCTACATAATCCTTGGAATCCTATCAAACTAGATCCGACACAATAAAGACAACATTCAAATAGAAATGCCCAGGTAACAGGAAATAGTCTGCTGCGTCATGTAAAATAAATAGTGGTTTAATGGTATGCGGTTATGAATGTGGTATGGTTTGGAGGTATTCAATGCGGTACTGCTGATAACTACATAATAATAAGCAATGTGGCTGACATTTTTGTCATTTTTTGAAATCCCCCGGACATACCACCAATAGCAGATATCTACAATACAGACTGTCAATCGTGCGTCCTTCAAAAATGAAAACAATAAGATTACTAAACCTGTTATTGAAAAGAATGAGAGATCACAAAATATGACCTCGAAAAATCCCTTATGTAAGGACATAATTCCCTGAACTCCATATGCGGTTAGATCTATTTAATAAAATATAGAAGCAAAAAGCAAATGATGATTTAATCGTTCATGCTGTTAGAAATCTTTCATGTTGTTATTATGCCTCATATCATTCATGCTGTTATTCTTCTTTTATGTACCGCGTCCCTTCGGGGTGTAGGCGATCATGGCTCTCCACTTCCTCCTATCCCTTGTAGCTCTCAATATGTTTTGTGTTTTTGCTACTTCTCTCAGACCCTGTTCTATCATCCATTTACTTAAGCCCGCTAGGTATGTCACGCGTTGCTTTCCCTTGTCTCTCTTACCCTCTATCCACCCTGTGAGTATCAGACTCTCCAAGCCCGCCTTTCTCAGTACGTGTCCCAGAAATTTCATCTGCCTCTTCCTGATGTTAAGTATAAGCTTCCTCCTTGTTTTGTATCCTCTCCAAAACCCCGTCGTTGCTTCAGTTCGTTACATGCTATTCGGGTTTCGGGTTTCAACAGGTTAATATAACTTACCTTCAAAATATTAACCATACTTGATTTTTTTTTCTTTCAGCTGTTAAACATAAATCAGTTGAAAAGAAATTCGTACAACGAATAAGACTAGTTCGATAGAAATAAAAAAAAATCACCATCCATTGTATGGTAGGAGTAGAAATTTGTCCTAAACAGGGCTTGAGATATGGTTTGGGACATCTTTTTTTAAACTTGCCAGTACTAAAATCTCAAACCACATGTACGAATCGATAATCAATCCTTTATAGTTTACATTGTAACTGAAATATTTCTAAATTTCTTAGCGTTATCAGGAATCGCAGTTCGAATCTCGGCAAAAAGCCAGAATTGTAGATGTTGATTTCGAGGCAAAATCCTCCCTTCTCCCATAGACATGCATAAGGGGATTCAGCGTGCTACACTTTTTTTTTTACTCTTCACTCGCCCTGATTTGACCTTTTGTAACGAACGAATGACAACTCTGTTTTCAAAGTTGGTTGGATATGCATTGGCAGTGGCATAGCTAGGGGGGCGGACTGCCCCAGGTGCCAGCACAGGAGGGGTGACACAATGTCACCCCCAACAAAATTTTTCAACCAGGCTAAGGTGCCAAAAATAGTCTGAAAATAGTGGTGGAGACACAGGGTTTCGCAGGCGGGCATATGACCTCCCCCCCCCGGAAATAATTTATGACCCCCCCCAGTTTTGTCACCCCGTCAGAAAATTTCTAATAAATTGTCGGGAAATTTGTGAGTAAGAAAAATAGCAATGTTTTCAGCTTTCATGTGTTTCAGTTGATACAACAAGAGACATTGTTGTAACATTTTATGATATGGTGTTTTAAGTCTGCATTATTAATAACAACAAAGCGAAATACGAAGCCAAAAGTGCAACAATTTCAGTCTTGCCTGTGTATTAATTCACTGAGATACAATTTTCCATTGAGTGAGCGATATACTTTTGAATATATCTACTAGTGTTGGGACGATTAATCGGAATCGAGAATCGGAAAAATCGAAACTTTTTGGGGTATTGGAAACGGTATCGGAATCGGAAAAATTTGTGCCTATTTTCCGATTCCAAAAACGATTCTTTTAAATTTTTAACTTAATTTCCCATTATTGGTACTAATGATAAATATTTATTGTGTTTAAATTATCACTAAAACTAAAATCATAATAACATCAAAATCCGATGTAAATTTATTTTACTTGTATAAAGAAAAACAAAAAAAATAAACTTTGCATAAATTCTCTAGGTAACCTTTAAAAGAATGCAGTTGATTTACAATGTTCTGAAAAATGCTTAAAAATTAAATAGAACATTTTTGTCAAGAAAAATACTTTCAAATATCATTGATAATTAAATGGTACCCAGAAAATGATGCACCGGAAAATTAGCAACAGAAAATTACGTCAACCATGAGCCAGTCGAGACTGTCGGATCTGGTTGTGCTGTCCATTGATAACGAGCTTACAAGACAAACAGATTTTGACGATGTCATTGACCAGTTTGCCACAATGAAAACAAGAAAACATTCATTCTAAGACCATAGTATCGAATGTCATTCTTTTTTGTATTGCCGTGTTTTGTATTTAGTTGTTTTGAAAGTGAACAGTTGCATTTTAAAAATCTTTTGATTTGAACTGATTATTTTGTGGTATTGGATTTTGTCTTGGATCATACATGTAAACAGTAACGTACCGGTCAGTAGAGTAAAGTAGAGGTAGAGCATGTATGAAAATTTAGCTACAGATAACCATTCAGCATAGGGTGAATCGGGGTCATTGGGGTGATATTTGAGCGGACCGCCCCGGGTGACGTTTACTCTAGCTACGCCACTGTGCATTGGTCAATGAATTTTCGGTAATTGTGCGATTCTACAAAAAAAAAATCGATGATTTATATTCCTCAAAGTCTTCTGCTTTTAACTGGTATAATCAATAAAAGTTACGCCGTCGAATTTCTCGAGTTTTCATAAAATTAAGTAAGGATATTTTTACTATGATTTTCTAAAAATAAAATGTGTCTAAAATAATTTCATTCACTTGTGAAAAAGTTCTAAAAATTTCATTAAAATCCGACAATTATTTGATTTTTGCGAGAATTTCCAAATCAATGTGTTTTTCACCTGAAAAAAAAGCGCTAAAACACTAATGGTAAATATTACGTATACCGCAAAAAAGTGCTCGACCGAAATTCGGGGCGTATATATCAAAGATTCGCTAAACAAAATGATCATACATGATCAATAATGCCTTAAACTTAATAAAAAACAAAGTTTTATCGTCAAAATTTTTATTTTATTGCTAAGAGAGATCAAAGGATTTTTAATTGTTAAATTGTATTTTTTATCCTTTTTAGAACCTTCGAAATTGTGGTTTAAAACGTTGTTTTTCTTGTGTCATTGGGTGACCATAAATATATATAGTAATTTTTTTTTTGCCTTGAAAAAGACGTTGATTTGGAAATTCTTGCAAACACCAAAATAATTGTTGGAATTTAATTAAATATTTTTATGACTTATTCACAAATTAATGTAATTATTTCAGAAGTGTTTCTTTTTTAGACAAATGCAATAAAATTAAAACAATATTTAATTAAAAATTACTTAATTGTTTTCATCAATAAGATATATTATGGACAATATTGTCTTAATACAATTTTGTTTTGGTAAATAATGAATTTTTACAGGAATTGTTTTCATTTTTCTTACATTTTAATTAAATCTTTAAAAAAATTATGTATTAATTTGTATGGGTTAGGTGATAAGTAAAAACTATATTTATTAATCATAAATAGAGACGCTTACTACAATTCAGCAACTCCAGGTATTTTAAAAAGAATTTTGAATTTCCGTGTGTGCCTGTCCGGATATATATATATATATAATATATATATATATATATATATATATATATATATAAGGCTCAAACACTAATATTCCATGGTTATAATTTATTACATTGGAATCGCAATCACGATCCAATTCATCAGACCTACAAATTCAAAAAGAAATCGTAATTTTGAATTTGCAGGTCTGATGAATTCGATCGTGATTACGATTCCAATGTAATAAATTATAACAATGGAATATTAGTGTTTGAGCTTTTATATTATATTCTTACTCTGTCCTGACATTGAGTTCTACCTGGATTCTATCATCTTGAGAATTTATATATATATATATATATATATATATATATATATATATATATATATATTGACCACTAATATTAACAATATCTATATCTATATATATAAATCAAATCAACCATTCGCCCTTGCATGGAGTATTGCTGCCATGTATGGTCCGGTGCCCCTTCTGTTTGTCTCAAGATTCTTGATAAGATCCAGAGACGGATATGCAACGTAACTGGCCCTGATCTGGCATCTCGTCTGCAGTCGCTCTCTCACAGACGTGCAGTCGCCTCCCTCTGTCTTTTTTACAAATACTTTCATGGTAACTGCTCCGATGAGCTGCTTTCGTTGGTTCCCAGATTTCATGAATTTAAGTGTTCAACTAGACTGGCATCTCGCTCTCACCCTTTCACTGTCGAAACTGTTAATTGTAGCCGTCTCGTCTACTCCAATAGCTTCGTGTTTCGCACCTCTCCCCTTTCCCTGATAGCTATAATCTCCAACTATTCAAATGTAATGTCAATCGACGTCTCCAGATGCCCTGATCTATCCCCTATCTTTATTTTCATCCTTTCATCTATCACTCCTATTTGCTCTCGCTCCAACTCTATGTAACCCCTTGCGTGCTAGTGGCTTCCCGCCTTGCTTGGGGTGAAACGCTTAATATATATATATATATATATATATATATATATATATATATATGAACGCCGATTTTTGTAAATACGGACGTCCATACACGACATTATCAGAAAATAAGAATGATATATGGTAAATTTAAAGGCAAAGCACCTAACATTTAATCAAATATTAGATTACGAAGAATATTTTACTATTTTTTAAAGATAACTGGGTAGTTACAAATTATAATTTGTAATATTAATTCTTACAGGTATGCCTCCCATAGAAAAAAATAGTTAAAATTCCGATTGTCAACAAAGCTTTCAATACCTTATAAAAACATCTACCCTCGTGTTAAAAAATACATTTCTGCGATATGTTAAAGTAAAAGTAAGTAATATTTGTTTCAAACCAGATTAATTAAACTTTATATCAATTCATATTTTTCAAATTAAATTAAGTTTCAGAAAAATATATTTTATTTTTGAAAGTTTTTTTAATAAAAATAATTACAACATTGTGATGAATGGCAGATGGGTATATAATGGCTAAAAATAAGCTATTTCCCCGATTTAAAAAAAAAATCAATTTCCAATCAATTTAAATTAATTTTGAAATACAGCAAAGTAGTTTGCTTATTCATAATATTAAAAGGTATATTTGCTTTTAAAGCCCCGCGCTAAATATCTATCAAATTTTTCACAAAATTTCGTCGCAGAAATCACTACGCACTACAGTAAGGCAATGTATTTTTTATTTTATTTTATTTTTTATTTTTTTTGATAAGTGTATTTTATTTATAACATAAAACCTTAAACAAAAACAAATTAAATAATACAATCGCGAACTTTGTAAAGAGCATGATTATCTATAAAATTAAATTACAAAATAAAAATAATTCTAGAAACGAAACTAAATAATAATTAATTAATGCGCGAAAAGAGTATGATTATTTGCAAAATAAAAAAATGCTAGGAAGGAGCATTTTGTTTTATTTTCTAAATAATCATGCTCTTTTTAAACTTCATGCAAAGTTTGCGCATTATTCGTTTTATTTTTGTTTGTTTTAATTTTAATTTAAAAAAATGCTTTATTATATTATTTAATTTCTTTTAATTTGTCATTGCTATTCTACTCGGAAAAAAAGGTTCCATTGTATTATTTAATTTGTTTTTGTTTAAAGTTTTATGTTATAAATAAAACTACACTTATCAAAAATAAAATACATTGCTTTACGGTAGTACGTAGTGATTTCTGCGACGAAATTCTATAAAAGAAGTAAATAGGCCAAAAATAAATTTACGCTTGCGCGAAGGAAAATACCCAGAAGTGCTCCGCGCTGAATTAGTAAAAACAATGCCCGTAATGGCGGACGAATAGTCCGATATTTTCTTGTCGATAACTCCAAAACGGTAGGTTTTATCATAATTTAATAATAATTGTTAATTCGAGTTCAGCATGTTCATTTACATGGAAATATGACGATTTGGGAAAAATTAGATAGATATTTAGCGCGGGGCTTAAAAAGCAAATTTACCTATTAAAATTTAACCTATTAACTTGAAATTAAAACTAAAATAAAAGCTTCACGCAAGATTTTTCATTCTGAGATAGATAGATAGATAGATAGATAGATAGATAGATAGATAGATAGATAGATAGATAGATAGATACGAGGTCAAACTGAAAATTTTCCAGTCCCACCTACTTCCCAAAATAATAACCAACATCAGATTTTCTTTTTATTCAACACTTCATACATGTATGCGGGTGCGCGGGTGTCAGCTCTATAAAGGTCGATGCCTTATGTATGAAGAAGAAAAAAATCATAGAAAGATAACATTGTTTCGAAGATTATAAATATATGAATAAATAGCTCTTTCAATTCTTCAGCATTTGAAATTTAATACAATAATTGAACAATAAGAAAAGATCAAACCATCCATAAGCCAATGATAAGTAACGATCTTTTTCTAGTTCTAAACAGGGTCAAGTATCACTTGACCTAAAACAAGACAAATGTTTAGACTTAGAGATTACAGAAAATAGATTTGTTCAATAAGATTGCTGAAAAGATTAACACAATTCACCACTAAGCTTCACAGACATTAAATGACACAGAACGGCAAGGGCGATAATCAGTGAGTGACATTTTAATCATAAATTGATCCATTACTTTAAAGTTTAAAGAGACGAAAAAATGCTACGCCGAATGTTTATTATCCTGCAGAGCAACAGTTACATGTTTTGTTAAAACTTATTCTCTCTATTTTTTTTAATTACGCATAACTATCATGTACAGAAAGTGTATCGTCGAATTAGTATGAGATCGGTACTAAAACTGAACTTAATGTGGCAAGATAAAAATCTTCTATAGTAGGAGTTTTTTTACTCATGAGCACTGACCAAGAGGGAAAGACACCGGATTGATGTTTTATTCGAGATGTGGGCATATTGCAGAATGCTCACAGTAATCAGCAAGACGCACTAGGGTGCTAGTTACCATCAGAACAAAATACGTATTGAGAGAGCAGATGGCACCAAGGAAGCTCCGTTAGTTTGGGCATATTATTCGACGAGGAGTCTTCGACAATGGCATTCTTCTGTGCCCAGTGGAGGGTAAGCGGTGCCAGGGACGACCATCCATGTCTTGATGCTATTAATGGGTGGAGTGGAATGACGGTGACTGAGGCTGTAAGGGCAGCATCAGAGAGAGATGAGTGGGAGTGGGGACTACAGCAGTACAAATTGTGCTCACTGAATAAATAATGAATGATGGAAAATATTAACAGTCCAATTTTTCTTTTCTTTTTTCACTTCGGAGGAATTTAGTTAGGAAAATAGATAAACGATCGAAAGAGATATAAACAAATAAAAATATGGAATTCGTCATAGGGTTCGTGAACGACCCTTCCCATAAACCTATACCTAAATATAGAAGTGGCCCCAGAGCAGAACCCGAAATTACCATATTTGGGAATAAGGACCGTTTGAGACATGTGTAAATAAAAGGAGCTGATTGAGATTCGGAAATTGGGTCAGCAGGAATGAATAAACCGAATGAATACGCAAAAGTGTATCTGTATAAAAAATCTAATATAATGAGCTTAGCTTGGGGACTTAAGCGTGCCAAGGTAACATATGTGGCTTAGTTCTGCCGTTTCAATTATCTCGAATGTTGGGAAGTATATATATATATATATATATATGAAGAAATATAGTTATAAGCTGTGCTATATTTACGGGATAAAGTACTCAAAATCAGAGATAGAGCGTATATAAATATAAAAGTGAACATTGAAGTCAACACCCAAAGGCAACAGGCTGTATCATGCTAGACTCAATCGTCAGGGCGGACTGACGATTGCGTCTAGCATGAAACAACCTGTCACCTCTGAGTGTTGACTTCAATGTTCACTTTCATATATATATATATATATATATATATATATATATATATATATATATATATTTATTTTTTTTGTCCTGAGATCCACACTGGTCGAGAAAAAACGACTGAACGAATCGTGGTGCATATATATATATATATATATATATATATATATATATATATATATATATATATATGTGTGTGTGTGTGTGTGTGTGTGTGTGTGTGTGTGTGTGTGTGAAAATATAGAAAATAGGAAAGAACTCGTTAGGTAAACAATCCGAAGTTCTTTAGTATTTTTGTTTTTATTTTAAAAAACAGTGCTCGATACAAAAGTAGAGCCTTTAAATAAATAATTCAATATATATATATATATATTGAATTATATATATATATACGACTGAACGAATCGTGGTGCATATATATATATATATGCACCACGATTCGTTCAGTCGTTTTCGACCAGTGTGGATCTCGGACAAAAATAAATAAAAATCTCTTTTGTGTCAAGCAGAATAAATACCAAGAAATACCACTTAATATTGGTTCTCTTACTTACATACTTTTTTTGGCTTACCATCGGCTTCGACGCGTGGTTGAACAGACCGGGTCGAACAAAACGATCAAATCAAATCGTTTAGTGATATAGATGAGTCTCATTCACCCAAGTCAGTCGAAAGAAGCGGATAAAACTGCTTTATAACTGGAGAAGTTATCAGTCTGCGTGACCAGCTTGCTGAAGACGGAAGCTCACATTAGCATGTTTTATCCATACATGAGGTACGTTCAAAAAGGAACACCCCCTATTTATTTCTATACACAACAGATACAGGGGACACAATAACGTGGATAAAGCAAGTTTTCAGAGAAAAAAGTACTTTATACAATCACTAATATTGGCTACACATTTTTTAAGTAGTCTTCCTTTTTTAGGTTGATAGCATGGAACGTGTCTTGTACAAATCGTTGTCGCCTCTGTTAAAATGCATCGTCCATCTCTTTACCGCCAATAGCAAAAGGTGCACATTTTTCTACATAGAGAAGAATTCAATGGCCCTTCTTTCATATCGGAAGGTATTTTGGTAAATTTCTATCTGCAACAAAGTAAAAAATTATGCGATACTGGCGGGAAAGTTCAACATATTTCATAACTCCCTGCATGGGCTCTCAATATTGAGGAATTATTAACGTAGTTCGTTGTTTGGAGAATGTTTAGATTAGTTATAGTTTGCTTATTTTTTTATCTCAAATAATTTATTTATTATATTATTTGTCGGTGTGTGTAAGTCATATATTCCGTTCCCAGTCTTTGTCATAACTTCACATGGTTACATCAAATGTTTCCTATTTCCTTCTTTAACCATGTTGTTTCGTTGTAGTAGCAACAGTTGTTGAATTTTCGATTTTAGGATAGGTAACTGGAACCTTATTAATTAAATCTGGGGTAAATATGGATTCTGAAAAAACAAACAAGTATTTAAGTAAAACTACAATATTTGATTACACATTGAGAAAGTCAAACCATAATCAGAGATTTTAGTACAAAAGTGAGAGCGAAAATTTATCACTGACGCCGAACGAGATATACGCCTATAGGGTAATGGTAAGCAAGTTAATCTAATTTTTATCAGACTTTGTGCTTGAATGAGTTCGATCTCCACCGAGTTCAATATTTGTTACCTACCGAACCATTGTGCATCGCTGTCTTTTCGGATTTCAATAAGCGGTCATGGGAGTAACGGTATCATTTTAACCTAAAGAAACCAATGCTACTGTAGTTAAATTTTCATTAGTCTCTCCATACATTTATCTTTCTGTCGGGCAAAGTTAAGTAAAAAATGCTATGTCAAGTCGAGAATTTAACTAAACTAGTTATGATTCTTGCATAATTCAAAAACACCCTGCTCCTCGCCACATTTTCTTTTCCATTAATAAATGTCCGGCTGGCCCACCACTCGTTGTCAGGAACAGCAACTGACGCAGGTTTCTATCTAAGCAAACATACGTTTCTGCATCTAAGAAGCTCAGCGATGTAACGAGAAAGATAAAAGACAGTAGACAAAAAAAGAACTGTCACTCCGCCTACAAATTATTTCCAAAATATTTTTAAGCAATAAATTGAGCTAAAAATTGGACATCATCTGCAGCGTCGTCGATAACAAAGTAATAACTGGTGATTTCATGCGTCAAATGAAATATTTAGATACTTCAGGGTTAAGTCTTCCATCAATAGATCATTCTTTTAAAGTAAAAGAAACCAAAAAATAACACAAAACCCCTAAATCTGGGATATTGGAACTAACTAACATAACGTATCAATTTCCGCTGGTTATTAAATTTTTTAGTTTGGTAGGGACTAAAAACAAACTCCTACAATTGTTTACTATATATTACTAATTCTTTTCATTTCAAACTTGATTGCAATAATCTCTTCGAGCCAAAAAATATCACTTGACTGACCTGGAACACAACTAAAAAGGTAAACAAGACTGTTTAAGAGAAAAATTGAAATGTTTGATTCTCCATGATCAAATTGCAGTTAAAATTTCACCACAAACTAACATTACCAATAGATATTAAAGTCGGCAAGAAAAGAAAATGGTTTCTCTCTCTGCTTCCTACTTTAAAATTATGGCTGTTAACTTTGGTAGGAAAATATTTTTAAAAACCTCCAAAATTTACTCCAATTTTGTTTTAACCGAAAAGTGACAATAAAATCAAGTCGTTGTAATAGGAATAAGGAGATCTCAAATCGTAAGGAAACTAATTTCAGATTTTTAGGTTTTGTCCATTAAGATGATATAAAGTTGTAATCTTTTGTTATATTCATGTGTGTGCAGAGGTGACCCAAATTCGGGAGAATTTAAACAGTGTGTACGAACCGAATGTCATCTATGCTTCTCCCGCTGTCCTTTCTGTATAGTCATACTTGTCCAATGGACAGATAATGGGCGAGATCCAGTTACTTTCTCCACGCTTTTGTATATAGAGTTGTCCTTTGAAACTAGTTACCGACCAAAGTTAAAGAGTCCATAGTGGTGAGTGGGGGTGGGAGTGAACTGATTCGTGCCTTTCCACAAATGATTAACGTGGTGAACACAATAGCATCGGTCGGAATTTGAACTTGACCTGCAAATTCCATTTTCCATGTTGATAATCCTAATTAGTGCTAATCTGTCTGGAATCACAGGAAACAAGCCAAAACAAATGAACTCAGGATTTTTATTTTTATTGTCAAGTTTCTCATTTGTATTTGATATATTACCTGATTTCCATTTCGTGAATACTTTTAAATATTTAAGAGATACACTAACATTAACTTTTTTTGTATTTGTTGGACAAATCTAACTTATACACACTATATTTCCTGGCTTCGAAGACTGCATTTTCCTAAAAGAAACTGTTCAATATTTACTCTGCTTTTTCGTGGTGGTTGAATATAACATTGATCAAACTACAGAAATTTCTTCGGCGCCTTTTCCCAGAACGGAAGTGATATGTCCTGGAAAGGGATATATTTGTTCGAAGTAGCAAAGTGGTTGTCGACTACAGGTAACCGTAATGGACTGGTCCTCGTTGTAGTGGTAGGCAATAGGAGTATACAATAGGCGAAGACAATAGGCGTCGTCAATCGGTGTCTCCTTGTACCTCCACATCAGTTTGTATTTATGGCTGACACCAGCCAATCATATTACTAGGTGTATGCATATTCACTACATCAGGAAGAAATGAAGACTGTCGGTAGCCGATATATTGCGCTCAAAGAATATACACCGACACAAAATAAAACTTGAAAAACAGAGGAAAGCCGTACTTTGTCTAGATTATAGTGGCGTGGGGCTTCGGGGTTAAAATGAACAGTTGGTTTACCCAAGCCAAGAAGGTTAATGGAAAATGATAATGACGAGGAAACACTCGGCTTATTTTTAACAAAACAAGATAAGGGATTTATTTACGAATTTATACGCTAAAGTTGTGTCAGTAGCTCATTTCAGGAAAATAAAATAAATTTTTAAAGCCCATAGTTTCAATGAATTTTTATGAAGAGGAAATGTTCATACAACGGATTAATTGATCTGACAGAAAATAATATTAAATAATATTAAAACAAAGGTAAGAGATTTCGTAGTTCACGGAAGGGATATAAGGATTGCATGCATTCAAAAGTAGACGAAGAGAGATAGTTTGAAATGATTAGCTTTCTTGAATTGTTGAAATAAAGGTTTTTTAAGTGCTAAGGTCGATAATATAATATTATAATATTAGTGTGAATAATTTGACACTAGCAAAAATCTGAACGCTGTACGCGTGAACAGAAACGAGAAATTTTTCCCATGACTTCAGACACTCTTCTGTTAAATTGATTTTTCCTTATTTTATATCAAAAAGGATTTCGCATACGCTCGCCATTTTCTTTTCTTTCTTTCCTTTCTAGATTCAACGGCTAATTTCTGTGAAGTCAAGGTTTTCATTTCATAGAAGCTCGCGAATTTCTTTCCGCCCTTTTCATCAACACGAATTTGAAGGAAGTTATTATTTCGTACCCAAAATAGATAATCAATTATAGCAGATCACATATGGGGGCGTTGGAGACTGCGTTCTTAATTCAAAAGATACCGCAATAATTTTGAAAACGTCATTGGGAACAATGGAAAATTAAACGAATGTGATCAAGAAATTACATCAGCAGACTAAAGTTGCAATTATAATACGAAACTATTAATAAACTAGAAGCTGAAAAATAAAAATAAAAACGAGGCAGCCAGAAAAGGGAGACAACCTGTCTATAATTTGCTTCAAAGAAAATCTTAACAGATCAGCAATATAATCGGTACTTAAAACAAAAATCTACCCCCGAAGGCTGGTGAATGAATCGGTCTAAATGTTAAAACGCACAAAGAATTTTTTTTTTTTTTTAGCTTCTATAACCTAATTTAATTTCTTTTTCGGTTTAGATGTTCGTAACCTCGTTAGAATAAATGCGATACTAAATTGTGAATGAAACCAAGACGACATATTTTTTTTTCATCCTTTCATAGAATGAATCAGCAGATCACCTGTTCTCTAGCTTTAATTTATGTATGGTGACAGTAATGTCACATTAAAAGCTTACAGGTAATATATGACTATGACTTAATTTCCTTCTCATTTTACTTATATCTTTTGGCCTGAATGACAAGGACCGGAAACATCATCAGTAGGGTTGAGATGATGTTTCTTGCTCAAAACAATAATAGATCAAGAGGAAATAATTCTCTGAGTATTGAGCATGAATTTTTATGACAGCTTTCTCTTTCCATGTTTTTCGCAATCAGCCAGGGAAAAACAATTCATAAGTTTCACTTGATAATTGTCTTAAAGCTCAAGAATAGGGAGGCTGACCTTTCGTATATTCCATAGATGATCTGCAAAGTACTTCCTTAAATAAGGAAAATAAAACCTCTTGAATTGCAAAAGAAAAACAAATATGCTGAGATTGATCAAGTTTATAAGAAGAAATCTAACCGTTATATATATTTTTATTACAGTATATTGCTGCAATTCTATTTTATTATTATATATTTTTTTTTATTAATATTCTATTGTACCTCATTTGTAAATAAGACCACATTAAAAATATGTAGAGGAAAGCATTATTGATTAGGTATTTTCCAGTTTCAAATCCGTGATTGTTTCTCTACAATTACAATAAAATGTGAAAAGTTCAAATTATTAAACTTTTCGATCATACAGGAAATTTAATATAATGTTACTGCTTATTAACCTTGTTGATTTGAATAATATATTTTAGCAGAAATTTACAAGATTGAAAATGAATAAATCGGTCGCCCTCGGTATGACGATAAACTACATCCAGCAGCATGGTCTCTGATTGAGAGGTTTTGAGGAGCATGGAACCACCTCTTAGTTGCTGTTGTTCCCACGTCCGCCCTAACCCAGGGTGGTAGCACCTGTTAGCGTCTCAAATGTGGGCAAAAAGTTAACCCCTAAACGGGGATCAAAACACTATGAAAGTATTAAAAAATAAATAAATTAGTTTAATCGGTTTGCCGGGTAACTTTGAAAGAAAACAAACCGATCGCTGATAAATGAAACTAAGTTCCGACTGTTTACTAAAAGAGCCAGTTCTAAAAAAAAAAAGAAAAAAATGGGAGGACTCAATATATCATTTATAAGGATGATTTATCGTTCCCTAATGCTTAAAAATATGAATGATGAAATTCATATTGTTTAAGTTCAAATTAAAGATACCGTTATGATGTCCACTACACGTTTTGAATAGTGTCAGTCCTTTAGTGTTATAGTGGAAGAAATAACTAGTTGCATTGTATAATAAAGAACGTTTGTAAATGCGATACATTGTTAAGCAATGTGTATGATGAGTAGTTCATATACGTTTTTAACCGTACGTCGTCCTATCTGTGACTACTTTTTGATTTGCATAATAACATGCAGATGACTTGAAATAGAATCTGAATTCGACGTTGATTGGTGAAAAAATATCGCGCCAGATTCTCGTTACTTCCGCTGACGATGCTACCGGTCAAAATCAGTCTTGTCATTTGATACCTGATAATTATGGTGTACTCATCACCAAAGTCTGGGCGTTGTATTTACGACAGAAATTTGATCAATTTATGAAAAAATTATTTGTGATAATATTCGGAATGTTATTTGGAGACAGGGATTGGCTCCCAAAATCCATCATGAGTTTAGGTACGACCGCAAACTTACTTAAAAAAAAAATTAACATGTATTTCAATCATTTAAATATCTTTAATTTTGGCTTTAATTAAAAGGAAATATAAATTTAACAGTGAAAAAAAAATCATTTTTGCGTTAAAAGTTAAAAAGAAAATGGGACTCGGTTGCTTTGAGCAAACAGATAATAAAAAGACACGTTCAAAATTTTCTTCTGATTTAAAAACGTAAGGATGTTACGTAATAATACAAGCAATAAATGACAGTATTTTTTTTTGGGGGGGATCTGTTCACAATAGTCAATATAGTTCTCTTAATTAAATAAAAGAACTTAATTTTTACGAACTTTTGGGAAATTAAATCGGAATTTTTAGTTTGCTTTCCGATTAAGAAAAAAAAGTTTCTAGAATCGCCTTTTTAAAAAAATGACCTAGGTACCTCGAAATTGACCTCCTATATCAGAGCGTGTCTCATTTGATACAATGCTGAGGTCGTGTTTAGTCCCTAAGCTGCAGTTATTTTTATTAGCGTTTTCTTTTCTTTCTTTTTTTTTAAGTAGGTGCCACAACTGATTCGCTAAAAGAAATTATCATACAGTGATGAAAAATAACTCAAACTTAATCTTTGTTCAAAATCTTTGTTATTATTAAGAGGGGAAAAAAAACAAGGGATTTTTTTTATTATCATTAAATTATATTTTTGACCCTTTTTAAAATGTACGAAATGTTGGTTAAAAATTTCTTTCTTTTTTTTGTTTTTTTTTTTTTTTTTTTTTTTTTTTTTTTTTTTTTTTTTTTTTTTTGCGGCAGCGGGAGAACCAATGATTAGCATAGAATATTTTAGCATCTTTTTTGTGGGGAAAAACACATGGATTTGAAAATTCTTACAAAAATCAAATAATTTTCGGATTTTAATGAATCTTTCACAAATGAATAAATTATTTTTTTAAGAAAATCTTGGTAAAAATATTATTTTTTACGTCTGTTATCCCCGTCATCACTTATTTAATTGTAAGAAATTTCTAGAAATTCATTCTTTGCCACTTTTTTTTTTTTTTTTTTTTTGTAAAACGGAAACTCCATTTACCGAAAATCTGTTCTGAAACGTAAAATAATAATAATACTAAGGCAGTATAATAAATAATACTGTACTATAAATACTAATACTAATGCATTATTTAATTAGAAAAGCTTTTAAGTGCTTTTATGAATAAGATATATTATGGACATTATTGCCTTAAGAAAAAAAAACATTTTTCGATTAATAATGAATTTTTACAAGAATTGTTTTCATTTTTTTAAATTAGAATAATTTATTAAGTTTTACATCTTTTAAATTCCTGTATTACTTTTTCCAGGTTAGGTGATATTGTTATTAACTAAAAACTATATTTACTTATCATAAATGAAAATGCTTAGTACAATTTATCGAACACTATTTTAAAAAGAATTTTGAATTTTTATATGTATTTGTGCCGATTTTTGCAGATACGGATGCCCATGCACGACATTATCAGAAAATAAAAGCGATAACTACAGTAAACTTAAAGCCAAAGTATCTAAAATTCAATAAAACATTCGATTAAGGAAAATATTTTCCTAAGTTTTAAGGCTACCGAGTACTTAAAAATTGCATAAAAGGGCGCTCACGTTATATTCCTCAATTATTTTTTACAGTTACATCCACCGTAGGAAAATAGATAAACTCCCATCTGTCGTTCAAGCTTTCAACATGTCCACACATGAAATAAGCAGCTACCGCCTTGTTGAAAGAAATGCACCTCTACGATATTTTAAAATAATATTTGTATCAAATCAAATTAAACTTTAAATCAGCTAATATTCTTCAAATAAATTTTCAAAAAGTATATTTTATTTTTGGAAAATTTTTTAATAAAGCTGCTGAAAGATGATTGAAAATGGCGCTAAAATCAGCAATTTCAAAACGAAAACCACTTCGAGTCAATTTAAATTACTTTTGAAATACAGCAAAGTATTTTGATTATTGGAAATATTAAATTTAATCTATTAGCTTGAAATTAAAACTAAAATAAAAGCTTCAAGAAGGATTTTTCACTTAAAAAAATAATTTTAAACCTTGCGTATCGCGTTTCTTTGGCAGTACCTACTTTTAAGATTCGAGTTGAAAATAAAGCGGCGTAAAACATCTGCTCAGTCCAATATGCGATATTCAGGTTACAAATTTAAATATTGCTTACCAATTGTTTATAAATCTAGCATTTTTACATGTAAGGAAAGAAATGATTACGCACACCTTAAAACAGATTGCGTTATAAATAGATCGTCCGTTGTGGTCCACTGAATATTGCAACTTGATTAATGAGATGAGAATGGAAGAGAAGAAAGCCATGAGATAAAAGGAGGGGAAAGTGGAACGAAAGAGAGAGCGAGGTGAGTGAGACGAGAGACGAAGTAGGTGACAAGAAACGAAGTGTGGGAAAGAAAGAGAAACTGAACAAAATGTCACACAATATAAGTCTAGATGGCGTTTGCATCGCAAAAAGTAGAACCTTTTTTTATCACAATTCCTTTATTATCTTTTTAAAATAGAGATTTTTTTCTTTTGCTCTTGTTGAAATCATGTAATTGTTTTTAATGAAAAAAATAAAAACACTCCATTAGTGCCTTGAAAATGCTTTTGTTGCAAAATTAAATGCAATATAAAATGATAGAATGTGCTAGATTTGTTTACAAACTAGAAGCATTACAGAACATGCAACTAAAGGACATGTGTATTTCTCAGCTTAAAAAATCGAATGGCAACAGTCCGTAAGCATTTTCAGTAACATTAAATCTACACGCGTCATTTACCACCAGATAAACTTTAGCAGACAGTATCGTTATTTAAAGCAACAAAGGAGAGGAAGTTGTGGAGAACCATGATCGTCCATGTCATGAAGGGACACTACACAAAAGATTACTTACTGCAATAAATATTTTAATATATTTTCATTTAGATTAATCTCCTGTTCTTAATAATCAGAATATACGTTGTCATGGTAACAAGAGGTGTTACTCAAAGCCAAGAACCTATTGCATAACAACAGAATATCTCATTAATAAGTTTGGGAAATCAGGTTGCATTTATTTTGTTCAGTGTTGATATGTCCCGGAAAGGGATACATTTGTTCGAAGTAACAAAGTGGTTTTGGACTACTGTAACCGGGTAGGACAATCTAGCAGGTAACCGTAATGGACTGGTCCTCGTCGTAGTGGTAGGCAATAGGCGTAGGCAATAGTCGAAGACAATAGGCGTAGTCCTTTACCTCCACATCAGTCTGTATTTATGACTGACACCAGCCAATCATATTGCTGTGAGGGGGAACCCAGGTGTATGCATATTCATTACATCACGTGTTATTAGTTTTCGTTACGTAATGGAATAATATATGACATTTTACGGGAAAACCAACATTCCAACTACGGTTTTGCCACCTGTGGTATCATCAGGTTAGTATTTCTGTGCTATCTTCATCCTAAAACCCTCATCTATACATCTGCTGCTGGGAGATAGAGAGTGGGGAAAGACATAAGTTACTAAATGAAAGATCAGAGGTAATGACGACGTGCAAGCATACTAGAAATGTCCTTCGAGCAAACTTGTAGACAGGATAGAAATGTGTCGTGTTACCTCCTCCTAATTTTCAAAACCGCTACTAGGGGACGCTCTCCGGACTATAAATACTCAGCGATATTTTTTCTTGCTCTCTTCTCACCTTTTCCGCTTACACATTCTTTTGTTACACACATCATTGTCACTTGTAACCGTTCTTGTCGTTTCTTCACATCTTCTTTACGTGGACTCGAGTCTACTATGTTTGTTGTAGGCATTTTATGAAACACGGGTATTTATCTCTCAACGTATGCACCGGCCTGCAACAAATGATTATATTCCTAAAGCATTTTCCCTCTATATCTCCCCATCACCAACAGGTGTATTTTAGGTGGCGAAACCGCGGTAACGGAAAAGTTGCTTTTCGTGTAACATTTTATAAATTGCGCTGCACTTTTCGTTATTTCAATTTGTATTGAGCGCTTTTTATTCATGTAATTGTTTGACAAAAAGTTTATTTGACGGTTTGATTTTTTAATTGAATTCAATATGTGATAAAAAAATATAGTTTTAAAGTATGCTATATTTATTGGGAATGTGGGCACCTCGAGGCGGTGTAATGGCTAGCTTGTCTCCCTGGAGCAATTACGATTGATAAAGTGAGTTCGATCCTCACTGGGTTCCCCATACTTTCGGTCTTGTGCCACATCTGAGCTACGCTTGGAAAATCACTATTGGCACCTCGGGGTGGTTTAATGATTAGCAAGCTTGACTCTCTAGAACAATTACGACTGAGTAGTGAGTTCGATCCTGACTGGGTGCCCCATACTTACGGCCTTGTGCCACATCTGAGCTACGCTTGGAAAATCACTATATTTATTGGGAATGATGTTTTCATTTTTGAAGTCGTGTTATCGTTCTTCGTATATTCATCGTTTTATTGACTTAAAAAAAATAGAATTCATTCGTATATGCTAAGATAGAGGTCAATTGTAGAGATAAAAATTCAGAATTATAGAATTACTTCAATATTGTCGTCGTTTTGGGGTTTATTAGTAAACTTGTATAACAGATGACGCACACAAATTTTGAATGAGTTTAATTTTCTTAGCGAAATTTTTGTTATACTCTACTTCACATGCAAAAAAATTCCCTCTGATTCCATTTATGTTAAACTCGTCACCAACTAAATATGAACACTACGGCGGCGAAATTATAAATAAAAATTTTGTCTTCTGCACATGACACCACGCGCGGGACTTCCGGAAAAGGAAATATATAGCTAGAAACACACACGAGTAGTTGTTATCTATTCTATTGTATGTCTTAGTCTCTTTCTCACAGGTCAAACGTCTCACCCAGACTCCGGTAAGCCCTTTCTCCTTGTTTGTCAAACGGTATAACGTGGTGTCAGCAGAATTCTAACTATTCTTTGAAGGTCAACTTATCACTCAGTCATTATTCTAGTAAGTAGTTGTACGATTGTACATGGCTACTCAATTTACTCTCAACAGATTATCATAAGCACAACACTCCAGCTAGAAATGTGCAAAATCCTGTCCGAAGGCCACCTAGGAATTAAAAAAACAAAATCCCAGGCAAGACAATAACTCTTCTGGCCAAACAAGAATGCAAACATAGCAGATAAGATATCAATCTGTAATGCATGCCAACAATACAAAAAAATGTTAAGATGCCAAGCCAATCATGAACCATGAGATCGCTGAAAAACCTGGGACAAAAATTGGTACGGACCTGTTCAAGTTCCACGGAAGAACCTACCTCATTGTTATGGATTACTACTTCAAAAACTTTGAGATCAGCAAACTCCTCGACAACACATGGAAAAAAAATATTTGCAAGACATGGAATTCCAAAATAAGTCTTCTCTGACAATGGTCCAGAATTCACCTCGCTAGTATTCAGAAAATTCTCAGCAAACTGAGATTTCAAACATGACACCAGTAGCCCAGAATTTGCACAATCCAATGGCTTGGTAGAACGAACCATACAAACCGTATAAAGGACCGTGTTTAAAATGCATAAAAACAGGGGATGACAAATACCTAGGATTTCTAAGTGTACGCACGACGCCAGGCAAAGAAAACACTACCTTAGCAGCATCCAAATTGATGAGACGTGAGCTACGGGCATTGCTACCCAGGGTCATGGAACCCACATACCGGGACAAGGTTCGAAAACTAACAAGTCCAAAGCATCGTGAACTGTTCTCCTTGAATATCGGCGACCACGTCCGCTTCTACGGTGGTAAAGCTTGGTCAAGAAGGGGTTATCAAGCGATGTGATCAACCTGGGTCATATATTATCTAAACAGAGAATGACCGAAAACTCCGTCGCAACAGACGACATTTGTTAGCCTTCCTGCAATCACAGGAGATCAGAATTTCCCCACTCCCAGAAAAAGCAAACAGATCACCCACAGAGATCCCAGAACACCAACCCGTCGTAACTGAGAAAACAGTCGGAACTAGAGATGGAAGAACAGTTCATCCACCTCATTGGATGTCCGAATACGCATCTTAGGTTCAGACCAAAACACTGCTAAAAATTAAAAAAAAAATAAAAAACACAAAAGACTCGGTGAGCAGGGGGTGGAGTGGGGATGCTGTATATGGATATTGTATCCATATATTAAGCAGTCACTGTTTGCATATTCAGCCTCCTTTAACTTCATAAACAATGTTTATATAATTAACTCCCTTGGGGTAAAGATTCCTAAGAGCAGATCTTCCGGAAAATTAAAACAAAAAAATAAAGGCGTAGCTAGCAACACACACGAGTAGTTGTTATCTATTCTATTGCATGTCTGCGTCTCTTTCTCATAGGTCAAACGTCCCACCTAGACTCCGGTAAGCCCTTTCTTACTTGTCTATCAAACGGTGTACTCTAACACACTGTTTCGGCAAGTTTTGCTGCCATACGTGTGTCTGTTTCCCCTACTATCATCACCGTCATCGTTTTCGCCCCCATAACTGTCTGACGGTAACAGCAACTCGACGAAGCCTGCTATAATCTATGAATTTAGGTAATTATGGCACCGGTAAAAATGGCACAAGTGGAAAAATTGGGAAAAAAATCTCCATCTGATAGTAGTTAATCTTATAATCTGTTTTGTATACATGTATCCTTGGACACAAATCTCTTTTTTCCGTTATTACTTAATATGACTTCTATGATGGGGTTGTGGAAGAGCCACTGAGATCAATGGTGTATATTTGACGGTTCCCGGACAGCTGAACCAGATTTAAATAAACAGACAACAATTGTCCTCTGATTAGAAATTTAACTTTAAATAGCTTAAAATTAAACAGCTACTAGTGTTTAATTGTAAGCGGTTTAAAGAGTCTCTTTTCACTTGTACCATTATTACTATTCACTATTAATCTACAGCTCGTCCACCCAATGTAATACAATATATAAATTTAAAAAAAATGTAACATTAGTAGCAGATCCAGAATAATAACTAAGCTTTTTCGTTACAAAGGTTAGTGGCATATCGTCAAAACAAAGTAAGGATAATTTCAAAATTTATTTAGAAAAATAGATAAATGTAACATGTATTGTCACCTTTTTCGGCAGGGATGGCTAAAGTTTAAACTTTTCAATAGGTTTGAGAAAGGATTAAAAAATTGAAAAAAGTAATTAAAAAATACTTTAGTCTTTCATCTTAATAATAACATAAACATTTTGACGATAAAACTTTATTTTCGTTAAGTTTTTGGCCTTTTTCATTACGCTATGCTGTTTTCCCGCGAAAAAGCGGAGGTGCCTACAATTTGAGACTTTCTTGACAGGAAGATATACACATTGCCGTGCTAAGTCTACTTACATCCGAAACTATTTTGTAGTGTGTTTTGAGCTTTCAAAAATCCTTGTTTTGGCTTAAATATAAATAGATATAGGTTCAGTTGATGCGTGAGAGAATTGTGCATTCTCACCAATGTTATTGGTCAGTGTTCTATTGCAGTTAAATGTTCGATGTTCATTTTCAAGGAGGGTAAACAGGTCTACTCCATTTTGAAGACTGATACAATATAATCTTCCTATGCTCAAATTACATCGTTCTAGATTAAGCCTTGTAAATATGCAACAGAATACTTTTAAAAAATTAAATGGCTTTTTTTTTTCACTTCATTTTCCCGTTTTGATTAATTTCTTTCAATTTAATTTTAGTTTTGCTACTTTGCACCCCTGTCTCTGAAAGGAGGCAATAATGCTTACAAGTTAAAGCAATGGCTCTAAGGGAACTGGATTTCAAATATTTATTTTTATTTTTAAATACTATTTTACCAATCAGTCATGAACATTACGAGCACTTAACAGTTGTAAGAAACAAATTTACAGAATAAAATAATAATCTTATAGTAATGGCTGTAGTAAAGGCTAACTTCGATTCATCAAACATTAAACAAACCGAAATTATTGTAAATGTTTATGAAGTTTCGTGTGTTGGCTCAGAAATCGGACCATAGATAGAAATTGATATTCGCCTGATTTTGATACAAACAAAAAGCATCAATTACATAAACTTAATAGATTAATTTTCAAAGTACTTACTATAAATAAGTTAAGAAGTTATAATATTGGAAATTAATCTATTTACCATCCTTATTAATAATTAACTTATTACACACTTTATTTCGTTGACGCACGTTTTGACGACCTGATTGTGTTGACTGCCTGTCCGATAGTGAGCATATCACGTGTTTGTGTATGTAGAGAAAACTGGGGTCGATTTTTATTGGTTTACAATAAGTGAATTAATGATAACTTATTATAATTATTTTTGACACTATAATTAATGTTTATTTTCTTATGGACACAACATGTTATTCTTGCTGTATGCAGTCTTGTGTTGTAACAGAGGAGAACATTGTTTCTTTAATCCACTGTATATTATGCCAGTACCGTACATAAAGCAAGGTATTTCAGTGTACTCCAAATTTATTTTTAACTACCAGGTATGATGAGGATTTAGGGTGATATATTTGCCATTACAGTTGATTCCCAAAAATAAATTATTTATGACTTAACCTAATATTAATTCCACGACTTCCAGATTCTCTTGTTGTAGAGCGATTGATAGTCAGACAGATTTGCATCTCATTTATAGTAAAGCCGATCCTTAATGGGCGCTCTGCAAATTTCACCTTGTTGACTTAAATTGCAAGATTATTTTGAGAGAACGATTAGTAATATTACGATTTAGAAAACTGAACAGGGGAAAATTACATTAAAATCTAACTACGTTATATCAAAGCAGGGATTAATTTTTTTTTTTTCGTTACCAACAATACTAGAAAATCCTTTTTATCCAATGGACGTAAAACATTTACATGGGAATAATACCTGAAAACGAAGAGATGACCTCGAAGAAAAAAAAATCTTCTCAATCATAGCCTATGCAATTGTGAGGCACCCAATTAAGATCGAACTCACCACACGACCAGATGTGTTTGAGAATCATCGCACCACAGTAAGTGACCCTTAACTGCGATCATAAATGCCGACGTTCAGTGATTTACACGTTTTAAAGACTTCTGTAACAACCAGAAACCTTTTCTGATGAGTTTTATTTATTGTTCAGTTATGTTTATCCATCAAGACGGGACCAGATTTCTTCACCTCCAGTGAAAGCAACATATTCATTAATCCAAACAGAAATAAACTAAAAGTAGTATTACACTATATTAGAATTGCATTCACCTAACCTTCTATGAGATAGAAAAAAATTTAATTCCGAGAGATGTAGGGGTCTGTCTAAAGACGATTGCATTAAAACTGTAATGAAGCAAACTGTCAGTACCTTTATTCCAATCATTTTTCTTCCCCCCGATAGAAACTGATTTGATCGTTATCAATTTCATTTGATTCACTTAATCATGTAGTGTCATTCAAGAAATCTCCAGCAAGAATCTTTGCAAATCACTTTTGACACGTTCGATCATCCTCAATACCTTCTCCATAAACTGAATTTTTATGTTTCAATCTCATTTTGACTTTCCTTAATTTTTTTTTAAATGTTGCTTATTTTTTAGTGTTCACTATTAGAATCAATTTAGGTCTGTTTAGGTCTGTTTATACAATAAAAAATAAAGCTAATATCACTCAAAATTGATCATTTTGAGTTCAAACGAAATGCTACGGATGTCATTTAATGACATAAATAGCACTGGCGTTTTTTACCAACTGAAAATATATAAAGATTAGTTCACAGGCCTAATGTGAGAAAAATAATAATATATTTGAGATGCATTCCCACATCGCTGAAGGACTTTACTTTCTGTCAGCTATCGGGTGAGAGTTGGGGTCTGGCGTGTGGAAAACAAAAATAAGATTGATATCACAAAAGTGGCCAACGATTTTACATTCTCTCGCTAAATTACGCAATTTCAAAACATAGAATTTTCCAACATGCAAAATGTTTAATTTATCAGTTATTTTTAAGGGTCATTCCAAATCAGCGTCCTTCACACTTCAATGTCATTACTAAATTCCAAAGATATTTTCCTCATGACCCCGATCCTTATTTTAAATCAGCAATCAGTTCTATGCAAATCATCGTTTAGTCTAACAAAAAAATATACCCTCTCACCAAACGGTGGGAACATATAGCTAAATACGGCGCTAGCTTCAGAGGTGAAAAACATGTCCCTGAATCATGCGAACCGATTAACCTTCGATATTTTTGCACAGTAGGCGTGTGATTTTGCGGTAACAGTCAGTTTCTTCCAAACCAGGCCAATAAATACATTCTGTTGAATTAACAAACCTTGTTGCGAAATACTTTTTGCTCATTCAGAAAGCTTTTCGAATCATCACGTTACAGAGAAATTTCAACACGGACGTTGACGACCACAAACGCCATGGTCCCCACCTCTAACAGTTCATATAATAGTTTCCTAGACAATAACAGGATAATAGAAACTTACTCCCCCTGGTGGAGTAATGGATAGGACTCGGATTGAGGAATCGGAGAGCCGAGTTCGAATTCCAGTCGAATCCATTACGTTCACTTACGTGCTAATAGTCTTGGAAAAGGTATGAATCCTCTTCTCCCCCCAGCTATGGGTAAATAGCAGGACCGGGTTCTGTAGCCTTGGATGGCAGCTAGTCTACCGAAGAAAGAAATGGCAACCTACTGCGGGAAAAAATCTGCCTCATCAGTTATGTATCGAAAGATACATAATCGCCTAAGCGTGTATCACGCATGGCACATAACTGACCCTCCTTGGGCACTTCAACGTGGTGTAATTGTTAGCAAGCTTGTCTCACTAGATCAATTACGACTGAATAGCGAATTCGAGCCTCACTGTGTGCTCCATACATTCGGCCTTGTGCCACATCTAAACTACGCTTGAAAAATCACTAGAAAGATCTGCTTTTACCTATGAAAAAAACATCAATGTATGATTGTTGACATTGATTGAAGAAAGACTAATTTCACAACAAAAACCGGGTTCCCACATCCTAATGTACCGTTTTCGAGAGTCTTTTAACGTTTTCTAACCAGTATTGATAATTTTCTTTAAATACATAGAAAATTTACATCATTGCTATACCTCCTTCAGAATAATGGAGGTAACAAATCCTGCGATGCATAACGGGAGATCTCTGACGACAATGAAGTTGAAACAGACTTTTTTCTAAATTATCTAGTTCAGTGCACGAGAATGGAAGTACTGAGAGTCGGTAAAGGACGCAAAACTATTCCTCGGTTCTCCCCTTGGAATCATTTTTTTTTCCACTTGAATGCCATAAGTGAATAAGACGCCGAGTATCTTACGCGTCTCCATCCAACGAAAGGAGCCAGAGAGGAGTCAGCTCATTTACGCGACCCACTGCAACCAGACAAATTTGTTTGAATTCCCTTACCCCCCCCCTCCGGTTAAAAACAACCCGTTTCAGTAGTGCCACGAAAGAATAGATTGTTCCTTCTCAGCACTGAATACATCACAATCCTGGAAAAGTGAAATAAATCTTCTATTTGTGGTAAAATCTAGGACACCGTCTACCTACCGGGTCCGAGCTCACAAGCCAGGACGAAACAATGAAGAACCGACTTAGACTTTCTGGAGATATTTCTTCACTTATATCAAAATATGCAGAGAAGTGAATGCTCTTTATTTAAAAAAAAATGTAATCATCGTCGCTTGCTATTCTGTTTTCTTTGCTATCGAGCTATTTCTTAGCACGCTTTTGATTTTTTTTTTTTTCTGGTGTTCTCCCAAAGTAATAACAGCTATTTTCTCGATGGCCCATATCTGCTAGGTTTCTTATCCGTATCCGAATATACACTCCTTAAAATAGTAAATAGAACCTGGCTGGGTTGTAATGCTCTCCATGGTTGAGCGGTCTAAAACACACCGGATCAGACAGTGGTTTCTTCTACAAAGAGGGATGCAGGTTCGAACCATGTCGGAAAGCACATTTTCTTAAGTTTTCTTGAGACGAAATAAACATTTTAAAAAACGGGTGTTTTTTAGTATCTACTAAAAATGATGTTTGAAGTAATAAAAACGTCAGATTAAAAATAAATCCGTTCTTATATATATATATATATATATATATATATATATATATATATATATATATATAAGACATGTCTTATTAAATAATTTAGACAAGTTTTGTCTACCTATTTTAATAGGATCCTCTCGTAATCACGAACAAGTTTCTTAGTATCCTTATTAATGGAAGAAAGAAAATTATCATGTTGATGTATATGCATTTTATTTCGAGTAATTTCGACATTCTGATGTGATAATATCGAAAGCAATTGGAATAAAATGAATATGCATCAATATGGTAATTTTCTTTCTTCCATTAATAAGGATACTAAGAAACTTGTTCGTGATTACGAAAGGATCCTATTAAAAATAAGTAGACAAAAATTATTTAATGAGATATGTCTTAATGAAAACATGCTGTCAAAATATACGCAATAATATATATATATATATATATATATATATATATATATGTATATATATATATATATATATATATTGGGCACTTCGACATGGTATAATGATTAGCAGGCTTGTATTAATTACTACTGGGTAGCGAGTTCAGTCCTCATACCTGCACCCTTGTGTCATATCTAAGCTATGCTTAGTAAATCACTATATAATCATATCTTTTCTATACCTTTCATATAAATATGTCCTACCGTAATGGAGTTGACAGTTGTTTGCACTCGAAAAATAATTATTCTACTATGTCATCTACGATGGACATCAACTACCATCTGTACGTTTATTAAATAAATAAATACATATGATTTGCTGATAATTTGAAACAGAAACTGAACATTTTTATGGCATACCAAAAACATTACGACATAAAAATAAAATACACCCACCTTCTTAAAAAAATTAATCGGAAATTAGCATATCGTAAACTTTGAGGTATCCCTTAAAAAACGAGATGCGACATTCTACCTAGAATATAAGACAACTCAACAACTGGAGGTGGGGTCAAAAGATGAGTTCAAACTGACCTATTCACACAATCAGGCTCTATCACCAACTAACCGGACACAGACGACGGGACCTTGAACTCGGAATCATCAAAATATATGGAACACAAATTTGGTCAAATATCCTTTTTTTTAAGCTTGAACGCTAAAATTTAGTTATGTTTAATCGGAATCAGCACTTCTGTCCATTTCAAGTCATACGATGAATTACATACATACCTGGAATTTAAATTTGAAAGACCAATATTACAAACCGATGTTGCTGAAACTGAAATAATTATTCCCCCCACTCCCCGGTGTAAAAAAAATCCAACATGGTCGTTTATTACAAAAGTCATTAAAAGTAATTTATCGATTCCAAAAAATTACGACAACACCTTTGAAGGAGTGGGGAGCTTAAGGATTATTTTGCCGGCGTAAAATCGGATATCAAATTGAACAAAGTGTTTTAAAAAGACGTATTCATATGCGAACATTTTTGCTAATGTTATTGGATCGAATCATTAGTGCTTTGGTGTTTGTTTTTTAAATAAAAGATTCATTTTTCTTTACTAAAATATAAACAACACGCATTTTTCGGTATGTGACTGAAACATATTGCATACATCTGATTAATTTGTTAACACGTTTTATTTACACAGTTAAGCTTCCATATTATACACATATTTCCCGTCAAGAATCGTTGGCATAATTAACTGTGCTACTATTCTCCTGCTTACTACAATTACGGGTCAAAAAGAGCTTCGTGTTAAAATAGGTTACGCATACGCACCCATATGAAATACAGAAAAATAAAGTTTATATTTTGAAAATGCACTCATAGCCAGAAGTTTATAACGGTTGTTTTGTTTGTTTGTTTTTTGTTTTAATAGCACTCATAAAAAAAACAAAATTTAAATGCGTACATGCAAAATTGTAAATCTACGATAACGGCCTCAAAAACGGAATTTAGCAAATAAATAATGCAAAATAAAATACTTTATTTTTTGCATGAAACAATGTAAAAAAAAAAAATTATAAAACATTCCTACCTTTTAAACTGCCACTGTCGCGGTTCCAACAAAATCCGACCGTAGTTATAAAGTTAAGTACGATAGTTTTAACTGGAAATACGCCGACACGGTGCTTTTATTAACAGATGAATTAATGCCTGCACTGTGGTAAGAAGACGAAGTTTTATGTCAATACGTTATTTATTTTTGTCTCTTTGTGACTTTTTAACGCTTTAATTAATATCTACTAATAGGAAATTAAAATACTGTGTATTTTTATTGCTGGAGGTTGGCAGCCTTCGACTTTTGTTTTTCTTTCACTCTTTCTAAAAGAGAAGGAGTTTTTGGGCGTGAGAAAATAAACGTTTGTCTCGAGAAAGAAGTAATTGGTCAATAATAATGCTGCTGTCGACTGTGACTTTCATTCTCTTTGTTGTTAGGTTTTGCTATAATCGGGTGAGGGGAAAGGGGGAATATTCTCATCTGGGCAAGCAACAAGTAGGTACCTCCACAAGAAAAAAAAAAAAAAAAAAAACGCTAAAAAATCAGCATACCGTGATGAAAAACGCTCCAAACGTAATGAAAACATAGTTTTATCGTCAAAATCGTTATGTTATTATTAAGAGGAAGGCGCAAAGTATTTTTTGATTATCTAATTAAATTTTTTACTCTTTTTTAGAACATTCGAAATTTTGATTAAAAAACTTGTTTTTCTTGTGTCAGTGTTTGTACTAACTCTTAGCATAGCAAATTTTAGCCACTTTTTTGCGATGAGAGACACGTTAATTTAAAAATTCTTGCAAAAATCAAATGATTGTCTGATTTTAATTAAATTTTCAGGACATTCACAAATGAATGAAATTATTTTTGAATGTTTTTTTTATTAGAAAATTTTCGAAAAATATTTTAACGTGTTTCAGACCCTTAATTAATTTTATGAAAACGTGAGAAATTCAATTTTTAGTGATTATATTAATTAAAATCAGAATTATTTGAAGAATTTAAATCACCGAATTTTTTTTTTTTTTTTTTGCAAAATCGGACCCCGTCTTACATAAAATCTGTTCTGAATCGAAAAATTAAAAAAACGCAATAAAACTAAGACTTTATTTAGTGAAGCTTTTGATTGCTTTTATGAATAATATATATTAAAGACAATATTCTCAGAAGAAAGAAAAAAATTCGACGAAAATTGATTTTTACAAAAATTTTTTAAAATTCATTTTCAATGTGATAATTATTAGAAAATAGTGTTATTAAGTAAAACTATATTTACTAATCATATATTGTAAAGCTTATTGTAATCTAACGACTTCGAATATTTTTAGAATTTCAATTTGTTTTTGCATGTGTGATTATGTGCAGAATTTCTGAAGTATGGATGTAGAAACCGATAAAATTATCTTTAAAAGGTCACGTGTTTTAAGGGTTGTCCCCCCTTACAAATTTTATCGTCCCCTCGACCATACTTAACTATGAACATGCCTGTCAATAAATCGATTAACATGTCAGATAAACAAGACCCCGTAGTTAAGAAATGTTTGTATACAACATTTTATGCTAAAAGCAAGTAATATTTGTCTCAAGATTAATTTAACTTTATATTTACTAATTTTTCTCAAATAATGTTTCAGAAATATATATTTTATTTTTGCGAGATTTTTAAAACTGAGAATTAACTTTTGTTTACTAATGTGTCAAAATAGCCGTTTTCATCGATTTTAGTGAAAAAATCGGTTCCGATCAATATAATTTCTGTTTAAAATACATCAAAGTATTTTGCTTACTGAAAATAGTAAATTTGAAATCCTTTAGCTTTCAATTAAAGCTAAAATGAAAGCTTCAAGAAAGCTTTTACTTTTTTAAAATTTCATTTTAAACCTTACGTATACCGAATTAATGGAGGTACCTAAACAAGTGCGAACAACGAACAGGAACTCTCAGTCCAAGAAGTAAACAGTTTAGTGAGCAGATAGGGATACTTTTAGTTAGTAGTTTATTAGTCTTCTTATTTTAACTTCGAAATTTTAAAAATACTTAAATATGGTACATTTTCTTTTTTAGCGATTTTACTTTTTTTTTGCATAATCTTTGTTTAATTCACAAAAAAAAAAAAACAACACGTAAGAAGAGGCGGTGAATTTAATTCAGTTTTCTCAGACATTTTAAAATTATAATGGAAGCTATAGCAAAAACATTTTTTCAAATAAATTTCCGAGTAAATGCTAACAAAACAGTATTAAAAGAAAGTCTGTTAATCATAGAATAAATTAGTTTTTGAAAGGAATTTCTGATATCAATGAAGGCATAACTGTTTTCATCTAATACCACAGAACTGTAGTAGTAGTAGTAGTAGTAAGTTAGGTTTTGTCGACCTCTCAACAAGGGCAGACTCAACACACGGTGCTTTTTTAAGTGGGTCCTCCCATATATATGGATGTAGGTCCAGAAATTGCTGAAGCTCGGTCGGTCGGATGTGAGCCCTAAGAAAGCAAAACACAAAATAAAAAGTCGTCTTCCGCGCAGAGACACCGAGGATCACATCCGGTCTAAAAAATCTATCCCCACAAAAAATCCAAAAGTGCAAAAGCCATTCACGTACATTCCCGCAAAAAAAAAGGATGTCCCTGGGAAACTATACCTGTTAAAACAAAAATATAAAAACGACACTCATTGCCAACGACAAGCAGAGTAGAATTAAAGTTTTTGTTGAAAAAATGTATTTTTCTTAGTAATTACAGTGTACATGTATTCATGTTATTAATGGTAGATGCCAAATGAAAATAAAGAACGTTATACTTTAATTTTTTTTTAATTTTAAGTAATTGGTTGATATTTTTAAATACTCGTTTGTGTTCACTAGATTATTATGAGTACTTGGCAAGAATTGTTTCTGTATCAAATTCATGTAACAATTCTTTTTCAATGGATAGCAACATGTCTGATTCAAAACTCTCACCAGACAGCGAATTTCTTAACCTTGTCTTTATGATCTTTAACTTTGAAAACCTCCTCTCACGTTAGACTTTAGTAACTTATATTGTACACATAACTTAATAAAGTTCTTATTCCTTTTTATTACTAAAACATCTGTGTTTGTTTCTTTATTCCATTTGTATTTCAGATAGGGGGCCCACTCCAAAGGACCACACTTGCCATTGGGCAAGCTGACACCCTGTCCGCCACTAGACCTCACAATCCGCAGAGAACTCATAAAAATCCTTCTTGCATAAGAAGTTCTGGAGTAATTCAGCATGGCGCTTAAATCCTCACCAAGTCTACCTTTGTCTCTGATCTTTTTTTCTATTGTCGATATTTATTTGAGCTTAGTTTAATCTGACGCAAGATCACAAAAGAAGAAGGAACGCAGTAAGGATCGTAACACAACGAAACCCCTGGTTATTAAACTTATCTTAATCGAGCTCATTAAAGTAGTAATGTTTGTTGTAACTTACTGGCAGACCATTGTTCCATGGTGAGACACTGAATATTCTATTTTTAAGCTTAGTTTAGCACAAGGTCATCATCTTTTATGTGCCGTGTCCCGTCAGAGGGTGGGCGATCGCGGCTCTCCACAACTTCCTAATCTTCGTAGCTCTAAGTAATATTTCTATCCTTAGTATTCCCTCCAGTCTTTCTTCTGACATCAATTTACACAAGTTCGTTAGGTAAGTTAATTGTTTTTCCTTCTGCCGCTCTTAGCTTCAATATGTCCTGTGACTGTTAAAGGCCATTATGTGTCCTAAAATTTGAACTGTCTCTCTCTAATTCAAAGTACATGTGTCATTTTTGTTCTTATTTTCCTTCAAACATCATCGTTGCCTACATGTTCCGTCCAAAGTATTGTTAGCATCCTTCTATAGAACAACATTTCTGTTTCATCCTATTACAATGAGGCCACCTGTTTGCCGAAGGTGGCGACCCGTAATGCATGAGGACGGAAGCCTGGAGGCTGAATAGTCCATGACCCGAGTGTGTAAGTGGTCATATGGAAAGCAACATTCTTCTTTGGTCCTTACTTTGGCTAGACGTGCGGTCAGGGAGACCTGATCCGATAATTTGGCTGGTCATATCAAACACGAGCACCTATATAATTAAGCCCGATATTGTCTCGTAAACTGATCCCATAACGATCTAATGCCCAACCCTTTATTACTGTTAAATAATAGTTTAGCAAACTATTATTTTTAGTGGAAGAGTATCTTCACTCCGATTTCCGGAGGTTGACCTTCGAGGTCAGATGGAAGCTATAAGAAGGGAGTCGATTTTGATTGGCTGAGCTAGCGTGGAAATGATAGCGAAAGAAAGTTTTTTCAGGGAGTTGGTTCTTATACGTCAAGCAATGTGGACATGTTCACTTTCGTGTCTGGAACAGCTCCCCAGCGTGAAGAGGGCGACTTCACTGGATAGTTAGAAATGTACACGTCGATGTCAATAATAAAACTGGATAAGTCAAAATTCTCCGTGTTTGATGTCATTCATTGCTAACTAAAACAACTAGCGATCGCCGACCAAGAGAAGACATCTCGGCAACCCCAACCAAGGGGCTATGCAACGTTATTTTAAAAGCGCTAGAGGGCGATTGCTGAGTCAGTCATGTCGAAGAGAAAGAAACTTTCACCACTGTTTCATATTAAGGCGTCAGTTTTGGAGCGCTGAAGCTCAAAATTGATAGGCTCAAAATCCTCTCACGACGAGAGTATACAGGCCGATGTATCCCTGTCACAACTAAGGCGAATGGGTTTAACCCCCTTGGTAAATTCCCAATAGTAATTGAACTCCGTAGCAAAGGCCCAATGCAACGAAAAAAAAAAACCCCCAAAATATACAAATCACATGATTTGGGGTGCTGACACTGATTCAGAAATAGAAGCCGAAACAAAGTTCCCGCGGTTTTTGATGGTTGAATCTCTAGAGGAAATTCTTCTGACCAATCTGTCACTATTCTTGATCAAAAACGTAATTGCCAACAGGACAAATCCAAGAACTGAGAAAAAAAGTGTTAATCTACTTGTAAACGTGAACAATAAGAAACACGCCCATAATATACTAAAAATAAAGTTTTTCCACAGTTTAAAATATAAAGTTTGCTCACACGAAAGACTTAACACCGCAATGGGAGTTATTAGAAATAGGGAGCTATCCCTAGCTATACCAGTGGAAATAAATGCAGCCTTAAGTGGCGGGGGGGAGTGTCACCAACTATAGAAGGCACGATCAACAAATTCAAACACATATATTGTAACATTTAATAAACCCTCAATCCTGAAAGAAATTAAAATTGCATTTACGATTGAGATGGTTAAGCAATACATCACCAATCCCTAGAATTGTTTCAAGAGTCAGAAGTATGAACATCACAAGGAGAGCTGCAGAGGACACACCCGGTATGTGGAAACAGTGGACAAAAACACATCGATCATATGGAGGAATAGTGTAGTCATGATATTAAAATAGGTATCCCCAAAAGAAACGCGGTACCTAATGTTTAAAGTGCATTTTTAAAACTGTAAAAAGCTTTTATTTTACTTTTAATTTCAAGCTGATAGATTAAATTTAATATTTCCCAAAATCAATATACTTTGCTGTATTTCAAAATCTAATTTAAATTGACTGAATAGAGGTTTTTTTCTTTTTAAATCGCTAAAAATTGCTGTCAGCCCAATGTAATTCTCTTTATCAAAAATCTTCCAAAAAATAAAATATACTTTTCTGAAACTTTATTTGAGGAATATTAGTTTAATTAATCTAAATTTGAAACAAATATTAATTACGTTTAGTTTAAAATATCACAGAAATGATATTTTGACATAGGGGTAGTGTTTATTTCAGGTTTTGACAGCTTGATTAACAACCAGAAATTATACTAATAAATGTTTTCTACGGGAGAAATATCTGGAAAAATTAATTGGCGAATATAACACAAGCGTCTTTTCTTATATCAATTTTAACTACCCAGTAATCTTAAAAATTTAGGAAATTATTCTCCATGATTTAATGTTTTACTAAATTTTAAGTACTTTGGCTTTAAATTTATTATAGTTATCACTCTCTTTTTCTGATAATATCGTGTGTGGATGTCCGTATTTAATAATCGGCACGTTTATATATACACAAAAATTGAAAATTATTTTCAAAATATTGGTGGTCGCTGAATTATAGTAAGTTTTTCCATTTATGATAAGCAAAAATATAGAGTTTATCTTAACAACATTACCTAAACAGTACAAATTAACAGAGAATTTTAAAAGATTTAAAGTTTATAAATTTTTCTAATTAAATTTTTTTTTAAATGAAAACAGTTCTTGTAAAAATTCATTATTCATCAATAATGTCCATAATATATTTTACTCATAAAAGCAAGTAAAATCTTTTTTAATTATATGCCTTAGTTTTACTGCATTTTTTATTTTACGATTCAGAACATATTTTCGCTATCTGTTGGTCCTGCTTGACAAAAAGATTGAGATTTTCTCAACCAAGATTTTCTAAAAAAAAAAAAAAAAGGGAGCATTTATAAAATATTTTTATTAATTTGTGAATGTCCTGAGTCTCATTAAAATCCATCAATCATTTGATTTTTGCTAGAATTTTCTTGTAAAACATAACCTCCCCCACCCCACGTTACCAAAAATCTTCTCTTAATCGTAAAACTAAAAAATACAATAAAACTAAGCCATTATTTAATTAGAAAAGTTTTTAATTGCTTCCATGAATAAGATATATTATGGACACTATTGTCATAAGAAAATTGTTTTTTCAATGAATAATGAATCTTTTGTCTATAATGTTGAATAACGTTTTAATACGAAAAATTTCAAGTTGATGTTAAAAATGACCGCAAAACATTGATTTATTTAAGATGTAATTCAAATTGTTATTATGACATGTCTCTAATTTGTATTTAGATACATTGTGTTTATTTTCAATTTTTCTCGTTGACTTGCATATGATCCATTATTAGGTTAAAATAAAATTTAGATTTCATATGAATACTACCTATTGAAAATTGAGATTTAGTAGAGTTGGGTGTGCGTATCATATATTCGTGGGAGGACTGTATCATAAATTGGGAGTTACCGGTCCTGGTTAAGAGTAACGAGTCATTGTTGAACGCGTGGCAGATGAATGTTTTCGTAGAGGCAGTGACAATTTTGACGAGCCTGAGGAAAGAGAGACAAACAAATCCTCGACGAGAAGAAAGAGCAGAAAAAGTGGAGATGACTACCTCAGATTTTGTAGATGCAGTTCAAAGTAGAAGGAAACAATTAAAAAAATAATCCCTATGACGTGAGAGGAGAACATTTGTGTAAATGAACTACAAGTTGCTTGTTGTCATGAAAAGGAAGAAAATATTCGAAATAGAAGCTCTCCACAGCTTCCTTTACTCAGTAAAATTCATGTTAGATTAAGATTCTTATATACCTTATTATTTCTGTTTTGAGCTTAACTTGGTTGACACGAGTTTGAGACTTGTTCAGTCGTATTTTCTCAGAAGCACTTACCGTAATTTCTCGAAAATAATACGCACCCATATATAATACGCACCCTAACAAATGATTCAAAAATTAAGAAATATATATATATCCCTATGTATAATATGCATCTATAAATTTTATCAAAAAAAAAAAATTACGAAGACATTTTGTCGATCTTGAAATTACGAATAAAACCGAAAGTAAGCGGCTAAAATAATGTTGAAAATTACCATGAGGTTCTCCCGATAAATGTTAGTGAGGATGTTATAAAGAGAGGTTTCAAGGGGTGTTGGCTCACGACAGCCATGGATGGCTCTGAAAATGACATCCTTTAGCAAAAGAATGAAGAGGCTGAAAATAATTTTGAACAGGACGAAAATAATATTGTGAATGATAAATTGTTTAATGACAATTTAGATATTGATTCTATAATAGAAAATGGTGATGACGATGAAAATTAAAATTTCAATAAATTGTTAACTTGATATCCTCTTTTCTTCAAAGATTGGCCTTTTTATAGATTTTTATTTTTTTACCAAATAAAAAATGCGGTTACTTATAAACAAATTTATTAACAAAAAATGTTACAATTATTATTGTTAGATTTAAAATGAAAATTGGGATATCATCTTTATTATTTTAGAACAAGTACGTATTTATTACTAGAAATCAATAGCGAAAAAATATTTTTGTTTAAACATATTTATAATACGCACCCCTACTACACCTGTAATTTACAGTAAAAAATGCGTATTATTTTCGAGAAATTACGGTAAATGAAGTCTGCGGATAATGACTTTCACTTATGGCGGACATTGTTGTAATTCATACTGTAATCGTTTAATACGCGACTTAAATCTCTCAAATTTCAACTTGTACGTCTTGTGTCGAGCATTTTGAATTCTAGTTCAATCTATTTATCATAATATTCGTTCTAGGAATAGATCTATTTTTTACACTATTTATATTATTTGGACTATTGTCCTCATCTTTGTCGCCATATTTATTACAACGTTTCGGCCATTGTACGCTCTGACCTTCTTCAGGTGGTTGGAATGTCGAACTAAACCCTTTATTTCGCTCACTGGGGTAGACTGTTCTAGTCCCACGTGCCATGTTTAATGAATGTCAATTGTCAGTTATCTCCTGTTAATTCCACTCTCAAACAAAAAAAATGGAGGGCGATATAAAATTTTCAGTATTTTATAAATATAATACAAATGTAAAATTACTTAAAATATCTCTTTGATATGTGTGTGTGTTATTTTTAAACATTTTTTTTTAATTTGACATTGTTTCATATTACGACACACGTGTTTTCAGTTACTATACGTGTTTCTTATTTTCTAAAATAGTGTAAGTAATAAGGTAAATGGATATTAACTCAAAAATGTGTATGCACTAAAAATAACGTTTATAGTATATACAGGGTATAAATGACATCTCATTTTAACAGATATAATTACCAAAATTACACAATAATATCTTGATATCTTTGGTGTTACAAGTTTTGTTGGTCTCTCTTGCCAAACTACTTAGGACCAAAATTATTTATGAATATACATACCACTGATTAAAATGCTTTCCTGACGAAAACAAATTCATAAATAATAACATCGGACATACAATTACAATCTACATATTCAAACAAACAAAAAACATTCATAATGGTTAATTAGCCGAAAGCGCTTGAATTCACAGTTGATTTGAACAGTTCCTGCACACTCTATGTCTCAAAAATATTACTAGTACGAATGCAAGAAATATAAAATAAAAATGTTAATCGTAGCGCTTTCTCAATCGTCTTCACTGATATATGTATATATATATGCACACACTTTCCCTCTCACACTTGCTTCCCACTCCCGCATATACACTCTCACTAAAAAAATTTTTTTTATACCCGGAGTTAAATTTTCCGATTTCTTTTTGAATTTGTAGGTCTAGTGAATTGGATCGTGATTACGATTACAATGTAATAAATTATAACCATGGAATATTAGTGTTTGAGCCTTTTTATATATATATATATATATATATATATATATATATATATATATATATATATATATATATTCTTACTTATTATAAAACGCAGATTGTGTGTGTGTGTACGTTTATATATTGGATCGGATTTCCTACATTTTTCAACCGATTTCAACAAAACTACACAGGACTACGTAAAATTACCTTGCGGTGGTTCTGACAGCGCCAAAAATTGGAAAAACACAATAGTTTTTGCAGGAAATCAATTTGAAAACACGATTAAGAGGCATCGCGAGAATGAAAGGGGGACAACTCATATCGAGTTATACTTATTATAAAACCCAGGTTGTTTGTGTGTCTGTGTCTCTGTGTGTGTTCGTTTATATATGGGATCGGATTTCCTACATTTTTCAACCTATTTCAACAAAACTTCACTTTTTTTGGCAGGTAGTGTTTCTTATTGTCTTGCACACTTTTTTCTTTATTTTTACATTCAGAATGCTTTAAAAATTCCATTTACAAGACAATTGTTTATAATAAAATTCTATTCAATCGATAAACTCATAACGATTGAAAACGATGTTTTTGTTTGAGTTTGGGCTTGACCAATTCGTAAAAAATAAAAATAAAAAATAAAAATAATTAAGACATACGTGTCCGTCAACCTTAAACAATAATCTTTGTCAATTTTATTTTTCAGTCATTATGATGGTCGATACTTGATCTATCTCTTACTGTTACATCCCCAGGCAACGCCGGGCTCTACTGCTAGTATATATATATATATATATATATATATATATATATATATATATATATATATATATATATATATTGCCGCTTAAATTCTGTTTATATTGGTCACACCACTACAATACTTTCTCGTACATTAACTTTAGTTAATCAATTATCCGATCAAAGTAAAATAAGATCATATCATGGTCAGTTAATAATCTTACCTTATACATCACTAATTTGGGCACTTCGGCGTGATGTAGTGGTTAGCAAGCTTTTCTTGCTAGAACAATTACGTGAGTTCGATCTTCACTGGGTGCCCCATAACTTCGGCTTTGTGTCACATCTAAGCTACACTGAGAAAATGAGGCACCCCAAGACAGTTTAATGGTTAGCAAGCTTGTCTCGCTAGAACAATTACGACTGTCGGCCTTGTGCCACATCTGAGCTCCACATGGAAAATCCCTATACATCACTAATTGTAAATAGAAACTAATTCTTGAAATATTTATAATATAAATATTTTTAAATAAATTAGATAACATATTTTTGTCTAAGAAATGAAGTTGTGAATATTTTCAATAATTAAAAAAATCCTAACAAAAGAATATTTCGAATTCATGTGATAAGGCTAAAGATATCGACACTAACTAAATGGTATTGATATTTCAATGATATTTCAAATGATATCTTCTGATGTAAAATTCTTAAACCCTAACCTTCTTTGGCAGGAACATTGATATAACGACTGTTTGAGTTAATGATCTTGTAGTGGATCTAAGAAGGATGAGTGAATATTTAAGATTGTGTTGCAAATAAAATATACAATATCCACAAACATAAATTATAAGAAAGGCCAAATGGTAACGATATTCAATCACGACAAAGAATACATGTCTGAAACAACGAATTAAATTTTATATACATAATTTACAATGTCTTTGTTTGTAATGATGTGTGCAAAGGTATAGAAAAAAAGTTCTTTGCTGTTTCAGAAATGTTCAATGTTTAAAAAGTTGTCTGCCTTCGATTGAAAGGTTGAATTTTTAACTTCGACAAAATATTTTTCTATGAAAGATAAGTGAAAAAGTTTGTTGTATGATTTTTCCCAATCTCTTATAAAGAAAGTTTGTTTCTTTGGCGGCAATTTTGACAAATAATTCACATGTGTATCTTTGCGTGTATGTCTCAAAATGCGACGAAAATTCGTTTGCTGTTTATATTCATAGTTTTTTTTTTTTTTTTTTTTAACAAAGTCGGCTCCAACAAGGCTTGGTAGCTTGTTGCGAATTTTTCTGAGAAATGCGTGGGCGAATGTTGTATTTTTTAGACAATAGGATTTCTTGAAACATTTAAATTAGGGATGAATTTGAGAAAGATTTTTTTTTATATCAGCTGAGCCTATTTTTGCACAAATTTTGACTGTTTTGTTATGGAAATTTCTCGAAGCTTATTTTTATTTAACAACCAATGAAATTTTTATTTAACAACCAATGAAATTCAAGAAACTAAAATTTTCTAAAATCTCATCTTTTCCCAACAACAACTATTTTATGTTCTTGTGAATAACCAAAGAATGGTCGAAAACGCTAAACCCAACGATAAGAACTATGGAAAAATCCTGCGTAATCTGGACAAATCCTCTGTAGTATGGACAAATCCTACGTTTGTACAAAAGAAAAGAGAAACTACATAAAAAAAAATTACAAAATATTCCTTGTCTGTCGTATTCAATAATATGTTTATTTACTGTGCATAAGAAATTGAATGATAGAGGACTCTACTATGTACATCTCCCAACCGGATGCATTAAAATCCTTATATTGTAACAGAAGCGGCTTTTCCCCAAACTGTTTGATTCACTGACAATAATAAGTCTCCTTACATTTGAGGAAGAAAATAAGTGGACCATTTCCGGAAATTAAAGGGCAAAACATTTGCATATGTAGCCTTGCCAGTGAGTTAATACCACTTGTAAAACATGAAGCCAGCTGCAATTTACCATTAGCAGAAAAGGGAATAAGAACGCTTTGGTATTTATGTTTGTCGCAACTGATGCCGACCTAAAAAAAAATCAACACCGTTAATCTCTCATGGCAAATAATGCAACTATTACAGTCCCTGCTGTATAGTCGGAAATTACTGTAAAAAATCGTTCATATTGCTATTACTTTTAGCCACATATTAAAGCGCGCGGACACACACACACACGTATATGTGCTGCATTATAGGACCTGCAGGTGAATTCGCTGAAAATAGTAGAATAATTTTTGTTAATAAACATAAAAAAATTTTCGTATTTTATTTTTGCGTTGAAGAAATGTCAGTATACTTTAATTTATTCGAACTATCGTCGAAATCAAAATAATAAGCATCTTTGGGGATTTTGCACTGTTTCTCTCTATTTTTGTTCTTTTTAAAATCTTAAAATGATAATGTTGTTTAGGGAAAATGTGCATAGTGTTAAATTGAATTTCGTTATTTCCTTGTTTAGATATTATATTGACTTTTGTATGCAACTATTGGTTTTTACGCATTATATTGCCTTATACATATATATTTCTGATACTTTCTAGTGTATTCTTCTCTACTTTTTCTATTACTAACTCTATTGAATCTCCATTAATAATTATGACTTACACCCTTATCCGTTTAAAGCGATTTTCCAAGCGTAGCTTAGATGTGGCACAAGGCCGAAAGTATGGGGCACCCAGTGAGGATGGAACTCACGACTCAGTTGTAATTGTTCTGGCGAGACAAGCTTGCTAACCATTACACCGCCTCGAGGTGCCCCACTTCCCCCTTTATATTACTAATTTCCCTCTGAAAGTTCTCCACTGCCTTAACCAGGTATTGAACTCACACTCTTTGGGTCAGGAGATAACTGATAACTGACATCCATCAAACATGGCACGTGGAACTAGAACAGTCTACCTCAGTGAGCGAAATAAAGGGTTCAGTTCGAAATTCCAACCACCTGAAGAAGGCCGGAGCGTACAACGGCCGAAACGTTGGGATAAATATGGCGACAAAGATGAGGACGATAGTCCGAATAATGTAAATAATCTCGTCCTCCTCTTTCTATATATAATTCCATCAACAAAAAACATTACTTTTGTACGACGAAGTCCTTCTAGATGACGAAACACGTTACAGAGAATTTTTTCCACTTTTTCATTCATTTGCCTAATATTGTTCTGATATATAGAAATGTATATACGTTCTCCCATATATATATATATATATATATATATATATAAGCTACCGAGCGAGATCCTTCAGAGAAAAGGGGGAAAATACCAGGGGAGAAAAGATAAACAAACCTAGTATTTGAAAGACAATTTCTACAACTACGAGTACAACTGAGAAAAAGGGTCGCGGACAAAAATGCAGGTTATGAAACCGCGGATGTAACCCATCTTGTTCTCCCGGTGGAATAACAGGAGAAACACAAGGTACAGAAAAAGTATATTTTGCTTAGTTTTTAGTCGACTAAGAAAAACTCTTTATTTAATAATAACAAATATACCGATGTTGGGTCAAACAATATGGAGCTTAGTCTTGAGTGATTCTATCTGTTTTCTTTGCGTTTATTGTAGAGTAGAACTCCTATTATGAAAATCGACTGCTCCTACTTATGAATATGGCAAGTAGCCACATTAGAGTGGGATTTGAGTAGGATCTGATTTACTCAAGTTTATCCATTGTATCTATGAATATTTAATAAACCTATTCTTCTTTGTTTTCCCTACCTAGTCTTCTGTTCCTTCGACACTCTTTCTAACTACGGCCCTCCTAATTCTCGGTTATTTTAAAGACAACATTACAACAGGGTTGGTCTCCATAAATAGAGTTCCATTATCTTTCTCGTGTCAGTTTTAATTTAGCCTTCAACTGATTGAAAAACATTACAGGAGAACTTTCTCTAACATTAATCTCGAAACATTCCAACCGACACTTGACTTTTTTAATTGGCAGAAGGTGAATCAAACGAAAAATTCTCTCTTAAAAGGAATTAATCTGATTGGTTCAGTCTCCTACACTGGTCATTTATATTTAAATTTAGCTTAATACAAGGAATTACTGGACTTGGGTGTAACCAAAACCAAAAATAGTAATGTGCGGCCGTACACTCCAGTTAGTTCCTTTTTCGTTCCCGTCTTCCTTTCAATTTTATAAAACCATGTCCGTTACCATTCTTTCTTTAATTTTTACTTCCACACCTCAGGATAATTATACACATATGGCGGACTAGTCACATACGTACACACACATGATCGGATACATCTAAAATAATCATAACTATTTCAAATTATCTGAATATAGAGAAATATATTTTTTATGAATATGTATAAAGTTGTAAAAAAATAAATGTTAAAATATAGGTATTTCCAAAAATTCTCTACATAAGATGATACATGATGAAAAAAAATGCACAAGACATAATAAAACAGTTTTATCGTCAAAGTTTATGTGTTATTATTATTATTATTCAAATGAAAACTCCAATTATTTTTTGATGTAGAAATTATTTTTATATCCTTTTTAGAACCTTTTGAAATTTTGGTTAGAAGATCTCGTTTTTCTGGTGTCAACGCAGTAACATAAATTCGAACCGAATATTTGAGCGTCTTTTCGTGGGGAAAATATTGATTTTAAAAATTTTCACAAAAATTAGATAAATATCGGATTTTAATGAAACTTCACAATTGAATGAAATTATATTCTAAACGTTTCTTTTTTTTTAGAAAATCTTGGTAAGATATTTTCTTACAACTCTTACGTACCTACCCCCATTTAATTTTATGAAATTACAAGAAATTCTTTTTTATATCGCTTAATGTTTATGTTAGTTATAAGGACAAGTTCTTGGAGAATTTAAATGATCAAACAGGACCTCCAGTTACCGAAAACTTGCTCTGGATCATAAAATAAAAACTGCAATAAAACTAAGACATTATATACTTAAAAAAGGTCTGAATTGTTTTTATGAATAAAATATATTATGGACACTATTGTCTTTTACTTAGAGTAATTTATAAAGATTTAAATCTTTTAACATTCTCTATTAATTTGTAGTAGTCAGGTGATATTGTTATTAAATTAAAACTGTATTTAATAATCATAAATGGAAAAGCTCACTGCAAGCTCGGGTGAGCAAGAAACCTGAAAATATTTCCACAGGTGAGAAGTGCGACAAAAAAAACTATTAGAATATAACTTACGATTACATTTAGCGCTATTTCAAGCTGACAAAGGTGAGATCTAGATGCCACTCTAGTAATACGCTTAAATTCAAGACACCAAGAAGGAGAGCTCATCAGATCAATTGCCAGGAAAATCTTTATAAAAAATACAGAGCCATGTCCAACGGTGGGAAAATGACTGAAGTCGAGATGCCAGGTCAGAATAGATCATATCTCAATCCTTCTTTAAAGAGATTTATAAAGAATCTGTTTTTCTTTTCTTTTCAAGAGACCGATAATGACTCATCCTTTGACGAAGGCAAAGGGAAAGGATTATCATCTTCTTAAAAAGGAATTTAGCATCCTATTTAAAATATCAGATGTCAAAGACTTGACTCAGACATGAAAGCTATGCGCTTGGTGTCGCTTGCTTTTTAAAAATAAAGATTTTTTAATATAAAAATAATAAATTTCTCTTCTGTTAACTTAGGGCGCACCTGGCTAATTTTCAGATGCTCGGGCGCACCCTAGATATAACAGACGCCTAAAATTTAAAAAATATGAACAATATGAATTAATACTTAAGAATCTTTTATCTTCAATATTTCTCGATATATAATTGTAAACTAGATTTGTTGTATTTCTCCTCCGATATATATACAGGGGTGTCCATAAAGTTCGTGTGCACTTTAAAATTTATAACTTTATTTTGCACACGAACTTTATGGACACCCTATATATATATATATATATATATATATATATATATATATATAAGAAGGAAAAAAATTTTTAAAATAATTAAAAAAAAACTTTGATCTTTCCTCTTAATAATAACTTAAACATTCAGACGATAAAATTTTGTTTTTTATCAAGTTTGGCGTCTTTTTCATCATGCTATGCTCTTTTTAGCGATCTCGTGGAGGTACCTACATAAATATAGCACACCCTTAAAACTATATTTCTTTATATATATATATATATATATATATATATATATATATATATATATATATATATATATATATATATATATATATACGTGTGTGTGTGTGTGTGTGTGTGCTGGTTCTAATTTCAAGTGGGAATGATTATTTGATTAATGTCATACATTAATTTGTGGCACAAGGCCGAAGGTGAAGTGGGGAAAGGCTAGTTGTCACTGACTAACCTAGTTAATCTGATTCGCGTTCGATTCATTCGTACATTTGACTCATTCACCACAAGATCACATCCTTTTTCACTCCATCCGACATTTATCAAAATGCTACTTATTCACCAGGATCCTAAACAAAAAACACATGACATAAAAATGTGATAATATGCAAATTGTCTTTTTTTTTTTTAACCGTTTCCTTTTTATCTGCAAAAATATACAAAAAAAAGAATATGTCATTAAATGATGGGCGGGGTGAATACAATAACGTTTTTGTTGCTGCTGACGCTGTTGTTGTTGCTGTTGATGACATGGGACATCCTGCCGGAGAGGAGGGTTTGCATCCTTGGATCCCTTCTTGTTGATCTCCTTCCACTCACTGAGGCCATCAAGGGGTCGTAACGGACATTTCTGGACCCTCTGCTTCCTTTTGAGAACATTAATATGGGAGCTTCCAATCTAATAACGCAAATAAAAAATGCCAGCCATGCTTGTAGTACTATTCGCAAATCACAGCGTGTCGAACATAGCCAGCTTTTTAAAAGTGGCCAGGTGAAGCAGAGGAACAACAGGTGACTTATCATGGTCCCTAAAGCGATACTCACGGCAATACCTGCTGTCTATGAGGGTCCAGGAGGTTCTGAATATCATGTTGCCCCACAACGAGAGTCAATGTCAAGTCATGTCGCTGCAGGGCTTTAAGGTCAATATTAACCGCCTACATTGAGGTACTAGACGCTGCAATAAAATGTAGGTGGATATGCTTGTTCCGACGGGACCCTACTCCATTCAACATAGCCTAAGTCACCCAGGAGAGACTGCCCGAGAACTTTCACGATCACGTCAACCCCAACATATAGCTTCGTAGCTCTCTTCGTTTGAATTCCATGGAATACTGTCTAGTGCGTCGTTGAGAGGGAGACCAATCAGGACTCGTTGAAGACCGCCATCGTGAACCTGAAAGTTAAATGCACAAGAAGAACTTGATCCAAGCATACAACCAGAGAGCACCGAGACCATTCTCGATACTGACAGCGGTTTTATTGAATAACCTCTTCCAGTTATTCTAAGGGGAACATATATACAAATATACTGATTTTTCTTTTGAATATCTTTCTTCTTAATATTCTATTCTACTCTCAATTATCTAACACTCACCACAGAATAACGTTCATCACACGAGTGTCGTCTTTTTATCTCAAGGGAAGCTCAAGAATTAAATTGACTTTTTCTTCAATAAACGAGGAATTTCATCCTCTAAATTTAATACCCAGCTTGCGTTTGTTTTCTGATTTTAAAAAGAGCGAAACTTTTCAGTTCTATCTTTGAAAATTAATTTCGTATATCCATTTTGTTTATTTAAATTTCTTTCTCTTTTCCTATTATCGCTTTCCATTTTTCGCCTAAAACTAAGAAAAAATGCATACGCAGCTGATGTTCTGAATACTTGTACAAAGTAATGCTTAAAAAGTTCTCTGTCCCAAATCCAACCAAGTGGCCACATATCAGAATTTGGGGGGCACTTCCTTTGTGGTTAGGTCGATAAATATTATTTTCCTGGCTTCCTCAAAGAGTCGTCAAGGGTAACGTGTGACCTCCAAGGTTATCTTCATATTGATATCTGTTCATTTTTTTCTTCATTTCTTCCCTAATCCTAAAATAATAATGCCTTGGGGAAATCATAGCTTTACTACATTGTGAGATCACTCATGTTTTGTCTAGTGTTTAAAACCAAATCAGAAATAATTGTTTTCTAATCGGTGCCCCCCCCCCATGCAAAGCAGTGAAGCCACTAAGACGTAAGGGGTTCCTGGGTGTGGAAGAATTAGAAAGAGAATCATTAATAATCCGCGGGAAGAGAAAAAAAGTAATCAAGAGAAGAGTAGTTAGCGATTGACATTGCATTTAAATGTTTGCAGGTTAAAGTTGCTATAAAACATGGAGCCGGAAGGGAGTTCTACAAGCGAGAAGTGCGAGAAAAGAAACTGTTAGCATAGAACCTATAGCTACATCTAGCCAGCTCAACTGCAAATAAAAAAGAATGGTTATATCAACTGATACACTAGGCGCAAGAAAGAATCGTGTCGAAAAATCAAATAACAATGAGTTACGAAACTTTCACAGAGAACATATCAAAATAGTTGAGCAGAAACTTTAGAGGAAATATGAAAACAATACTTGCTGGTGTTTTGCATCTCTCTTTCGGTAGATGCGTCTCTTTCGGTAGATGCGTCTCTTCCGGTAGATGCGTCTCTTTCGGTAGATGCGTCTCTTCCGGTAGATGCGTCTGTTAAGTCGGCGTTCTGACTGCGGTTCGCTTATGCAGTTAGCGAGCAAACAGAAAGGCCCATTTAATGTGCGAAAAACGGCCAATTTTTAGACATCAGTGCAGTCCTGTCTGAAGAAAACTGGAACAAACTTTCTTTTCTTTTTTTAATAAGAATTCATAAAAATGATGAAAATATTTCGTCAAGGTTTCTCGCTGATAAAAACTGAGAACAAATGTCATATCTCTATTTTACAACTTTGCTTTCTTTTCAACATCGGCTACCTTACATATATGTTGTTGTTATAGAACTGTTGTTGATTTCATCTTTTCATAATAATCCGTTACACTGTGTGCGTGTTTGTGTGTGTGCGTCTGTGTGTGTTCGTCTACCTATACTGTCAAAAAATAAAGTTATTTTAAATATATTTTCCTGCTTTCATTGTCTTACTCTGTTTTTTCATGGTGTCAGCCTTTTTATCCACCGACGTTGTAAACATCTTGAAGTTATCTCTTGTACTAAGTGGCACCAATGCAAGGGACGTAACTCATATGTCAAACGGCACACTTAGCATTAGGTTTATTTACACACCAACTTTTGATTTATACAAGTTTAGTTACAAAACAACGAAGTTTTTTTTTTATACATGGGTCCATTTTCCTAGTTTGCGGTACATATTTAAATATAAGTTACTCAATATCTGAGTACTTTCCACTTTCATAAGCCATTATCAAAAAGGCTTTTTGTATGTGTGTGCGCTATATCGGTTTCATCATTTTTCATATATCGCATCTTCACATGGCAGTTCGTGTTTTCGTTTCTTTTTCTTTTTTTATGGGATATATTTAGTATATTTTTCCTAAAGTTTATAATATTTTATTAATGTTGGGTTTTTTGATTTTTATACTCAATTCTTCTTTTATTTGTAGTCGATTTTATACTTTATGTGATATAGTATTTTTATTTTTTATTGGTAAGGATCTGTCTACTATTTACATTATTTATTACAATGTTTCTGATACTGAACCCTTTATTTCGCTCACTGGAGTAGACTGTTCTAGTTCCACATGCCATGTCTAATGGATGTCAGTTATCAGTTATCTCCTGCTTAATTCTCTCTCCAAGTTCTCCACCGCCTTAACTAGGTATTGAACTCACACTCTTTGGGTCCCATCACTGGATCTAACTAATGCCTTTATCCACTGTGCCATGTGTCGACACATGGCACAGTGGATAGAACAGTCTACCTCAGTGGGCGAAATAGACGGTCCAGTTCGACATTCCAACCACCTGGAGAAGGCTGGAGCGTACAACGGCCGAAACGTTGTAATAAATATGACGACAATGATGAGGACAATAGTCCCAATAATGTAAATAGTGTACATAATACCTCATCTCAGAAATATAGACAGATACTGAATGGATCTGTCTGATTTCTTGTGTTTTTCTTTATGTTCGTGTGTGTTTTAGAAACTATAGATAAATACTATAGATAAATACTATCTAAAATAAGAAAACGTATGTCTTAGCCCAAGGAATCTAAATTCTGTCATTTGTGATCTAACCCTTTTCATCAATGGCGCCTTGACATATATGTAAAATTTCACACGAACTCGTGGCAAACTTGTACACGTTGTCATATTCAATCTGAAACAAGCTGTTACTACTATAGCATAAAAAAGTAGTAACATACTGGTAGTGTCTGTCTATATTTCTGAGATGAGGTGTTACGCACACTATTTACATTATTGGAACTATTGTCCTCAAGGACACATGGCACAGTGGATAAAGGCGCTGGTTAGATCCAATGACAGGACCCAAAGAGTATGAGTTCAATACCTGGTTAAGGCAGTGGAGAACTTTCAAAGGGGAATTAACAGGAGATAACTGATAACTGACATCCATTAGACATGGCACGTGGAACTAGAACAGTCTACCCAGCGAGTGAAATAAAGGGTTCAGTTCGACATTCCAATCACCTGAAGTAGGCCGGAGCGTACTACGGCCGAAACGTTGTGATAAATATGGCAACAAATGATGAGGACAATAGTCTGAATAGTGTAAATAGTGTAAACTGGTAGTGTAATAAAAATTCCGTTGTGACTTCTATATCTTTTCACTAACTCTTTATATTCAATAGTCACAATGTCACACAATTAAAGTTCACTTTTCTTATGAATCATACTCATGTAGTAAAAACAGAACCATTGAATAAACTTATACCAAGGCTTTATTGCACTTTACTCTGACTACTCGTCTACTGACGGACGTTACAGGGTGATTTTTATACCTCCTAGATTTTAAGGGGAGGTAACTGATGATTTATCAGTACAACTCTGTTTAATGGCAGCTCGGTGCTTAACTACTATGGATTAGTAGGTGTCAGCAATATTGAAAAAAAAAAAATTGATGACCGTCAGTTCAGTAATAAAATCAGGGAACTTTGTTCCCGAGTTTACAGACAAAGTTGATCTTCAAAACCTGGTCCCAAACCTACTATCACTAATGTAACATTACTTAATTTATCAAACTTCTCACAGACGCTCTTTTTTTTTTGTCAGGGTCACTCTCGTTTATCGCTACTAGTGTATATCAAATTTCAAGTACCGGCACGATTAAATTTCCTGCAATTTTCACCTACCACCTCCGTGTAAGGGTTTATTTTGTACGGCACGTTTATTATTTTTGAAATCATTTTCTCCTCGATACAATTATTATGTTTCATGATTCAAAAATTCCTCCACTTATTTTAAAAAGTGAAAAATTCCCACCCACATTACTATTCAGATGACACTTGGTATTTGCTCCCATCATCTGATAACGGATTTCCGTCTTTTAATTTAGTACAAGTATCCTTTCTTGGTACCTTCAAAAGCTTTTATTTTTTTTCACGTTAGCCAGTGTACAGCTGCAGGGCCGATGCGTACAACCGCCGAACCCCCAGGCTGGATGGGTACAAACCTGATTGGGGACCCAGGGGTCGTAATTTGTGACCCTCGCTATCGTATTAACATTTGCTTTTTTCTGACTACATTTATATACGCTACAAATTAAACTAAGCACAACTGATTATTAAAGCATTAAATATTTTCACGGATTTTACGACAGTCTAGGTCTTTTATTGTACAAATCAGTGAATATGTTTTTCTAATGCTAAGTCTCGCAAAAGCACTATATAAAGTTCACTGTTTTTTATTCATAATGTTGCATGTTAAAATTATTCAATTTTTTAACAAGAAAAATCTCAAGTTGATGTTAAAAATTACCCTAAAACATTGTTGATTTATTTAAGACTAGCTTAAAGGCCTCATTCCGTGGGGTCATTTAAGCTAAACCTTGCGGATGGCTAATGGGACCTCCGTGCGGTCTTTTAAGCTAAATTCTGCGAAGGCTAATTGGGCTTCCGTGTAGTCTTTTAAGCTAAACGCTGCGGAGGGCTAATTGGGCTTCCGTGTGGTTTTTTAAGCTAAATCCTGCGGAGGGGTAATTAGGCCTCCGGTCCAAAACTTAATGGACCTCTGGTCCAGTTTAGAAAATAGCAATGATAATTTTAAAGAAATAACTTTGAATTCCTCAATTCACTCCATGAAAATTCAAAACCTCACTTTAACTCTGATTCGGCGATACGACTGATTTGGGCCGGAAGTCTGATTTGAACCGAAATTCCAATTCGGGTTGAAAATTGAGTTCTTCAAATCACAAACTCCTTGGAACTTCACTTGAGTTCTTCAAATCTCAAACTTTGAGGAACTTCATAACCTCACGTCACGAAACCTTTCAATTTAACTCTGATTCCATGGCATTTTTGAGGAAATAAAATTGATTTCCTCAATTCACAAAATTTTGGAGATATTTTAAACTGAATTCAAAACAAAACAAAAATTAAATTCACAAAGTTTTTGTGTTACTTTGAACCCAATTTAAATTTTTTTTAAATTAAATCACTAATTTTTTCAGTTATTTTAAAATTTGAATTTTTAATTGTTCTCTCCTCATCCGGACACAAATCCCAATGCTGGATATTCAAATACCAGATGAAGGACAGACAATCCCGAGATCATTCTGATTCCAAAAATGTATAATATGTCTGTTTAGAGCATGTGGGGCCTGAGTTAAAGGGGTTTCAGACACACGGTCGGACAGACAGAATTTACCGTTTAATTTAGATGGAATCATCTATTATGACATGTCTCTAATTTGTATTTAGATACATTGTATTTATTTTCGATTTTTCTAGTTGAATTGTTCCCCTATACTGCATATGATCCATTATTGTACACAGTTAGGTTACAATAATATATTTATTTTATATGAATACGTCCTTATGAAAATTGAAATGTAATAGAATCGCGGGGCGTATCATAGAGTGAGGAGGCTGAGACTATTGCACTGACCTGTACAGCTGAACTGGATAACTAATTTTGCTCAACCTATATTCTCTCGAACATATTACTAGGCATGTCACTACATATCAGAAAATTTTCATACCCTAAATCTTCTCTCATCAACTCCGTACATGTTCCAGCCATTACAAGTATTTCTTAATTCATTAAAAACTCTTCGTTTTCCACGCACATCTCTCTACGTTTTTTTAAAATTATTTCTTCTTTTTTTATTATTTTTAATCCTTTCAATGTCAAGCTCTAGCAGTGTGTGGAGTAGGAGAAGTCTTAGTGTCTCTACAGATCCCTAACCGGTCATGCACTCCAGGCCAAATATCCTGACCCTGTGAAGAAACGATCCAAGCCCCACTGCACCACCGTAGCTACTGATTTACTGCTGGGTGCCTCACTACTACTCTTTTTGGGGTTGACAGAACTCACATCCCCCCTCGGTTCCTAGTTTAACAGCATATATCTTTGTTAGATCTCCTACTCAGCCGTACTTCTTCTGTTCCAATTCTGAGTAAGGTTGGGTCGAATTCAATCTGTGCTCTATTCTTTCGTAGCCATATACTGTCAAAGGACGTTCCAACTTCAGAATAGCATACAATCATTATATGTCCTCCACTTTGGTAGGTCATACTTTAATTCCCACAACCTTCACTGCCTGACAATCTGCCTGGGTTATTTTTAAATCTGATGGCTTCAAATGATTTTTCAATCTGATTTTTCAGACGATTCGGATTCCGCCATTGACACAGTTGTCCCACTATCAACCAAAGCTTCTACACTACATCTCTTTTAACTTCACCCCACATACCATTTCTGAACCGTGAATAAAGAGTTCATACACCGTCGCTTTTTCTCCTTCTTGCCCCACTTGGCTTAGTCTGATTCACTTCTCTCTTCCTACCTCATAACTTCTTTCTATCTCTCTTCTTCTATCTCTTACTCTTTCTCCCCGTGAGATACAATCCTTTTTACAAATTTTATCATATCTTTTTTTTTTTTCCTTTTTTGCTACTACTTTCTTCCTGAGGAGCAAATTCTTTTGTAATGTCAACTCTTAATACAACTCCATGTGTGGGCAGTTCCATTTATAACATTTTGGCTGTTCACTAATTATAAACTATCATGCGAAATAGGGCATCACTCGTTCCCGTCCTTCCTGTATTCTCTAAGCTCCTATTTCATTTAAACGAACTATAACCCTTCTTTTTTTTACTTTACTTAAATTTCAGTACCGAACTTAGTATTTTTTTGTTTAATTGAACACTCCTTTTCTTGCTCCTTGTTTCTTCCACTTCCACCAATACATCGTATCCAGCGTAAGTTTATAAAATCCGTCTCTCACATACCACACTCTTTTCTCTACTGCTTAATTTTCTCAGTCCTTTTCATTTTCAGGGCAGTTTATCCTAATGTGGTCCCTTTTTCAACATTTATATAAAAAAAAAACAAGCCTGCATACCACTCTCTTTTTTCACCTTACTACAGCTGCGATCACGTTCCTAGTACTCATGATTTCATATTTCTCGCTTCAGATACGTCAGCTAGTGACATTGGCTCTTGCCATATTTTCTCGAACAAAACTGTTTACAGGGCCGGCGCGTACTACCTCCTAAACCCCGACCTGACGGATGCCTAATGGGGGGGGGGCAGTGCTTTGTGATCCTTGCTATCTTATCAACATCAGCAGGCTATTAAAGGATAAAAGATTTTCGCGGATTTTGACGCCATTCTGTTTTTTTTTGTTTTTTTTTTTTTGTTTTCCGTTTTTTTTTTCGTCGAATTACATGAATATGTTTTACTCAAATCTAAAAAAAACACTACATTAAATTCACTTTTTTATCCATAATGTTGAATGTATTAAATTATTCAACTTTTTAACAAGAAAAATCTCAAGCTGATGTTAAAGATTGCTGCAAAACGTTGACTTATTTTAGATGGAATTATCTACTACAACATCTTATTTAGATATATTACATTTATTTTCAATTTTTCTAATTAAATTGTTCACCTACATTACATATGATCCATTATTGTTCATAATTAGGTTACAATAAAATTTGTATTTTATATAAGCACTACTTTATACTTTATGAACGGTGGAGTAATGAATAGTGGTTCGGATTGAGGAATCGGAGATCCGAGTTTGAATTCCAGTCGAATCCATTACATTCACTTAGGAAAGGTATGAATCCTTTTCTTCTCCTCCCAGTTATGGGCAAGTAGCAGGACAGATCGAGTGCTATAGCCTTGGATGGCACATCTTCTGTTGTCTCAAGGTCCTTGATAAAATCCAGAGACGAATATGCAATGTAATTGGCCCTGATCTGGCATCTCGTCTGCAGCCGCTCTCTCACAGATGTGCCGTTACATCCCTCTGTCTTTTTTTACAAATACTTTCATGGTAACTGCTCCAATGAGCTGCTTTCGTTGGTTCCCAGACTTCATGAATTTAAGCGTTCAACTAGTCTGGCATCTTGCTCTCACCCTTTCACTGTCGAAACTGTTAAATGTAGCCGTCTCTTCTCCTCCAATAGCTCGCACCTCTCGCCTTTTCCCTTTTCCTGTTTCCCTGATAGCTATAATCTCCAACTATCCAAATGTAATGTCACTCGACGTCTCCAGATGCCTTGATCTATCCCCTATCTTTCTCTTCATCCTTTCCTCTATCACTCCTATTTGCTCTCGCTCCAACTCTCTGTAGTGTAACCCCTTGCATGCTAGTGGCTTCCCGCCTTGCTTGGGGTGAAACGCTTAAAAAGAAAAAAAATGGTTTACCGCAGAAAGAAATGGCAACCTACTGTGGAGAAAAAATCAGCCTCGTCTAAGCGTGTATCACGTATACCACATAACTGACTGACCTTATGAATACTGAGATGTAGTAGGGTGGAGAACCCTGTATCATAGACTGAGTATGGGGCATAAGACCCTTGCACCGGTACTTTGCTTAAATTTAGCACCCTACTGGCTAATTTTGCCCGGGTCTCGTTCTCTTCCTCTCTGATTCCTATTAAAGTTCGATCAACCTCAGCTGAGATTGTAATATCCCCCCAAATTATATTTTTACGTCTCCTTTCAATTCATCCAATTCCACTTCTTCTTGTATGTGCTGTGTCCCTCTGTGACGTAGGCGATCATGGCTCTCCACTTCCCCCTATCCCTTGTAGTTCTCAACATGTTTTGTCTTTTTGCTATCTTTCCCAGGCCCCTGTTCTGCCATCCGCTTGCTTAAGTCCGCTAGATATGTCACGTGTTGCTTTCCCTTATCTTTTCCTCTATCCACCCTGTGAGTATCAGATTTTCCAAAACCTCCTTTCTCATTACGCATCCCAGAAATTTCAGCTGCCTCTTCCTGATGTTAAGTATAAGCTTCCTCTTTGTTTGCATCCTCGCCAAAACCACATCGTTGCTCACATGTTCGGTTCATTGTATTCTTAGTATCCTTCTGTAGAACCATAACTCCGTTGCCTCGAGCCTCTTTTTCATCTTTGAGGAGACAGTCCAACATTCGCTGTCGTGAAGGAGTACAGATATCACGTAAGTCTGTTTTAAATATAGACGAATCAACTCAGATGCAAAACCTTCAGGATAATTATAAACTATCTTTATCAATTCATCTCCTGTTAGCCCATTAATTTTGACCATCTTCAGAACCTGAGGTCTTTCCCGAAAAATATTTATCATAAAGAGGATTACAAGTAATTTCATAATTAACCATGTATCTGTAATTTTGTCTGTGTGTTTAATAATAATAATGGTAGATAATTTAAACAATAATACCGTCCTGTACGATAAAACTGAACTGTGTGCGCAGCGATAGCAAGATAAACGAAAATATCTTCCTGTTATAACTTGTCTTTTCCTGACTTACACTTATGTAAAAATTTTCTTTTTTCTTTCTTTTCTTTTTTCTTCTAACTGGAAGAGTTCAGGTTCAGCTGTTCATCATGTGAAGTCAGTTGGAACATCATGTTTAATACTGCCACCCTACTCCCCAAACATCTATTCATAATATATCCTGAGGTGCGTATCCCGCGACAGTATTCAGTAAAATTATGAAACGATTTGTAAGTAAAGGCGTTCAAACCGTTTTACATGAACCGGTTGTTCTGGATATGGACAACTGCAAATCTCTTTCACGCACAAGGAATGATAAATATATATAATAAATAGGGCCTGTATACTTTGTTCTCAGTTTATAAACAAATGACATTTGTTACTCTACACCAAGACAACTACATTGGATTCAATAGCAGAATAATTTCTCGATGCTAATTTAAAGCCCTGACATATCCAAGTAAATAAAAAAATATAACGGACGCCTCGTTGTGGAACAGTGAACCGGCTAGTCTTACGGACCCTCGTGACAATTTAATAAAAGTCCCACAATTATGACTGTGTAAATTGCTCACTCGAGTAGTTTGCAACACCCTATTTATCATCTCTCAGTTGCGTTCCTGTCTTTCGGAAGAGTGCGCTCACTGGCGACTCCCTCAAAGGACAGAGTCGCAACCGAGGAAAATTATACTGAGAGGAACCGGCCCTGGAAAACAGCTGCCCGAAATCACGCTCTTTCTTTGTACTAGAGAAAGGGATCGGTGCACGCACCGAGGCCAGCGCAACCGACGGTTGTGGGGGCTCGGGGAAGTTTTGTTCCTAACCCGGGTGTACGCGCTCGGGCTCCCCACATTAAACCTACCTTGTGTCATAACCTGACTTCGTGAGAGTTGAGTAAACACAAATTATGACTTTGGGGTAGATGAAGTTTTGCTTAGTAATGTTTTTAATGCCATGGCCTTTCGGGACGTAGATGATCTCGAATTTCCATAGGTTGCTTTTCTTTACTATCTGTGAATTGTCATGGTTTCTTGGAAAAGATAATGCAGTGGTTTCCCGTTGACTTCTCCACGATTTAAATCCAGACTTTTTCTTCTCGGAGACTGATTGCAACTCACAGCCAGATAGTTCAGTTTACCCAGACTCGGCTGGAAATAGAAACCGGCTCGCTGATTTTACTTTTCTGCGCCGATCACTTTTGCGCTACCCACTAAAAGTCACCCACTGACTAAATCTACATAAATACAAAATATACCGTGTTTCTAATTGTAAAATGTTTGATTAATAACGCCGATTTCATATCATTATGAGGGTCAATCAATAAATCCATAGACTGATCCCATTACTTTTTTAGAGTTCAAAACCAGTTAGCGTCTTTAATTTTTTGCCGTCCGCCAAAATTTACTGTTAATATGTATGTAATTATTAAAGTAAATAAAAGTGTGTTAATTTGATTAATAAGTCCTAATTGTGTGCAATTTTGCATATAATTATAATATATAAAATTATTTTGAGAATATTGTTATCGATAACATTATTTTCAAAATCATAAGAACAAAGTAAAATTAGATATGTTTTTTCCTTGTAAAATAAGCATTTTGTAAGGATACGTTAAAATAAAGGTTGTCATGACAGGATGTTTTGTGGAGAAGAGAGAACATCAATAATAGAGAACAAATAATAATAATAATAATAATACAGAATACAAACTTATGAAACAAACTTGTACAAAATTTTCAAAATAATTGGAGAAGATAACAAATTCTAAATGCAATTCTGTTTGGCTCATAAAAATTATTATAATTATTATCAACAAAATGTTCACCTACTTCGATTAATTCGATTGTTAAAAGTAGTTAAGAAGGTTGATGATTCAGAAGCGTCGATGGTTTTCTGGTTTGTTGAGACAATAGTTCAGATTTACAAACTGAGATGAGATAAAACTTGTATTTTCATAAAAACGTTCAAGGCCAGACTTAATACCTTGTGACAAACTTTCACGAAGAACTACAGAAAGGTAATCTCATATTTCTCTAAATTTGTAGAATTTTCTTCTTTCTGCTTTTTTTTATTCATCCTCTGTTACTTCCTTTTCAGCTTTTTTTTTCTTTTCGTCGTCGTCGGCGGTGGCCGCAGCGGCTTTTAGTTTTTCTCATGTTTAAATCCCAGAACTATCCGATGTTTTATTTATGGATAGCGATAATCTTCTGATTTCTTTTTCTTATTTTTCACTTAAGTTCAGCTCCCAGATCCAGCGAACGTTTTCCTTGTGATTGCCGCAAACTTTCTCTGTCTGATAAGCCAAACTTCATAAATGAGCCCTGATTTGAATCAGAAATTCAATACTATGGATTCGTAACTTAATTTCTCCATTAGTTAAAAATCACAAAATGCATCTCTTTACATCACGCCTGTTTGCAAACTTTATTTAGGTAAGTTTTGAGACCATCAGGCATAAGCTTCTTTTTATACGAATTTTTGTAAACCAAATTTTTATATATTTATCTTTTTTATAAACTGTCAGATTTAATTTTGGCGTTTCTTTTACAACATAAATTTGAACCTCGCATATACAAAGTTTTACACACCAATTTTTATTCAAGTCATTTTTTACTAATCGTCTGGCTTCATTCTAGCAGTTTTTTTTTTATTTGAAGTACGTATTAGTAACTTTCTTCTATTAATGTTTTTTTGTAAAACACTCTTCTCAAAAGAAAGTGTAATAAACAAACGTAGTTTATTGTATGTTTTTTTTTATTTACCATTTAATTATTTTTATATAAGCTTACATTTCCTTTTTTACTATGCGTTTTTATAGTAAAATGCTTTAATATAGTACGCTTTTGCAATACGAATAAATGTTTCTTAAAGAAATTTCGTTTCTTGAGAAAATTTCCGTCAACCCAATGACATTATTATTTATTTTATTTATTTTTGACTTAATGTATTTTTTTTTTTTTTTTTGCTTTAAAGCGCAGACCAATATTTAACCACATCCGCGATTTGGAATTCCATTCATTCGTATGGTTTTACTGAGAGAAATTCGTGTCAAATTACAGAAATTTTTTCACCAAGGATTTCCCTTTATAAATGAATCATTCTGTGACGTCAACATAAGATTTATGGCGGAGTTTAAATTTTTTAAATAGTAAATGAATCTCCATTCAGTTGTCTCAAACAGTTTGTTTTTGTTTTTGTTTTTTTTTTTTAATGTAAAGGTGTTGATTTTTTGTGAATGTATATTTTCATGGTAAATACTATTATTATTAGAAATGTCCACAGAAAAGACATGTGCCTGATATAGAAGGAAGCTCACATTTTTTGGTAAATGAAGCGACAAGAGACACATACAGGAGAAAACAGACAAACGTTTTGAGAAGTTGGCATATACTTTCAGTTTCAGTTGCATTTTGATTACATATATATATATATATATATATATATATATATATATATATATGTATGTATAGGGAAAGTGATACCAACGCTTTAAAATGCATTTGTAAAAATGAAAAAAAGCTTTATTGAAGCTTTTATTTTAGTTTTAAATTTAATATTTCTAATATAAATTATTTTTTCTTATCAGTGAAAAGCGGCAAAATCGTAAATATTGACAAATCTGTCAATACAATGTAATTCTATATATTAAAAATCTTTCAAAAATAAAATATGCTATCTGAATCCTCTTTTCCCAACATTCTCCAGACATTGAAGAAAAAAAAAATAATAATTAGTATTTCCTGTATCGGTGTTGGTGGGTGATGTTTAAACCCAAATTTAAATGAAAAATTTAATTATCAATCAAATTCAAGTTTTACCCATATACGATCTTATATTTATATATTTGAATTAAAATTAAATATATTAAAAGATTAATACACAAGAAAACTAACACTGCCGATTTTGTTCTCGTAAAAAAGCAATAACCAAACTACTCAAAGAAGCAGACGATCTTAAAATTATTGGATAACAACTATAATGCAAAGTTCACAGATAAATTTTTATTCTTTAAAATAAATAAATTACATGCATATTGTTCCATATGCAGAGTAGTAACGAAAAGAATAGATAAACAAAAATAAAACAGATTTACTTACATGAATAATGTCTGTCTATAGAATGTATAATTCATTCTACAAGCAGACAACTTAATAACATCTTTTCTTTCATTTGAACATTTTCTTTTACAATAACAAATCTTGTTACAATATCTTTTAACAATCAATTCAATCTCTTCAAATTCTATTATGTTCTTTCATCTTCTTTCGAACACTTTTCATTTTTTTTCTTTCTTCAAATTCTTTTCTTCTTCTTCTGACACTCTTTTTCACTTCTTCTGGAGCTGAAAGTGTAAAGAGGAAAACTCTACGCCTAACCTCGTCTAAGCTATAAATTTAAAATGTATATGTTTTTGAAATAATTTTTAAAATTCCACTTTAAAATAGTGAACGAGATAGGGGTCGTCTTCCCTCAGCGAACGACTCTTACAAAAAAAATTGACTCTCCGAGCCAACAAATCAAATGCAATTCTAGGGAATTAAATTACTTCTTTTAGCTTCAGAATTCTACAGAAGCTAACAAAATCTTTTCTTGAAAGTTTTTCAAATATAAACAAATCTTAGCTACGGAATTCTACCGAAGCTAATAAAATTTTCTACAGAGTCGTCCGAAACGAAAAACTTCCCATCCCGCTAAAAGTTGGGCATCATTAATGTTAAATCTATCTAAAAATAAAGTGCTTCGACACTGTAAGTCGAAGGTTCAAAGTAGCATGCTATTTTACGTGATAACTAAGTCAGTTTATCACGGAGCCAGAATTTGAGAGTCTTTATTCATCAAGAAAAATTTTCTGACTCAGGAACAATTCCTCTGATAAAAAAGGAGTCGTCTGCAGCATCCAATTCCATGAAAAAAAGCGGCAACAAAAATTATCGTCTGTTTTGCCATCAGACGTATATGATACAAAATATCAATACATCATAATATTTTACCACTGAAGTTATTGAAAATATGTCTTCTCACTTTATTAATATTCTAAATTTCTTTAAATAAAAATTTTCCAAAACATGCTGCCCCCAAAACTAATACTATAATCTTCGAATGGATCTTTTCCATAATGGAGTGCTTTGTACTCCCCTCCCCCTCACACATACACCAAATCCAGCAAAAATCAAACATTCAGCCCTGGTTCACATTTGAATGCTCTGCATCCATAGCTCACCGTAACCACTACTTCAATATCTATCACAAGGAGCGGTGTAGCCTGGTCCTTGTATCTTTCAGAACCGCCCGTAATCGCTGTAAGAGAATTCTGTAAAACGCAAAGTTCAGCTACGTGCAAGCTGTCCAAAAAAAAAAGCAAAATGGATCTAGGGAGTCCAAAAAAAATTGGATCTAGGCTGTCCAAAAAAAAGCAAATTGGATCTAGGGAGTCCAAAAAAAATTGGATCTAGGCTGTCCAAAAAAAAGCAAATTGGATCTAGGGAGTCCAAAAAAAATTGGATCTAGGCTGTCCAAAAAAAAAAAAGAAAATTGGATCTAGGGAGATCACCAACTAAATTATAAACAGAAGCAAAGCGACTGTGCCCACTATTATAAATAGCACCGAGGTCATATCTTCCTTGACAGACAAGGCGAAGCGCTTTGCCTCAAACTCAATGTTAGATGACAAAGGCCATCCCCCCGCACAACTTTCTACGTCTCACTGAACACAATCTCGGTAAAAAACTCATTTCAATAAGAGAGGTCTCTAGATTTATCAAAAGCCTCGACCACTGCAAAGTTATTTAACCGCTGCTTGGTGAAGAAATATTTCCCAAGCCTGTGGAAGGAGGCAAGTATATACCCGGTCTTCAAGATCCTCCTCTCCCAGTACAGACCCATTAATCTCCCAACTATCATCAGTAAGCTTTTTGGAGCTTTAATCAACAAGAAGGTCGTCGAGCGCCTAGATAGGAACAACTTCTTGTGCGACGAGTAGTATGCGTTTCGATCAGCCCGATCCACTGTTGACGTCCTAACTACCATTACACATAGACTTATTGAGGCCCTTGGTGACACACACACTTCGAGGACCACAGCATTAGATATCTCGAAGGCCTTCGACAAGGTGTGGCACAAAGGTTTGGCACAAGCTCTCCAGCTACAGAATCACGGGAAAGGTTTTCTCAATTATAAAATCCTGCCTAACAGATAGATCCCTGAAAGTAGTTATTAACGGTCAGTCCTCCGATGTCCTGGCGGTGAATGCAGGCGAGTTACTTCTCGGACAAACCCTCTTTCTGATTTACATAAATGTAACACTAACACTAACTCCCCAGTAGTGGAAAACTGGTTGGTTACATTTATTGCCTCAAAAAACAAACTGGTTACATTCCATGACCGCCGATCAGACCCCGAACTATCACTAGTCACAATGAACGGATGTCTCTTCGGGGAGGCACCGTGCCTTGAGAGAATACTGGGCTTCAAGCTCACGCACAACATCAAGCGAAACTCTTTTATACAATCCATTGCTAAAGATGCAGATAAAATGATCGGCTCCTGTACCCGACTCCTCATGCTATCCTCTACCTTTATAAGAGCAAAATCAGGCTGAAAATGATGTACTGTTGCCATATTTGGGCGGGGGTTACCCAGTTTTTACTTTTCATTCTTGACAGAGTTCAAAAGCGTCTCTGAGTCCTTTTTAGAGAAGAATTATTTTCCACCCTCCAACCTCTCTCTCTTTCTCTCTCTCTCTCTCTCACACACACACACACACACACACACGCGCGCGGGATATGGCGAGTCTCTCACTGCTCTATCGCGACTATCAGGGAAAGTGCTCGGACGAACTACATTCATTAGTTCCGCCAGGTCTAACCTTTGCGGCTAGGAATCGCCATAACACTTACATAATAGCAAACCATCCATATTCCCTCCTTATTCCATTGGCAAGACGTAAGTTTCACTCAAACAGTTCCTCTTGCGAACCACTGCCCTGTGGAACAGACTCCCAAGAGGATGTTTCTCCGATCACTACAATTTTAACCTGTTCAAGTCTAGAGTTAACCGTTATCTTCCCCTCCTATCCATGTAAACTAATGCTTAACGTAACCTTCTACCTCGAGTGACCCCCGGGCCTTGCACAAGTGAACCTTACTGTAAAAAAAAGAACAATTGTATTACCCTATGTCGGAAGGGCCTGTCTTTGTTGAAGAATTCTAAATTACACTAACTGCTAAGCGCCATTGAAAAATATAGTTGCTGGTTACTCTAAGTATGCCCATCTTCTAGGATGGCTAGCTGATCTCTGTTGCAGAAACCTGTTCAGGCACATTTTATTTCTTCAACGCAGACCCCAAGCCGTAGTTTATATTTCAACTATGCTGGGCGGATTTTAACTACAGTTTCTGGGAGTGAACACACAATCTGACGTGATCAGAAGCTGAAAAAGGCCAATACTCTTTTTTCACCAAATACAAGGGCTGTCCCGATTAAATTATTTCCTTCAGTCTCCAGTCCTGGGACAGAGCTCATTTGGTATGGCACTCTTATTATTTTTCCGATAATTTTCTCTGCGGCACGATTATTTTGTTCCACATTTATTCAATTTATATAAAAAAAATTCCCTCTGAACATTTGAACCGGTACACTTATTTTAGAAGTTGAAAAATTCCCACTGGCACGACTATTTCAGACGGCACTTGCCTTTGATACGAAAGATGACGGTCAAAACCTTGGTCTTCGTTCTTGCACAACCATCGCCGATTTCCGAACGTTATCGTCTACCCAATTTTATTCAAAAGGCATGGATCAACCAGTGGTATAGTACTTCTCAATAGTGCCGAACGCTGGAGTTAATCTACCCAGGTCAATATTATCAAGAAGTGACCGCTTTGTAGAATTGACCATGGTGAGATTTAACCGCATGTCTCATGGTCAGAACATTAACGCTATAACTACTCGGCCATGCGCCCATATTGGACAATAAACAATTATATAACCCACTCAGCAAGACAGGCGTTCATATCAAGTAGCGAAGATTGTTCGGTATCTGGTACCAAAACCGATGATCGAGCCCAGTTAAAGCCAGAATTTCGAATGCTGGTTTTCAAGCTGAACAAACCTTCTCCCCTTGGAAGATTGGTATAATTATATTTTTTATCGCCATTCCTTTACGTTGTTTGCTTTCCTGCTGTACTAAGCTTAGTAATATCTTGTAATTTGTGTGTTTGTGTGTGTGTGCATTTATAAATATAAGTAGAGAAATGGGTAAAAAAACAAACATTAAAAAGTATATGTTACAAAATAATTATTTCGCTGAGTCACTTGGGATCGGAGTAAAACTGGGTTTTAATGGGAGTTTTTTTCACAAAAAAAAACATGTGACTCCTCTTTAGCATTGTTCATTTCTAAAACTTCGAAAGTCGCTCTACAAGAAATTGTGTCAAGTTACTGATTTTCAGCTTTCGATGATTTTGTATTTTCCCCAGTGAAATAAGTGTTATAATTGTAATGTAAAGAAATTATTAAATTTTCACGCTCAGTCTTTTAGTGTTTCTTACCTGTCCAAACCAAGTAAGATTTTATGAATTGAGAATAACAACTTCTTAACTATTAGGCCCGTAAAAGTATTTAAAAAAAAATGAAAACTAAAACAGAAGAAGGTTTAAGCTTGTAGTGAAACTTCATTCAATGCAATTTGACTTCTGGCCATTAGTGAGATTCGATCATTTTTTTTTTTTTTATAATCGCCTAGTTTAAAGGGGAGACAACTATGATTGCCTTGCACCACAGCTCCATTAATTTTAAGTTTTATGGATTTAGTTGCTTTTTTTCTGTCATTTGACTAAAAAAAAAATGAATAACTTCCCGACTGAAGCAGTAAAGATTGGAATAAAAGAAGGTCAATCTTTTGACTGCGTTCTCTTTTTAACTTGACATTCACATCTCATAAGAGACTCAATTCCAAAAATCAGTATTTCAATGACTAAACATCAGCCTTTTTTAATTTATCAAAATCGTCATTATTAGCAATAACAAGAACCCATTGTGAAACTAATTCTAATAATTATGTTATTCGAATAAATTTAATAATATATTTCAATAGGATCTCATTTTATTACTTTCCAAATAATTGATATCATAGTAACTAAAAAAAAAGTTAATTCCAACAAACTGACTCCTTTTTACTGCACTTAAGAAATGCAGCAAATTCTTTAAACTTACAATTATTATTTGAAAGCAATAATGTCAAGAAAAATTTACGGATGGCTAGAAATTCACAAATCGCTACCAGTTTTGAGCGAACGAAATTGATCGTTGACTTTCGTATTCATTTACGCGCCTAAAAATGTAAATGAAAGTTGACTTTATTCATTACTGACTCACTCATCCAATGAGAAAGGCTCTTTAATGTTGAGAGTAGCATGCTTATTGGCAAATAATTATATCCGAACACATCTTACACACCACACTACAGACTAACGGTAATTTCTCAAAAATTAGTCGTAAATGGTGAAGTAATAAAGAAAAGCATTCACATAAGTCAATTCCCTTTGTTTATTTCATTGCAATCTTTTTGTTGCTTACTGGAATGTACATTTTAAACAGGCAATTTCTTTCTCTCCCTTAAATTTTGGGAGCGGTGTGTGTGTGTGTGTGTGTGTCTCTCTCTCTCTCTCTCTCTCTCTCTCTCTCTCATTCACACATACATTTTTCAACCTGGGAGTAGTATCCCCATTCCAGAGTATCTCTCACTTTTCTCTTCATTCTGGGAGCGGTTAACACCTCCCCACCTATTCTTCCCTCTCGTCCCTCTTTCTCTCCTCTCCTCATTTCCTTTCTTTCATTGCCCCTCTTTTCTCTCTCTCTCCCCTACCCCTTCTCTCTATCTATCTCAACCTGGGAGTGGTAGTTTTTGTTCCCCGCAGTACAACAAAGTAAAAAAAAAAAAAAAATATATATATATATATATATATAATCAACATAATCACGTGACGGGGAAACCCAAATTTCTATCGTTAAAATTTGGGTTTCCGGAAAGCGTGAAAAAATTCGAAATATCGTTCTTACTTTCGTAATGAAATCCGTATTAATTCCCTCTTCACCATTAATATATCATTTAAAAAGCCAAACTCTTCGCTGAAAGAAAACTTGACCGCAAGACAAACTTGAGTAGGTGTAACTTTTTCTTTTCGGTTTATTTATAGATATCCTCAGCTTTCAGTTCAAACTCTAGATATATAAACTTTCAATCATTGTTGAGTTCATTTATTTATATAGCAAATATCCATGAGGCGTTTAACAGAACTTACTAGTAAGTACATCTCACTCAGTTTGCTAGTGTAGCGAATTCCGATTATAAGCGGGTGGCCTATTACTGTGTCCATATATCGGACACACTTTATAAATATTCCGGTTCGACCACCATGGAGTAGTGGTCAGTAAGCTGACCTAATGCGTACATCCATAGCTTGACCCCCTGCCCGCACACTTTTTGTTGAAAATGAGAATCACTCAGAAGACTAAATGTGTCTTCTTGGCCTCCATCTATGAGAATGCTGTCATTTGTCTAAAAATAATTATTACCATTAATTTTCAAAATACATCCGAAAAATTTCATTTCTTTCCTGAAAACATTTGAAAATGTGTATCTATAATCAAAACAAAAAAATAAAAGTCTTAGTAAAATAATATATCTAAAAAAAAAAAGTGTCCATTCTATGAGAGACTCACATAAAAAATATAAAAGCGTGAATCTTTAAAATTTCATATCTGATCTAGACACCCTTACCCCGCCACATATATTTTTATTTTATGACGCTCGACTTGATGCCATCAATACAGTAGTTAATTTCGATCCTCATTGGGTACCAAACTGAACTAAACTTAATGTCCTTATTGTCCCCTGTTAAAGCTTTCCGTTGCGTGGGTAGGTAATATAATTATGGTGGAGTGTTTTGCTCAAGTGTTCACATCTTCACTCTCTTTCTCGAGGAATGTCAGTGAGTAGTCATTTTGACAAGACATCTGGCGATGGCACAAAGTGTGGGGAGAAGGACATTCGTGCGAAGTGAACGAAAAAGAGTCGACCGGTATTTGAAACACCGGTAACCGTAACCGTTACACTGGACGCATATCTATAAATATCTTTTTTAATATATGACTAATATACTTGATCAGTTGCCTTAGCCGCCATTTACGAAAATGACATCAGTAATTTGTATTTTGTTTTGCCTTATCCACGTTTAATACAAAACTTTATTAAATGCGAGTTGAAAAATGGTTTAGCCACACGTGTAAAGAAAAATACAGAGACTTCCTCAGTTATTTTTTTAAATGCGGTGCAAAAACAATTTACTTGTTAAAGTGTTTTATGAGGCGTTGACAGCTCTACTGACAGTCGGAAATTTAACTATTTTTTCTACAGGGACATAAAAAAAAAAGTACTTGACGAATATAACGTGAGCGCTATTTCACTGATTATACGACAAATAACATTAATTTAATGTAGGTACCTCCAAAGAAACGCGCTACCTAAGGTTTCAGATGAATTTTTTAAAATAAAAAAAATCTTTCTTGAAGTTTTTATTTTACTTTTAATTTCAAGCTAATAGATTAAATTTAATATTTCCAATAAGCAAAATACTTTGATGTATTTCAAAACGAATTTAAATCTATTGGAATGAGTTTTTTAATTTCTAAAAATGGCTGATTTTATCCATATTTACAATTCTCTCAGTACAGTGTAATTCTCTTTAGTAAAATATCTTTCAAAAATAAAATAGACTTTTCTGAAACTTTATTTGAGGAATATTAACTGATTTAAAGTTTAATTAATCTGATTTGAAATAAATATTACTTACTTTTAGCTTAAAACATCACAGAAATGCATTTTTAACACAGAGGTAGGTATATTATATAAGATGTTGACAGCTCTATTGACAGCCGGAAAATTAACAATTTTTTTCTACGGGGGCATATATGTAAAAATTATTTGACGAATATAACGTGAGCTCAATTTTTATATAATTTTTAAATACCCAATAATCTCCGTAATCTAATGTTTTATTAAATTTTAGGTACTTTGGCTTTAAATTTGCTATAGTTACCACTCTTATTTTCTGATAATATCGTGTATGGACGCCTGTATTTACAAACATCGGCACATTTATTCACACATACACAAAATTCAAAATTATTTTTTAAATACTGAGGGTCGCTGAATTGTAGTAAGATCTTCAATTTATGATTAGTAAATATAGGTTTTACATAATAACAATTTAACCTAACCGGCACAAATTAATACGCAATTTTAAAAGATTTAAAACTATAAATTATTATAAGTAAAATTTTAAAAAAAGAAAAAGAAAAATCTTATAAAAATTCATTATACATTGAAAATATTTTTCTCTCTCAAGACAATACTGTCCATAATATATCTTATTTATAAAAGCAATTAAAAGCTTTTCTAATTAAATCAACGATCCGTCCTTGCATGGAATATTGCTGTCATATATGGTCTGGTGCTCCCACTGTACGTCTCAAGGTCCTCGATAAAATCTAGAGACGAATGTGAAAGATGATAGGTCCTGATCTAGCATCTAGTCTACAATAGCTATCCCATAGACCTGTCGTGGCTTTCCTCTGTCTCTTCAACGAGTATTTTCACGGCAACTGTTCCGACGAGCTACTTTCGCTGGTTCTCAGACTACATGAATTTAAATGAGCTACCGGGCTGGCATCTCCGTTCCACCCTTTCACTGTCAAAACGGTTAAATGTAACCGTCTCTTCTACTCAAACAGCTTCTTCTCCCGCACTTCCCATCTGTAGAACTCCCTTCCCCTTACTTGCTTCCCCGATGACTATAATCTTCAAATATTCAAGTGTAATATCAATCAACATATGATACCCTGAGCTTGTTTCTCGTCCTTCTCTGTATCTTTTCCTCGAACACGCCTCTTTACTCTTGTTCTCAATCTTCTGTAACCTTTCACGTACTTGTGACACTCCCGCCTAACTTGGGGTGAATTGCTTAAAAAAATCTGTCGGTTTTTAACTGGGACAAAGGATGAATTGTTAGTTTTAACGCTTCTAAAACTAAACTGCTCTCTATTAATCATCTGAGATACCCCTCTCTCCCTTCCATCAGCATGGTTGATGCTTACCGTCACTCGCTGCGCCTTCTTGGGCTAAAGTTCTCGGCTGACATGAAGTGGAAAGTCCAACTCAGTTGCCAGGAAATATAGTTCACTGTATCGTTCTAGATGATTTTTCTCTCTAGAATCTGTCTTTACGTCTACCATTCGTCAATGTTTAGAATATTGCTGCCACATATGGTCTGGTGCTACCTACTCCTTGATAAAATCCGAAGAATAATCAGCAATATTATTGGGCTTGACCTGGCGTCTCGGCTTCAGTCATATTCCCACCGCTGTAAGGTTGCTTCCCTTTGCATTTTCTATAAATACTTTCATACTAATTGTTCGGATGAGCTCTTCGCTATTGTGTCCAGACTCTTTGAATTTAGCCACAGTATTAGAATGGCAATGAGGTTTCACCAATTTATAGTTGTGCTGAATAGATGTAATTTTATATTCTATGCTAACAGTTTTTTTTCTCGTTTGTGAACTACGTACCGACTCCACGCTTTCCAAGTAAATTTAATCTGCAAAAATGTAAAAGCAATGTCAATCGCTATCTGCTGCCCTTCTGATTACTCTTCTTGGTTCTCGATTCTTAGCAATGTTCTCGTTTCTAAATCTTCCACATCCAATAACCTACTTGTGTCTAAGTGGCTTAATTGCCTTGCTTGTGGTGAACTCGATTAAAAAAAATGTCTTAATTTTATTGCATTTTTTTATTTTACGATTCAAAGCAGATTTTCTTTGACTGGTTTTCCTGTTTTACAAAAAGAAATTGATGATTTAAATTCTCCAAGGGCTTCTGCTTATATCTGTATCTATCTGGGGTATTACATTATTCGGACTGTTGTCCTCATTTTCATTGCCATATTCACATGGTCCAGTGGAAAGAAACATTGGTTGAATACAGTGACTAGACATAAAGAGTTGTGAGTTCGATACCAGGCTACAGCAGTGGTGAACCAAAAAATTTGGAGAGTTGAGTTAAAGGGAAATAACTTGAGACATCCGGAAGAGGCATGGTACGTGGAACTAGAATAATCTACCCCGGTGGACAAAATAAATTCCAGTCACCTGAAGAAGGCTGGAGCGTACAACGACCGAAACGTTGTGAATATGGCAATGAAGATGAGGATAGCAGTCCGAATCTGCTTATAATTCATAAACAATAAGCGCTGCAAAAAAAAAGAATTTCTCGAAATTTCGTAAAATTAAATAAGTCGGAGGTGGAGGGGGTTAAAAGATAAAAACAAATATTACAAGATTTTCATAAAAAGAAACATTTATGGAATTTTCATTAAAATCTGCCAATTATCTGATTTTTGCAATTATTTCCAAATCATTATTTTTTCACTGCAAAAGGCGCTAAAATTTCCTATACTAATTTATAGCCACCCTCTGACACAACAAAAGAAAATAACCAAAATATTGAATTTTCTAAAAAGTATTATAAAAATATAATTTAATAATAAAAAAAAAACCCTTGGTCTTTCCTTTTAATAATAACATAAAGATTTTGACGATAAAACTTTGTTTTATTAAGTTTGGTGAAATTTGTCATCATATATGCTCATTTTTTAGCGAATATTGGGAGGTACCTACTTTAGCGTTAATACTGGTGTAGTAGGCAAAATATAATAGATAAAATAAAATAAAAATATTTCTTAAATCCATTGCAAACTATCATCTACTGATCAACATATTAAACCTCATTAAAACATTAACATCGGCATCAATCAGCTAACGTTTCTGGAATCATATTGTTGGATAAACGTAAACAAAAGATCAAACACCCTACTAAAGCGAAGGACGCTTTGCCACAGGGTCTTTGATCTTTTGTTTACGCTTATCCGAGTATCCACAGAATCACTGACCACACTTCCCGGTCATTTACCGACCTCGACATAAACATAGGAAAAATAAGACCTAGACGTTAGTCCTCTGTACACTTTCGCCAGAAAGCGGGACGGGTTGGTCCCCTCCATTTTCTTTTAACCATCCAAGTACATCTCTCTGCCTGCTACAAAGAAGGAACTCTCTCTCTCTCTCTCTCTCTCTCTCCCTCTCTCTCATATGAGGTAACTTTTAGGGAATGTTGGACGGACGGAGCACTTTATTTAATTCACAGAAGTATAATAGTCTCATTCCAATACAATCTGTCATGTCCGATTTCCTTTCGGGAATTCAGGAATATTAACGGGACGCTTTATTTAATCAACAGAAATATAATGTTCTCATTCAAACTACTCGTCATGTCCGATGTCCTTTCGGGAATGTCCAACGGAAACTGTTATTTGATCTATAGAGCTATAATGTTAATATTCTAAAACTATCTCTCAGGTTCACTGTCCTTCCTTTTAATCTTTATTAGATCCACAGAGATATAATGTTCTTATGTTCAAACTGTCATATCTGGTGTCCTTCCGAAAATATCCTACGAGACTCGTTATTTAATCTATAGTGAGTCTCATTAATTAAAATAACCACGTTGTTGTTGATATATGAATAAATATGACAATATTATGGAGTAAAGAGATGTAGACTGGTAGCCTACAGCAGGCAACATAAGCCTATTGCATGCCTTAACTCCCGGATTTGGTTGATGTTTTTACGCCACTAGGCTGCGGGTTAAAAAGCAGCTTTATATCCTATAATTATAATATGCCATTATGCGTTAAACCGGAATTAAAAAAAAAATACATTTTACCCAGAGACTATTGAGACAATCCAAAATCTTTTGGTTTGTTTATGAGATCAAAATATAAATATTTGTAACGCTTTGTGTTTAGTTTAGTGGAGAACTGTGTCAATACGGCTCCAGCGAGAATCGAACTCATTATATTAGCAACGGTTTGTATACCTAGTTTACTCTCACACTATGTGAAAAATCCAGAAGTGAATATGTTTTTTTTTACTGACACGAGAAAAATGTAAATAAAAATAGTATCGTACCTTCATACGGATAGAAAATGAATTCAACAAGTACACAAACAAATACAAAAAAACAGAAAGGTGCGTAAGAACTTGTAAATTCGTGCCTCCGAACAGCTTCGTTTACCCGATTTCAATCACTAAGACAGCATGTTTTCATTAAGACACGTCTCATTAAATAATTTAGTTTTGCCTATTTATTTTTAATTAAATAGGATCATCTTGTAATGACAGACTTAGTTTCTTAGTATCCTTATTAAAGAAAGAAAGAAAATTACCATGTTGATAGATATTCATTTTATTCCGAGTACTTTTGACATGAGCAAAATGTCGTCCACAGGGTCTTGTTTTTCTAAGACAAAAAATTGTTGTGTCCATCTGAAAATTATTTTTTTATGTGTGAAGTGAAAAACACTAAGGTTATGTAGTGCACAATTTTAAAATTTATCAGATAAGCCCATGTGCAAACGTCAAGGGAGATAATTAGGTTATTTTATGTCTAAAATTTTTAAAAAACTATTTAAAAATATTAGCTAAAACCTAGATATTTAAACTATCTGCTTGTAAACATTTTTAAAACATTAAGTTTATTAAGGGTTGGTTTAAATTTTTGAATATAGATAGCTTCAAGAATTTTTAGTTTGTGTTTATTATTTTCATGAAAAAGAAATAGATGTATTTTCAACAACAAAAATAATGAACACAACAATTTTTTGTCTTGTCCGTAATTACGAGAGGATCCTATTAAAAATAAGTAGACGAAACTAAATTATTTAATGAGACGTGTCTTAATGAAGACATACTGCAAATATATATGCAGTATATATATATTGTGATTGAAACTGGTAAACCAAACTGTTCTGAGGCACGAAGTTACAAGTTCTTACGCCCCTTTTTCTTTTTGTTTACTTATTGAATTCATTTTCTATTCGTATGAAGGTTCGATGATACTTTTATCTTAAAAATGATTAAAGATATCTTTCTGGAATTCTCCGCGGTTTTTATAACACTATTGCACTCTACTTTGAACAATAAGAATGTATTTAGCTCTAAGTTGTAATCCCTCATACTATTGTCATCACCTGATCCAGTTTTCCTCTCCATTGTTCTCTCTTTTTTTAAACTTGATGGTTCTTGAATGGACTTTGAAGATGGAAGCCAGAGTATGATTGTTGGTACCATCACTGAACGCCCGAATGATGTTTTTTCTCTCACCATTGCTCAGTTGGGAAGACATTGTGGGTCTGACACAAAATGATTTTAACCTGTTTTTTTTCTAGATGAATAATTCAAAGGGTTTTTAGTGATTCTTACTACAAATGAAAAACCTGGAAAAAAGAAACTCGCTTAGTTTAGTGTTATTTTTTAGATATTAAACATTTTGTGGGATGGACAATTATTCCATGCTGCTACACGTTTGGACAATTTTGCTGTTATATCCGATATATATATATATATGTGTGTGTGTGTGAAAAGTGTATATAAATAAATATATATATATGTATAATTATTTATATATTATATGCGCGGTACTTATTAGAAAGCGCTCAATATCATATCGTCAGCTGACGATCGCTAAAGCGTGAAACCCAGGGTCACAAACTCACATCTATCCAACCAAATATATATATATATATATATATATATATATATATTTTGAATAAAAACAGACCACGTTAAGATTCCATGTAATAATCTATTTCACCATAGCCCCTTTAACAGGGTTCTGGATCATCAGACTTTACTTCCAAAAGCTGAAATGAAAAATGAAAAGAAATTTACACGTTTTTGACGGACCTCATCAAGTATACGTAAAATTAACGAAGTGGGGTGGGAGAGAGGATATGAGTGTGTTATATGTATCATTTTAATTTCCTATTTTTAACCCCAGTGTGTCGGTTAGAAAATCTTCCAAAAATCAGATAATTGTCGGATTTTAAATAAACTTTCACAAATGAATTAAATTATTTTTACATGTTTCTTTTTTAGAAAATCTTCGGAAAATTTGTTTTTTTACATCTGTTAATCCCCACTTATTTAATTTTATGAAATTAAGAAAAAATCTTTTGTAGCGCTTAATGTTTTAGAATTTAAATTATGAAATTATTAAATGTTTTAGAATTTTAATTATGAAATTATTAAATGTTTTAGAATTTAAATTATGAAATTATTAAATGTTTTAGAATTTAAATTATAAAATTTCTTTAAATTGACAACACCCCCAGTTACAGAAAATCTCTAAATCGTAAAATAAACAATGCAATGAAACTAAGACATTATTTAATTAGAATAGCTTGTAATTGCTTTTAATTTTAAGTATAAAATATATTAATAATAGTGTCCATAATATAATATTATGGACACTATTATCTTAAGAAAAAGATTTCGATGAATAATAGATTTTTATAAAAATTGTTGTAATTTTTTAAATTTTAATTAGTATAATTTATAAAGTTATAATCTTTTAACATTCTGTATTAATTTTCAGCTGTCAAGTGATATTGTTATTAAAATAAGACTATATTTAATGGAATGAGCACTATAAATTAACGATCGCCAATATTTTATTTTATGTGTGTATAAACGTGTTGATTTTTGTAAATACTAATAATGTCCATACACAACGTTATCAGAAAATAAGAGCGGTACTAGTAAATATAGTAAATTTAAAATTTAATGGTAATTTGTCTATTTTTCTTAGATGAGGTATTATGTACACTATTTACATTATTCGGACTATTGCCTTCATCTTTATTGCCATATCTATCACAACGTTTCGGCCGTTGTATGCTCCGGCCTTCGTCAGGTGATTGGAATGTCGAATTATTGGTAACTTTTTAACATTTCCTCAACAAGCGTCTTTATAAACAGGGCCGGTGAGAAAAGCCTGATTGATGGCCCCGGGCACTGCTTTGTGACCCTCACTATCTTATCAACATTTACTTTTTTCTACCTACATTTATATTCGTTAAAGATTAAATTAAGCACAACTGACTATAAAAGGATGAAAAATGTTCGCAAATTTTGACGTCATTCTGGGATATTCTTTTTTTTTTTTTTTTTTTTTTATCCAAATCCACGAATTTGAATATCTTTTTTACAACAGGTTAAAAGCGACATTAGTCTTCTGTGCCCTGCCAGCCGTTAGCGTTAGCTGATATTTTCTTTTTATTACAGCCGATATACTTTCTTAAAGGAACGTTCATTCATCCTAAATAAAATAATAGCATAAAACTAATATTTTTTTAAGAGAAAATATTGTATTATTTTACTTACTTTCTTTAACAGACAATCAGTTTTAAAACCGACATTTTTTTTAAATTAAAAGAAATATCGGTTTTAACTTTTACCTGTATTAATTTCTTGATTAGGATTAAAGAACGTGTATTAAATAGATACGATATCTATGTACGAAGTATTGTTTATTCACAAAAATGTCGTAAACAATCATTAAAGAATCCTGAATCTTAAATAAGAAAAAATAACACAATGAAACCGTTATTTTATTTTTATTAAAAAAGCTAATATACTTTAAGAAACGTTCATTAAAGAAACCCTTTTTAATCCTAAATAAAAAAAGTAATAATACAATGATTGAAAATGAAAACCGATATTTTCTTCACCTCAACAAACTCTCGGCTTTACTTTTAAATCATTTTTTTTATTTTCCTTAACAAACGATTTTCTTTATCAAAGCGGATAGATTTTTTAAAAGATAATATCAGTTTTACTGTATTTTCTTATTTAGGATTAAAGAATGTTATTCTTCATAAATAAGTTTCATGTATTGACGAGGTAATGTTTAAAAAAGCAGTATATATTTACTAGGTAATCTTTTATTACTTATTTATATTTATACTTATATATTATATACATTTAAATATAAAAATATTATTATTAGATAATATTATTAAAAATTTAAGTAATATTAAAACTTCAAACAAAAATATTAATAATTTTTCTATAACGTATTTTGCTTATGGGATTTTGTCCGTTTTTCAACTTTCTGGTGAGTTTTTGTAGCTGTTTTTAATAAAAGGAAGCTATTTATAATAAAATTAATTAATAAATAAGTACAGAAAATTTAATTAAAGTCGAATAATTCTCTTAATTAAAAAAATTGGGCTGCCTTAAATTATTTCAAATTACCATCTTTTGGAAGAACATAAAAATAATGGTGGTGTAGGTGTCGTCGTCGTCGTCTTATCCCATTTACACTGTAAATTTTACAATCTTCCGAGAGACATGAGTGAGTGGTCTATTGTTCCTTAAGGGTATAAGAAAAAACAAACCAACTGCCACAAGCTAGAATTTGGATTCTACTTATTCGGTTTGATTGTCCAAGTTACTAACAAATCATCCATCATGCCTACTTCTTTTTAGAATTCTACTAAGATGATCCTTAACCCAGGCCTGGCAACCATGCTAGTGGAATTCACGACTGGTGGTGGTGGTGGTGGTGGTGGTTGGAGGGGGGTCTGTGGAGACTTAAATTACTACCAAATATAACAATTACTGAGAACATTTTTAACAAGGAACTCGTCAGTAATGTACAGTAATTAGTTAATTAGCGACTATACATAATATTTGGAAGCAGCTTACAATTATTGACTTATTTCCATAAATGTAAATGTACAAAGAACAATAATAACCTCTTCTACCATAAAATGACTAACTGAACAAAAATCACTTCATTCACCATAAATTAGAGACATTTTTAGATGATATCGCAAAAATAATGAATTCATTTTTATATTAATTGATTACAGAAGTTATAATTGTATAAAACAATCAGACAGAAATTTCAACATTTTACAAAATCATGTATCAACTAAGTCTGTATAAGTTGTATACTTTACTTTTTTGTATACTTTACAAAAAACGAGAATTTCAAAGGAACAATAATTTTGATAATTTTTGCAAAATTTATCGTGATTTTTGGTGTATGTACAATTTGTTTTACAGAAAATGAAGAAATACTTTTCTCGCTATGATACAATAATAGATATTAATAGTATACATAGTTTTAATAATTGAAATCACTTTAAATTAACAAGAACACAAAATTAATTAACAGGATAATTTGGGGAGTTAACCAATTAAACATATCTAAAAAGGCGAGAAATTGAAAATAAATATATTTGGTAAATATTTCTCTAAATAGATAAGTATGTCTTTTACATGCAACTACATGAATATATTTTTACTACATAAAATATGAATTTTAAATACTGATTATATGGTCTTATAGAGAATTGTATAAATATTTTTATCTTATAAATAAAATTTCAAGATAATTTCAAAACTTTTAGTATTGGTTCTTGAGCTGTTTTAGATGAATCAAACAATAATTTTTGAAAAATATATTTGATAATATAATCCCATGCTCTCTTTTCATATTGTGGAACAATTTCTTCTTGTAAGATAGTCTGCTATATATAAAAGTGACATTTTAATATCTTCAGAGATTCTAGTTACAAAGTCTGGTAAGTCATCAAATGTTTGGTATTTCTTTGGTTTAGCAGAACTTTATTTTTAGGAAACTTTATAATATGCAGCTTTTCTTGTAAACACTAGGGACATGGGTCATATAAAGATTTACAGATTCTCGTTTTTTTTTTTAAATATTTTCCATTTAACCTTAGGAGTTTTACTAATTCTTTTAAATGCTAAAAATATTTAGAAAGGGATGTTCGGCTACAGTAGGCATTGTTGTTGAAAGAAGATATGTGCTGATACCACCTCAGTTTAAAAGGTCTGCGATTATAAAATTTCTTAACTGTTCGATTTTCATTAGATGAAATGGTACATTGGTAAATAATAGATTCAGTAAGATACCTATTTTGTAATAGACATTCATTTAAATTTCTACAATTACATGATTTTTTTTATCATTATTCTTTTCGGTTTTGGAATAACGATTCTTACTTTGCTGTAAGTGTAGATTTAAAATTTTACTATAATGTTTCTTAATAATTTTGTCTAGATTATCTGTACAACTGTAACTTAATTTAAGTGTATTTTTATTAAAAATCTTGCTTAGAGAATTATTACTGGGGAAATGTTTCTCAATTAAATTGAGAAACTTCTGCCCTACCTTTGTACTAACCATTTGGTCAAATGGGGGTGTATGATTTTTCTATTTCTATTTTTTCCTGCTATCACTATTATGTTTTCTGTATTTAATGTCAGGGCATTTATAGACACTATTTTAAAGACATTGTTGTAAAAATTTCTATGTTTATAAAATACATCTTCATTGGAAGAGTTATTACTAATTCAATATTCTATGGAGGAGGGTATGTGCTTGATTATAGATCGAGGGTGCTTAGATTTTGGGTGGCTATATAAGGGATTTGCATTAGTTTTCATGTATGGTTGATATATGTAATTGACTAAGTCTAGAGTTACATCGAAGAAGTTTAGTTTTTTTTTTTTAAGTATGCGTTGATTTTAACTTTCAGGTTTAGATTTTTAAACTCCCTATGGATTATTTTCTGATTATGTCAGTTTTGAAATTTGTACAGTTTTTCACCACCATAAGGCTATCATCCCTATATAACCCTATATCCTCTATGTTGATGTCATGGTGGGCAGTAAGGTTATATAAAATGAATAAACCAACAAGGTCGAAAACTCAGCAGAGTCTAACAACACCATTGCAATGTCAAATTGGTCACCTGAACTATTTTTATCCACTGTTCTTTGTTGTGGCTGTGTTTTAGGACAGACTTTCTAGCGTTCATGATAATATCCAGTTCCTCCTTTGATAGATTTTAAGGAGCGCCTTCGACATGTACTGAATGTAAAGAGTTCTCTTGAAATGGATCGGTAGTATCCACGATATCAAACTGAAACAAAGAACAATTAATTTTATCTTTTTTATTATAAAACCAGTTGGAGACACCAGTAATGTTAATCCATTGTACATGTCGAAGGCGATCCTTAATCAGTTTGTTGATTTTTTCGGAGATATTTTTACTAATTTTACTAATCTCCGGCCTCGTAGGGTTGATAATCTGGTGGGAATGTTAGTTTCAAAGTCCAGTTTATGGTCCTTGATGGTTATATAAGATTCCTTTCTACAGAGTTTGCTAACCTTGTCACTAATTTTAAGTTTGCACCCCATCCTATTTTAATTTTAAAAAGCGGTAACGATTTGTTTTCAGATTTCCCAAATAAATAATTTGTATTATCTGTAATCTACCATCGCCCGATGAGGAACGATTATAATTCCGAAACATGAAAGTTTTTGTGTAGCGATGTAAAATGTTTTTATTGTAACCTATTATAATAAAAGTAATTTAATAATATTATATTTTGCTCTACGTTTGTATTGAGCACTTTTAAAAAAGTAAATGCTAAGAACTGTGGATTTTAACTCCTTGTGTTCTTTCTCTTTCTTAAGATATATATATATATATATATATATATATATATATATATATATATATATATATGTAAATTTATTTACGCACGCTCTCTATATATAATATATATATTAATTTATTTACACACGCTATATCTCTGATATTGAGCACTTTATCCCATAAATATAGCACCCCTTAAGAGTATATTTTTCCATATATATATATATATATATATATATATATATATATATATATATATATATATATATGACGTCGCCTCCCCTGGTCGCAGCGTCGACTCTGTCGTTCGATCTCGTTCGCGGCTCCAAGTGTGACGTTCTAACCCTTTGGTTAGATGATTACCAGCCTCGCCGTTCCCAACTCGCTTCCAACACCTGGTTACTAGGGTCACTGCACTGATCTCCGGTCTGCCTACCCACGTTGTGATTAGATCTTAGACAGACGGGATCAAACAGGGCCAAAAATTACTGATAAAAAAGGGTAACAACCTTTTATATCTAAATGTTCGTTACATAAAAATTATTCCTACTTCCCGACCCGTTTTGTGGACTGTGGCACCAAGCTTCTACCATACAACTTAAAGACTTCGAGTTGCCTACTCTCTAGAAATTTGCATGTCGGGGTGTGGTTTGGTTTCGACACTGGGCGCTGATCTCTACCAGTCATTCACGGCTGATTCTTCTCGCCGTCAGTGCGCGAATTGACCTCTTCTCTTCGGCTTGAGTTGGACGAGCTTATTCACTTCGGCTTGAGTTGGATTTCAACTTCTTCTAAGCGCAACTGCAAGTAACTTCTTCTTCGTCCGCCCTGCAACTCTTCTCGTCAAGGTCCGAACTCTTCTCTCTGCCGTCCGGGGCTGAACTGAACTCTCTGTCGTCCGGGGCTGAACTGATTTCTGTCGATTGGGGTCCTGCTTTTATTGACGCCGTAACAAACTGGGGTGGGTCTGTCGGCGCCAGGGTTTTCTTGATAATTCCAAAAGTCGCATTATTTCTGATTTCCCATTATCGCTCTTACTTTCACTCCTACTTCCTTACAGTGCCTCTGGGGGGGAGGCGCACACCCGTTTCCCCTGGTCTCTCGTATGTCAGGTGACCGCTTCGACCAATGGGTCCTGGTCGAGCGTCCTTTCTCCTCCCTCGCACATCACGTGACCGCTCTCGGCTAATGAGACTCTGGTCGGTCGTCTCTCCCTCCTTCGTGACGTCTCCAATCGGGCGTGGTCAATCCGGGGCTTTGTTCTGGGGAAGAAACACCTTGTTTAAAAAAACAAAATTTAAATTGTCCTTTTCGTATACGTGGTATTTGTCAAAATAGCCCGCCGCTAATTAGATGTGACTTCAGGAAGAATTTTGCCGCCTTGTCGGTGCCTTCTGCGAGCCAAAACAATTGCTTTCACCTCCTTTTTTTCGCTCAGGCCTGTTAGCAAAATCTTAATTATCTGAATTGAAAATATCTTCACTCATCATCGTGGGTGGTTCTTATCTTCAACTCTAGAGCTGGTCAGGATTTGTATACTAATGTGTTTGTTTTCGTATACAATTCCAGCGGTCACTTATCAACTCAATGACACCCTTTTCGTTTGTCACTTATTAATATTTCTTTTTTCCATTGTTCTTAAAATCTTATTGCTTCAGCCAGCTTTAACAAACTTCCATCCTACGCGGACACGGAATTAGTTCAAGTGCTTGACCTGATAATTTTGACACTTGATATGTGCCGGTCGAACGTGTGTGTTTTCGCTTACAACCTTGTTTCGTATTATGTTTCTGTCTTTCCTCTTCTTTTCTTTTCTTTTTTTTGTTTTATTTTATTATCTCTAAACTCTATTTCTTCAACCAAATATAACAATTTCTATTTCCTGGATTTCGGTCAGGTACTTTGACCTGGATATCTTTTGACACCTGTTTTGCTTATGACCGGGTTTTGTATTATCTATTCCTCTTTCTCTTTTTTTTTTATTATTTCTTTTTTTTTTTTTTTTTTTTTTTTTTTTCTTCCTTCTTTTCTTTCGGATCGCCTAAATACAATTAGAGAATTGCCTTTCTCAAAACTCAATTATTCTTCGTCTCTAAATAACTAACAACTGGTTAATAAACCGAATAAAAATTAAATCATATTTCTATGAATATCTCTTTTTAGTCTTTCTAATAATGCAGGGTGCCACATATATATATATATATATATATATATATATATATATATATATATTTATATATATATATATATATTTCAACCAATAAAATCCGATAAACAAATCAGAAAGTTTGTTTGATAAATACTTTACGGACCTATCACGTTATTTTTGGACCATTTAGAAAAAAATAATAATTCCCTTTCACCACTCCAGCAAATTCGAGAAAAACACTTTCGCGAACCAGCTCGAAATTATTTTCTAACCAATTAAAATCTTGCATTCACCAAAGATCGCCCCTCTATGTGAAATTAGATTTTGGATCCCTTTTACAGATATAAAAATAGAAGCATACTGATTTTCAGGGTTCAAGTAATTTCGAAGGTCAAGCTGATCCACATGTATGCACAAAAACACACCTGTCTACATGCACACAACTGAAAATATATAGCAGTATACCAGAAGACTCAGCTAGTATAGAATCTACTTCTTTTTTTCAACAACTTACTTCTACACACCAGCATCCATCAAATAAGCCATTATCTACGCATACACAGACACATCCGACTGATGGTCATAATACGATTACTTACTATTTATAAAACGAACGTATTTTCTTCACTGCAAAGAAAACTGAACATTTTCTTTTTACTCTTTGTTGTTATTGTATATTTCTGAGAATGATATATAAATGTTATTTACAAGTAGTAGTAATACAGGATAAAGATATAAAATATGGATGGAGAGATACAATGCCATAAACTCTAATAATAATAATGATAATAATAATAATAAAGAATCTTGGATATTAGAATTGTCATATTTTCATTTCGTAGTCTTAGAGAAGACTTCTCGCAGATTTCACTGACAAACTGAAGGAAAACTCTTCCATAAAGACTTTAACATCACTTCAGCATATAAATGTGTTTTTCTTTTCTTTTCTTTTTTAAGATGTTAATCAGCATTTATTTTTCTACCTATAGTTTAAATTGAATAAAACAATCTTTATATAATTTTTTTTAAGATTAAACTTTGGAAAAAATACAAATTACTATTAATTTTTCAATTTCTTTTCAATTTTTCTAGTTGAATTATTCACCTATATTGCATATGATCCATTATTGTACACAATTAGGGTACAATAAAATTTGTATTTTATATAAATACTACCTTGAAAATCGTGATGGAGTAGAGTGAGGGTTCCGTATCATAAATTGTAGCTGGGGAAAGAACCTGGCACCGACCCTCTTCATAAATCAGACTATAAAGCCAAAGCATAGAATTTTAGAATTTTTAAAATATTGTTTTTAAAAAAAGTTAATCTTTTAAAATTACTGGGAAGTTACAAAATTATATAAAGAGTTTGTATTTGTCGTGTTATTTTATTACCACCATACTTAAATTTTCCAAACATCAGGTTGTCGATACATTAAACACTTTAAAAACCACCCACCTCCGTGTAAAAAAAATGTTTTTCTGTGATATTTTAAATTAAAAGTAATATTCGTTTCAATTCAGATTAATGAAAATTTAAATCTGCTAATATTTCTCAAATAATATTCCAGAAAAGCATATTTAATTTTTTAAAGATTTTTTAATAAAGGGAATTATGTTGTGCTGACAGATTTTTCAATATGAACGATTTTACTGATAATCATAAAAAATGTTTCTAATCAATTTAAATTCTGTTTAAAATACAGCAAAATATTTTACTTATTGAAAATATTAAATTTAATCTATTAGCTTGGAATTGAAACTAAAAGATTCAAGAAAAATTTTCATTTTTTAAAATTTTAAACTTTAGATATCGCTTTTTTTGTTTAGATGGGTGTATGTAATTGTATGGAGATGTAAGGTTTTATGTATATATGTTTATGTGCACGTATGTGTATGTCTGTATGTATATATGTGTGTAAATGTATATATATGTAGGAGTGGATGTGTATGGATGTATGTGTATATGTATGTATGTGTGTGTTTATGTATGTATAAGTATACATTTATGTATGTGTATGTGCATGTATGTACATATATGTATATGAATATATATATATATATGTATATGTGTACATGGGTATATGTGTGTACACGCCTATATGTATGTATGTACGTGTATATGTTATTGTGCATGTGTGTATACGCATGTGTTTTTGAACATAGAAATATAGGTCCTTGCTAGATTAGATAATCGTTATATTTATTTTTTTATATGTTTATATTTGATTTGTAACCTATAGTCGATATTAATTTTGTCAAATTTTCTTAATTACACAGCGGCCCTTTCAGTAAATGCCTTTCAGTTTTCGTTTCCCCGCCCCATCTCTCTCCCTCACTCCTTTTTCTTTTCTTTTCCTCTCCCTCCCTCTTCTTCCGATCTTTAAGATTAAATCGGCTATTATATGTGTATGTCACCACAAAATGTATCCTTTCCGGTTACATCTTTAATGTATTAGACATCCGACAACATTCATATTTCTCTCACTTAACCGTCTTTGACTCCCCTCTCTAAAACTTCTCTCTGTTAAATTTTAATCCCTCACCTTCTCTCCGTCTGTTACCCCTCTCTATAGTTCTAACATTCGTCCCACACTCTCATACTTACACTCTCTCTAAATTTTATTTTTTATTCCCGGAGTTGTTTTTTCTGTTTTCTTTTTGAATTTGTAGGTCTGATGAATTGAATCGTATTTACGATTCCAATGGAATAAATTATGACCATGGAATATTAGTGTTTAAGCCTTTTTATTATATCCTTACTCTGACCTGGACATTGAGTTCTACCTGGATTCTATCCTGTTGGAATTTTTTTTTTTATACAAATATATATGTATGTGTATATATGTATGTATATATATTTATATATTTTGCATATGTATGTGTATATTTACCACTAATATTATCTATCTATCTATCTATCTATCTATCTATCTATATATATATATATATATATATATATATATATATATATATATAAATGAACATTGAAGTCAAGACTTAGAGGCGACAGTCTGTTTCATGCTAGACGCAATCGTCAGGCCACGAGTGCTGTCATTTTTCACCACTGACCCGTATATATAAATAGCCGAGAAAAATAACAACACTCGTGGACTGACGATTGCGTCTAGCATAAAACAGACTGTCGCCTCTAAGTGTTGACTTCAATGTTCACTTTTATATTTACACACGCTCTATCTCTGATATTGAGCACTTTATCCCATAAATATAGCACACCATAAGACTATACTTCTTCATATATATATACCACACCTTAAGACTATATTTCTTCATATATATATATATATATATATATATATATATATATGAAGAAATATAGTCTGGCCTGACGATTGCATCTAGCATGAAACAGACTATCGCCTCTAAGTGTTGACTTCTATGTTTGCTTTTATATATATATATATATATATAATGAGAGAGAGAGAGAGCAATAAGAATGCAAGTGAAACACCAATCAAAATACGTTAAAATTTCTAGAGCAACAATATTTGATAAATCAACAAATGTTCAAAGAACTTACTGAGAAGGTTTGCTAAATCTGACATTGATGAGCGGTATTGCGCGAAACTCTGGAGTCGCTCAAAATGAGATAAGTCTATTGAACATTTATTGAATATGTTGTGTGTGTGTGTGTGAGAGAGAGAGAGAGAGAGAGAGAGAGAGAGAGATTACTGTTGTATTAGCCGCATGTAATATTGCCTTATTTTCTTTCGGTCGAAAATACATCAACTGAAATACTGGTCATTCCTTAATTTATGTTGCTATACTCTTATGCAGAAGATTTTCTTTTTATTTTATTTATTTTTACTCAATTTTATTGAGACAAAAAAAAAACATTTCATATCATCAAATTCTCCTCACTCGGACAAACTCTGAATCATTTATAAATAAACAACATTGTCAAATACGAAATGTATGACATTAGTGACATCAGTGATTTGGAACATTTAATATCAGGTTTCAATGACCTAATACGCGCATGCGTGCACACACATACACACGTAGTGAAGTAGCGTGTTTTATGGGATTGTCTCATTGAATGTTAATGATCATGATTTTCTTTCATGAGTGCGAACGCAATTTGCTTATATTTTGACCCAGCCCATGGATGGTGTAATAATGCATTTTATGGGTTTATTTTCAGGGATTTGAGTACTTTCGCCATATTCTTTTCGTAGCAAGGACGATTTAAATACCAAACAAATCAAAATTAAAAGTTAATCAATATTTTAAAAAGTTTCAGCATTCAACTTTCATAAAATCTTAGTGATGTCCTTAAATAGATTTTCTGCTTATTTGAATGTATCTAATCATATATTTATATTAGCTACTTCCAAAGAAAAGTGATACCTAAAGTTTAAAATGTATTTTTAAAAATAAAAACTCTTTCATAAAGCTTTTATTTTAGTCTTAATTTTAAGCTAATAGATTAAGTTTAATATTTCCAATAAACAGAATAATTTGCTGTATTTCAAAAGGAATTTAAATTGATTGAAAATCACTAAAAATGACTAGAATATTTACAAATCTGTCATCAACGTAATTCTCTTTATTAAAAATCTTTCAAAAATAAAATAGACTTTTCTGAAACTTTATTTGAAGAAGATTAGCTGACTTAAAGTTTAATTAATCTGATTTGAAACAAATATTAGTTACTTTTCGTTTAAAATATCGCAGAAAAGCATTTTTAACACAGTGGTGGAATTTTATAGTTGGTGGCAATTAATTTTTTTCAAAGTGAGGAAATTGCTTTAATAATTTCTTGAGTAATAACCTTAAAAATTTAGGGAAATATTCTAAGTAATCTATTTTTTATTGACTTTTAGGTACTTTGGCTTTAGAGTTTTACTTACGGAGACGCTTGTTGAGGAAATGTTAGAAAAGAACCAATAAATTTAAAATTTACTATAGTTACCGGTTTATTTACTGATAATGTCGCGTATGGACGTCCATATTTACAAAAATTGGCACGTTTAAACATACATACAAAAAAATTCAATATTCTTTTTAAAATATTGGTTGTTGCTGAATTGTAGTAAGCTTTTCCATTTATTATTAATAAATATAGTTTTTATTTAATAACAGTATCACCTAACAGTTAAAAATTAATGCAGAATTTTAAAAGATTTAAAACTTTATAAATTATTATAATTATTTTTTTAGCTGAAAAGAATTCTTGTAAAAATCAATTGTTCATTGGGAAAATGTTTTTCATTTATGAATAAGTTCTGAAAGTTTTATTAAAATCTGACAATTATCTGATTTTTGCAAGAATTTCCAAATCAACGTGTTTTTTACCGCAAAAAAATGTGCAAACTACCCATACTAATTTGTGGTAACCCGTTGATGTAAGTAAAACAAAATTTTGAAGATTCTAAAAAGCATTAAAAAATATAATTTAATAATCAATTTTTTAGCGAATCTTTAATTTACATATTGAATAGACAAAAATTACTTCCTCCTTTGTGAAGTAACAATGAAACAATTTTTTACTGAAGAGAAAAAAATTAGCATCTTATTAATTCCTATTAAACATCGTTCAGTCTAACTCCATAATTCCGCACTCCCAGAATTCTTTATCATCCTCAGAAAAAAGAAAACTACTATAGGTTATAGAGGTTCCTTTTGGTCATCAAGGAATTGAATATAGGAATATAGTGACTGAAATGATGTTAGATCAGTAATATATATATATATATATATATATATATATATATATATATATATTAAGCATAATGACTTTATCTATCTTCGAACTTCATAATTCATTTAATTTTATGATACAACTCAAACGTCCAGCAAACTGAATGTTATATTTTCACTTAGATTCCGTTTTGCTATTCCAAAATTGACACCTTGCTGAGGATAAATGATAAAATTAAAAGAATTATATAAAATCATATCAGAACATTGATTTCTTTCAAATTCTAGACTAGGATTCCAGAACTTATTCATTTTTTATTCATTTTTTTTTTCAAACCTTTGTAACAACTTTCAAATTATTTTTATATTTATAGTGACAAAAAAAGAAAAACTTATTAAAAATGTAATAATAGAGACAATGCGTCATGTAAGAAATTTAGACAACTTAATTCATTGTTAGTCAAAAATACACCCCAAACTTCCTTTTTTTCATATTCTTGGTAAGAACACATTCCGGTCCCTATTGTCATCGCATTTAAGAACCTGTTTTAAAATAGTCAGGAATTCTGATTATTATTTTGTCAAACACATAATTTCGAATCATCATTAATGCATTCTGAAGATTCTCACTTGACCTAATAATTAAAAATGGCAACATTTTGCCCGGCTTTACATCACAAATATACTTTGTTTATATTGGATAAGAAGTAAGCTGGTATTGCCTCTTGCATTTTAGTTTCATAAATAGACATTTAAGGTCAGGATTATTATCATGTTTGTGTAAATAGCTTTTGTTATTTACTGTGTGTCTATCATTAAGGGAATGCCTATTGATAATGGAAACACCCAATGGTAGTTGAATAGTGAATCTAAAAATAGACCGTGTCACAAGCAGTTTTACATTTGACGACATAATGTCTGTCTTCTGTGCTAAGAGATAATAGGCTTTTTGTGAAGTGTAAACTTGATTGGATTTTCAATGTTTTGACTTTAATAGCCGCATGTATTATGCCACAAATAAGTAATTGTTTTTTCTTGTTACCCTTTTACTTATTGTTCTTTCAAAAAACCTCAGGATTCTTTTACTTCTTAATTTGTTCTTTATTTTTAAATGTAACCAATTTGTCATACAATATCAGTTCAGTCCTTTTTCAAATCAAGCAACTTTTAAAAATGTTATATTAATTATCTTTCGTTCTGCTTCTCTCAAACTATTTTCTTCTCGTAAAGTAATTTTTTTAGTGTGAGGATTTTCATGAAATTAAAAAAACTTCGTCGTGGCGAACTGATTATTGCAGTCTATATATGAAATATGTTTGAAAAGTATCCAGCTATTTTTAAATATTTCAATAACTAAACCAATTTTACGGTCTTGACACCTTTAAGAAACCTTTAAGAGGAGACCTTACTACATATTTTGAAACCTTTGATATTACAAAACAAAAATGGAATAATATAACTAAAACTGAATGACGTAAAACAGAAACTCCCCCGTGAGGTTATTAGGTCAGTAGTAAAACACCACTGTGCGAGCTTGTGTAGTGTGTAATCATTACATTCAAAGCGAATACACATCAATCTTTGCTTGAAACTTGAACCTTCGTCTGCAGAAACTATTTGAGTTATTAAAATGTTTCTCAGCGAATATTTAGTAAGTAAATCCCAGATGATTTTTGGTACATTGATACTTCAAAGTTGGTTGGAAACGATTCACATTATTATAGAAAGTCATCAACAAACTAAACAGAACAACTAAAGTTGCCTTCACATTCTGCTTTTCCTTTTCTTTTAATTACCTTACGTTTTCTTTTATTCGCCTTACATTTTCTTTTAATCACCTTACATCCCAGATGATTTTTGGTACATTGATACTTCAAAGTTGGTTGGAAACGATTCACATTATTATAGAAAGTCATCAACAAACTAAACAGAACAACTAAAGTTGCCTTCACATTCTGCTTTTCCTTTTCTTTTAATTACCTTACGTTTTCTTTTATTCGCCTTACATTTTCTTTTAATCACCTTACATTTTCTTTTATTCACCTTACATTTTCTTTTATTCGCCTTACATTTTCTTTTACTTTTCTTACATTTTCTTTTAATCGTCTTACATTTTTACTTGCCTTACATTTTCTTTTAATCGCCTTATATTTTCTTTCATTCGCCTTACATTTTCTTTCAGTCTCTTCATATTTTCTTTTACTTGCCTTACATTTTCTTTTAATCGCCTAACATTTTCTTTTAATCGCCTTACATTTTCTTTTAATCGCCTTACATTTTCTTTCATTCGCCTTACATTTTTACTTGCCTTACATTTTCTTTTAATCGCCTTACATTTTCTTTCATTCGCCTTACATTTTTACTTACCTTACATTTTTAAATTACCTTACAATTACTTTTAATCGCCTCACATTTTCTTTCATTCGCCTTACATTTTTACTTGCCTTACATTTTCTTTTAATTACCTTACATTTACTTTTAATCGCCTCACATTTTCTTTCATTCGCCTTACATTTTTACTTCACTTACATTTTTTTTAATTACCTTACATTTTGTTTAAATCGCCTTACATTTTCTTTTAAGCGCCAGATATTTTTATTAATCGGTTTATTTTTCTCTTTTAATTGATACCCACATGTTTTACATTTTCTTTTTACTTGCCTTACAATTTTTTAATTACCTTACATTTTGTTTTACTCGTCTTACATTTTCTCTTAATCGCCAAATATTTTCTATTAATCGCCTTACATTTTCATTTAAGCGGCTTACTTTTTTTTATCCTGTCAACCAATGAACATAACAAGCAAGAAAAGCCTGCTTTGTAGCTAAAATAGCTATGCATTGCCTTCTGATGCCAGAGGGCAGTGTTCAAGTCTAACCTAAGTAAAAATAAGGACTTCGATTGCTAAATTTCAAGCGAAGCAGATCCTTTCAATTTAGAAAACTGGTTAATCAAAATCTTCCCACTCCCTTATCTTAAGTTTAATAAATAATGACAAAAAATAAGAACGACTATGAATAACAATATTAGCAAAAGTGAGATTAACGTCATAGACAATACAATTCAAGAAGCTTCTTCTGGTCATAGTCTGACATTTAATATTACAAAACAAAAATGGAATAATATAACTAAAACTGAATAACGTCTGATGATCGACTTTCATGATCTACCAGTAAGATCCTATAATACGGATTCTCAAAGTTCAAATGTCAGTTCAAATCTCGTTTGAAGTTTTCTATTCTTTTTTCGATTTGGACATTTTGATAAAAATCAATAAAACTAAGATGAAAAAGTAAACATAAATTAACTATGACAATGCGTCATCTGAAAACATCAAAAAACTTATAACTATTACATTTATTTTACTACTGAGTGTAAATAAGCAAGAAACAAAGCAAGTAAAAAATTAATTAAAAAAAAAATATTAATATTTCTAGGTTGATTGACATAATCCAGTGAAGCTCATGAATGGATATAATATTTTTCTTGATTTAATATTCACTCAAGAACCCACCAGAAAACTTCGTCTGTCTTAATGAATGTTGGTAATTTTGACCAGTTTTCTGAATTTTCGTTTTTCTTTCACCTTACTACGTGCATTTATTTAATTTCTTACTATTTTTCTCTCTTTCTTTGTTTTAAATTTTCTCTTAACATTTGACCCAGTAGGGTTATTTATATATAATATATAAAGTATGTGATTGGTGTATACGGAATAAATTTTAATTTTTAATTTTAATTTCAAATTTTATCGTACAATTTAATACTTATTAGTTAGAATAAATTCTATTTTAGTATAAACCTAATTTTAAAGCATTTAATAGTTATTATAACCTTACTTCGTTGTAAGTTTTCTGAATTCTCGTATATTTCTTTTTTGATTGGTCATTTCAGCTCATGTGACAGCGTTTCCCCTTACGAGGGGTGGTTAATTAATTTGAATCTTTTAAAACCTTTATTCTACAATCTACATTCAAAATCATTACTTAATAAGACACCAGAGGTGTTGAAACAAAATGGCTATCTTTGTAGTGATTTTATAACATATTTATGTTATAATTTTTAAATAAATAAATATATATATATATATATATATATATATATATATATATATATGCGTATGCTAACACGTGCATAAATTAATTGCTCATTAATTAATTGTTAATTCTCGAGGCCTTTACATTTAATGGACGTTTTTTCCAGCGTGGTTTACTGAGCGATGGAGTCTTCCCACTTTACAAAATAGTGGATATTGGGACTTTATAGCTGTTCCACCCTTCGATCCATAATTCGTCTCCTTTGTAAACCTGATTTTTTTTTTTTTTTTTTTTTTTTTTTGGATAGATAAGTTGCCCATTTCAAGCTCCGGACCTTGTAACCATCTACCAATACTAATTCAAATTGGAGTAGGGGGGTACACATGCATCCCCGTGCAACCATCGTTACCCCACCACCCTACCTTCTCCCATATATCTCTTAGTCACCACGTACATGTGCTAGCTTGTCTCGGTATTTTTAGTTCTCGAGCCGGTACGATGTTTCTGACCCAAGAAGGAGTTCTGTTGCTTTGACTTCTGGGCAGAGGCGACATGTCCACTCGGAGCAGCAAGCATGGGTGCTGGAGGTAGACGTTTTCTGGGTTTTGACGTTATTCGTCTGATAATCAGGGATCCAAACATTCCAAAGAAGGCTATCCTACCATCAAGTGTATAATATCGGGGCTATTACACCGCCATTTTGTGAATGGTTTCTGGACAGTGCAGTGTTCTCCGGTGGGGCCGCTCGATGCCATGATGAAGGGAACTGCTACGGCTGTATCTCTGGACGAGTATATCCAAGAAATATATACGTGCAACTCCCGCGGGTGAGTCTTTCTCTCTACCAACTAGTTTTCCACCAACCAATACACACATGAATCCAATCAAAATGAAAATGAACAAAACTAGCAAACCCAACCTGAAAAAAAAAAAATAAAGCAAACCCTACATATATTATCTCCTACTCCAACGTGAGGAGGGGGGTCTACGTTCCAACTTTCCAGAGGTGGAACACCGTCTTCTTCAGTCCAAACCAGACCTGTTACTTTCTGAGATCAGTATCAACGCTTCAAGTACACTAGGGAAGTTCACAGTCCCGGGCTACTCACCTCTTATAGCTAAATACGACCACCTAAATCATCATGGACTCGGATCCTGCATCAAGGACGTATTTCCGTGTGACAGGGACGCAAAAAACGAGAAACCCGATCTCCCGTATATCTTCTTCCCTTATGTGGCACTTATCCATAATGCCACATTTCTCTCCCTCTCTCTCTCTCTCTCTCTTTCTCAGGACGGTAATCTTCAAACATAACATTCTCACTCAATTTCCCTCAAAGAACAAATAAGACTCTATATTACTACCTCGAATTTGAAAGGTGAAAACATTTATCATGCAGGCACAAAATATTATAGTACAGTTTAAAATTTACAAAAAAAAAGACTTGCACAAAAATTCCTTTCATGCGCTTTATTTAGGACAAGTAGGAACAACTGTAAAATACTTTCCCCTCCCTATTTTATAGGCAGAAGCACACAAATGCATGCTGAGATTTTTTTCCTAATTAATAAGATAGGCCTGTTCTCGGTTTGACTTGACGCAGTCCCAAATAATAGATCAAAAAAAAAAAAAAAAAGAACGTACGCGTATTTCCCTCGTGATTCTCAGGGTGATTTTAAAGATATCTTTTCGAAGTCGTTCAGTTTTCTTTCTGCTTGGGTCCCACGTGGCTCGCTGGGGTCATTTAAGGATCTTTTTACAATGTCATTCAGTTTTCTTTCTGCTTTTCTTTTCCCGTCAGAGTTTTACATTATTATGAAATGTCTGTCGTCAGCGTAGTTTTTAAGAATGCCGAAAACTTTCTGAATTTTGCTCTGCTTGTGTCTTTTACACAAGGACGCCTAAACCTTTTCAACGGTCATCTGGCTTTATCCCTGTATGACGTATCGTTTCCTTCTACTGCAGTCAGTAGGCATCTTCCCTTCTGACGTCCAACCACATTCTGACGCTATCCACTAACCCCTGTTCTTAAACGCTCTCAGGAGTGGCTCAACAGACCTCGACTAAGTTTACGATGGCGAAAGCCACTCTTTTAATTGAACAATAAAGACATGGGTAATATAATCTTTCCGAATTTAAATGTTCAACAATCCACCATGACAGTTATTTCTGGCGGTCATTTTTAGTGTCAGTTCTAAATAAAAAAATAAAAAATAACAAAAAACAAAAAAAAACTTTCACATACAAAATGAAACTTTTTAATAAATTCTCTAGCGTTCTTTTAAATCACTTTTTTTAATTATTTGCGAAGTATTAAAGAATATGAGAAAAATATACTATTAAGGAGAGAGGACAATAAAAAAAACGAGAATTAAGAAGACAGAAGAAAACGATTGACACTGCATTTAATTTTTGAAGATCAAAGTTGTACTAGGAAGCAAGAAGCCGAAAGAGAGTTCCAGAGGAAAAATGCTATAGAAGAAACTGTTAACATAGAACTTACGGTTACATCTAGCCAATTCAATTGCGCTTAAATCCTTAAAATCTATGTACCATAGAGGAAAGTTCATCCAAACGATAAGCATGTAAGTATTTATAGAAAAGGCAAAGAGAAGCTACGTTATGGCGGTGAGAAAGGGACGGAAGTCGAGATGCTATCTCAGGACCAATAACGTTGCAGATTCTTCTTTGGATTTTATCAAGAATCTTTAAATATATAACAGAAGCACCAGGGCAGAAGTGGCAACAATATCAAAAACAAAGAGGAATGGTAGCTTATAAATATGTAAGATAGATTTTGTCGAAAAAAATATAATATAATCAATATAATCTTTCCTTTTCATATCAGCGGAAAACGTAAGTGTATAAGTCAAAATCAGACGGACATTTATTTACTCTCACTTTTTAATTATTAATTATTTTATACTAAATAAAAAAATTATAACGCGAATGTAAGTAAAGGAAGTAGGAAGTGAAGATATTGAAGATTAGCAAGACATTGAAGATTAAGAAGGATTAACTCTGGACTTGTAGATGTCAAGCTTGAGTGGATTCAAGTTTTGCAATTATCTTGCAGAAAACGATTCCGTGCGAGTTTTCCAATAGATAACAATTCCAACGCGATTTTCTAAATAAAGTGACCAAAGTTACCAGAAGCCAAGAAAAAGAAAAGAAAGTAAATGAAAAATAATGACAATTCTGTATAAACACTCCTCCGACTGTAACTTGAAAAAAAGCCACAAATCCCAAGAGTACTTAATTTTGGTTCTAACACTTTGCAAAATGTATCATGGTGTCTTTGCAAATTATCAGCGAAGGGAAGACAAAGATAAGAAAGCTAAAGACATTAAAAAAAAAAAAAGAGTGAGGAGGAAATGAATGATTGTGGGTGGCTGCCGTGGCATAGAATGACGTTTCACCGGAAATACACGCCACGTACGCACAAACACACATGTATATGGGATGCGTGTACATATACATGTGAGCCCGGAAAGCATAGGTGACGTAGAGCCCTGCATGAAATTGTCAAATGAAAAATATTTTTGTGTAAAGCAGCAAATAACAAAGCTTAAAGTTTCATACAATAAAATACGATAACTTTTCATGGTTGAAAAGACATTTAGTGTGCATGAGAATCTCTTCAAGGGGGCAAAATACCTGTACTGAAAACTATTAGAGGATTAAGCCACCTTACCTTCCAGGTGTCTTAAGCAGTATAAAAGAAAAAAACACAACTCTCTCTCTCTCTCTCTCTCTCTCACTCTCTCTATATCTATCTATCTATCTAAAAGGAAAAAGTAGAACTCTCTGTTATAGAGTAGTTTCACAGTCGAGGCTTGTATTTCACTAAGTCGGTCCCAAATAGGTTCGACGTACAAAACGTTAGGAACTTGATATAACAGTTAATGACGCAGTAGTCTAGTTGTGGTGGCTGATACTTTAATATCCGACTAACGGTCGTCCGACATCGACTGACTGACCAACTCGCTGAGCGACTGGCGACTACTACTACTACTTATTATTATAGGTGGGAGAGTCTATTAATTATAGAATAGGTGTGTTCCAGTATAACACACACACTCTCTCTCTAAAAGAAAAAGTAGAACACACTCTGTGTGTGTGTGTGTGTGTGTGTGTCTCTCTCTTTCTCTCTCTCTCTCTCTTTCTCTTTCTCCCTCTGCCAGAGGATGCAGAAGGGACCAGACGTGTCTCTTCCTACCTCCGGGGCTTACGACCATATCCCGTTGAAATACCGGTTCTCCCCAGATCACCGAAATTAAGCTGCTTCGAGCCTCGTCAGTACCTATATAGGTAACCGCTTGGGAATACTAGACGCTCTAAGCTTGGATGTGCATGAGATGTAATGGATAACGGCTCGGAATGTAGAATCGGAGAGCCGAGTTCAAATTTCAGTCGGGTTCTTTATAATCACATGCGCAAATACCCTTGGAAAAGGCATGAATCCACCTCTTCTTCCCCCAAACCATGGGTTAATTTGCTGGACTTGTATCAGTAAATGATTATTATCTCCCAAAAAATTATTACAATCTAAAAAAATATTTCTGGCTTTAAATAACTTGCAAAAGGTTGATAAACCGTAAAACACAAATCAATCAAAATCATTTCCACTCCGGTGGATTTTTGAGTCTCCAACGCATTATAATATCCCCACTCTAAACTCTCACATAAATATATATCTCCCTCCAACAAAATATCTCTCTTCAACAAAGAAGAAAACACTTCACAATCTAACAGTTCACATAACAAACCGGTAATATAGTGATTAAACAAAGAAAGAAAGTTTATTTAAAATTAATAATGATAACAATACTTCATAATATAAAATTAGAACAACAAGAATCCAGTTAAGTACTTTTTTATTATTCATTGGACGCGGAATGTAGTGGTTTTTATAGACTGAAGATTGGCCAATTCACGATTAAGTTATTTGCTGCAACAGATGCTTACGTTTGTCATTGCTGAAAATGTTTAAACATGGGGACCAATTCCCATTTTTTCTGTTATTCTAAGGAGTGATATCAAAAACTTTGGCAGGATGTGAAAAATAATCATAGTTGATTGATTGGTCAATCAAATCCTCGTCAGAGTTAAAATAAAGTATAATGTGGTCAGCTACAGGGAGCGTCCTCACCAGGCAGCACTAAGGGAGATGGGATTTGGGTTTATCTCTGGTGGCTGAGGTATCCGCAAAAAATAAATGCAAAAGTAATTTGAGCAATTTTTGTCCATCTTCTCGCATTAAACTCGACCTTGCAACTTCTTACGTAGCGCGGATAAATATCTATTCGTGATTGCATTTGAATCTTGTATATTGTGGAGGCATAGTGGAGTAATGGATAGCGGCTCTGATTGAAGAATCAGAGAGTTCGAATTCCAGTCAATCCATTACATTCACTTAATTTGGGAAAGATATGAATCCTCTACTCCCCCCCTAGCTATGGGTAATTAGCAAGACAGACCTGGTTCTTGGATGGCAACTGGTCTACAGAAGAAAGAAATGGCGGGAAAAAATCTTCGTCAGTCATGTATCGAAAGATTCATGATAGCCTAAGCGTGTATCACGCATGGCACATAACTGACTGACTGATATATAGGTAACGTCGTACGATCATTTAAGTTAAGCAACGTTGAGTCTGACCAGTACTTAGATGGGTGGCCTCTTGGGAATAACAGGTGCTGTAAACTTGAATGTTCATGATAACATCTCGGAATTAGAAATCGAAGAACCGAGTTCGAATTCCAATTTTATATATTCACTTACATCCAAACGTTTGGAAAACTTATTACTCCGCCTCTTCTCCCCCAGTTACGGGTTAATTAATGAGACTTGTATCAGTAAATCATTATTATTTTCCAGGACATTTTTATAATCTAAAACTATCTCTGGCTCTAAATAACTTGCAAAAAATGGGTAAGACGTAAAAAACAATCAATCAATATAAGTAAGGTTTCAGTATTTCCTATCCTTGCCCACTGATTTTTATCCCTACTCCAGTCTTAACACCATCACCTTATTTCAGTTGCGGTTGTTACCCCACTTATTTTCCTAAAAAAACGCCTCTAGGGGATGTTCTCTATGCCTATAAATAGGCAGTGACATTCTCTGTCACTCTCTCTTTTTTCTATTTCTCTCAAGAACGGTAAGATGTAGGTCGAACGAAGAAAACGATTTCCCCACGCGTACACACACACGCACGCACGCACATACGCACCTTTCACTTCATTTTCTCTAGGACTTTCTCCTACACCAAACTACACACACACACACACACGCACAAACACCTTCTTTAGTCTTTAAATGTCTTCATTCATGTTCATTGTTAAGTTACACGCCACGCAACAGATTGGTGACCACGACACGATATTTTCTCCTGGATACAAAAACACACAAAATTGTATAAACAAACTTATACATTGCTTAGACACTTCTTCAAAACGAGAACCAATGAAAAGAAAACTTTGACCAACCTCTCTACCCACCATTCCATGCACAGCGGACACGAAAAACTTCCAACAAAAATAACTTACAATTACAAATTTGTGATCAGACACGATGAAAAGAGCAAAATCGCAAATTTAAAATCTCTAAAATGTATAACTATCTGGAAAAGATGTTCTCCAAGTCAGCAAATAGATTTTTTTGCAACACATGTACCCCCCCCCACGCCCAACAAAAAATAATCTCTAATCGCCATTGCAATTACTACTACGATGGTACCCTCACCAGGTAAACAACACTCATCTCATCTTTACTGCCTTTTGCTTGAACGTTTCTCTTCCTCGGGCCGTTACGCCTGGCTTCTTCTTCAACCGGCAGACATCGCAAAAAAGTTCTTCGCCAAAATTAAAAATACGACTTTCGTCTTACAAATTTGAAGCAAGTAAAACACGGGTCATATTCTTCAAGAGCACACGAGAAAATACCACTCAAACACCATGTAAGTTAACTACATTTTCAACTTTAAACAGCATTGTTTCTCCTAGGCTTAACAGATAAAGGGTAAAACAATCCCAAAGGCGAGTCACTGACCTTTTTCACTCAAAGATGTTAACACGAACAAACTAAGAAATCTGCAAGTATAATTTAATAATACACGGAGATAGCTGCGTCTCCGAGAAAAATCGACAGTAATATCAGATATCTTCAAACGTTCTCGCAAAACATGTATTCGACACGCGGTAGCAATTTCACCAATATTGACTTTACAAATCGACGCTTCTTCTATTAAAATTTTGTTCGCGAACATTATCCACGCACAACAAATGAAGCCCTCCAAACAAAATCAATTCAACGTGGAGCATTGGAAAATAACAAAATATTAATACCAACCGCTGATACCTTTATTTATACACTATCGACATATCTTCCATAGCGTGCTACGTCTCTGATCCAGTAGAGAATTATATAACACCCTAATGACGCAGTACTACATTTTCGTCGACATTTTTAAACACACATCGCAACCACACTGTTCGACTCTTTTTCTTTTCAGGCTACGAGGAAAAAAAAAAAAAAAAACTTTATGGACATATGGGCAGAATAAAATTCTCCCCACCTGGAGGGGAATATTATGGATTTACCTCACTTCCTTTTCAAAAAGAAACGCCATCAGAAGACGCTCTCTAAGCCTATGAGTATGCAGTGACATTCTCTGTCATTTTCTTTTTCCCTATTTCACTCAGGAACAGTAAGAACGAGAAAAGCGCTTTCTCCACCAGTGAACGCATGCACCTTTCACTCCATTTTCTCTAGGATTTTCTCCTACACTAAACTACACACACACAAAAATATTCTTTAGTCTTTAAATTTCTTCATTCGTGTTCATTGTTTTGTCACACGCAACAATCTTTAATTGTCTATGTGTACCTTTGTCTTGTTAATGCAGACATTACCGTTTGTTTTTATGCGTAGTTTTGTTGTTACTTTTACATTTATTACCCGGACTCACATTCTGAGTCCGCCATTTTTGTTGTGGGATAAATATACCAGGAGACACCTGTTTTTTTCGACCCAGTCACGACCAGCACTCCCGTAACAGTCTCTTTCCTGCATTGTCAAATAAAATGTTTCTAACAGTAGAGAAGGAAATAAAAGGTTAAGTAACAAACTTTTCATTTCTTTTTACGTAATCTGTATGTTGTTCATTAGTTAGAAAGCCAAAGATATTATCGGTGGTCGTAAATGAATGCATGCAATACTGACAAAATAGGGCGATTCCATGTATTATTATCAAGGCAAATTCAAAATTATAGTTATCATTTTGATCATGATTCTTTAAAATCAACTTCATTTGTATTTGTTTCATGACATTTTACAAACGCTTCTCGCTAGCCTTTTTCGTTGTCTGTCACATTCAATAAACTTTCGAGAAAATTGAAGCGCATTTAAAAATGTTGTAATACAGACACCAAACACAAGGAAACTGATCGGAAAGATTCATGTCAAAAACCTGAGCAGAAAGAATGGTTACTACAATGACTACAAAGACGTCAAAGATTAAGAAAACAGTAAAAAAAATGTAATAATACCTAATCTCAGAAATACAGAAGAAACAGTTAACTGCTATTATTATTATTATTATTCCTTTGATTTCTGGTGTATACTCATTTATTTTGGGGGCCCAAGTAGAGACCTAAGGTCAGAGTTGGCATCATAACATTTGCCACTGAGCATTTTTTAAGAAAAAAATTCCCTAAGATCACACATAATTTACATAAAGTCCTTCGTAAGTTTTATTGTTATTATTATTATTTGTTTCATTTTGATTTCAGTAACTTTTTACTGCAACTCCCAGGTTGTCATTCGACACTCATCAGCAAGAAATGGATGAAAAATAAAGAATAAACGCCGGGTAAGACTCATTTTCATCTCTTATCTTGAGAAGTCTTGTGTCATGCTAAAATCTAAATCTTTATTTCAAATCTATGCTGAGCAGTTGTGATAAAAAGCAAGATGAACGAAATAATATTAAAAATAAATGATAATTGGCAATGTTTTTTTCTAAGAAATTAAGAATAATATAGTTCATAATGCTAGAAACTGTTATTTTAAAAATGCGGCTTTTCTTGGAGTTAGAAAACAGATTTTAAATAAATATTTGAATAACGGTAGATTTATTCCATTTTTTTATGCAAGTAAAACACTAACTTTTAAGGTTAAAAAATGTTTTCATTCTTTGGAATTTTTCAACACGTGCAATTCGTTTACTGATAAAATACCGTTTAGATTAAGAAATTTCTAAATTCTGTAATGACAATCCCATTTAATGAAAATCTGATACCAAAAAAACTTACAAGCTGTTGATAAATAAATACAAATGTCTCCATAATATTTTATGATGACCATATTTTAACTGAATGAAAAAGTTTTATTAACACAAACACACACACACACACACACACACATATATATATATATATATATATATATATATATATATGGGAAAACGATATATAATTTGTATATTAAGGAATAAATAGAAAACGTTTATAAATTTATCATGTTTCGCTTTTATTTAAGTTTCGCCAGAAAATGAAATATGGAGACAGAAAGAAAATTCTGGTATTTTTATTTTTGTGTTTTTGCTATTTTTATTATTGGTTAAGCAGACATCATGTGTATCTGTCCTTTCAAATAGCGTTTATGTGTATAATTCATGTTTGTATGTACTATATCATAATTCTTGTTTGTCCATGCGGAATTCAGATGATAATGTGCGTGCGTGTGTGCGTCTTATAAGCATTTTCATATTTTTGGTGGTTGTCTGTATGCTGATTGAGGATGTTTTGTGTGAGAGTGAAAGAATTTAAGTTACATCCGCTGTGGTTGTAAGTAGAAATATTATTGGTGATATAATAAAGTATGTCTGACATGGGATTATAGATGCTAAAATATTTAGCAGAGCTCCTTCTAAGTATTTCCTACGTATTGAATTATATTCTTTTCTAATAAGGGCGACATTTGTAAAAGCGAAGATATGACCTGTTTTGTGTTACGAACGACTTTAAAGTCTTGTCTCAACGTAGGTCTCTCTTATGTTCGTTGATGCAGGCTTTTAGATTTTCTACATATTTTACCAATGTAGCTCTTCCTACATTGAAAACCTTTTATAAAAAATACCAGAATTTTCTTTTCTCCTCCGTATTTTATTTTCTGGTAAAGCTTAAATAAAAGCGAAACAGGTTAAATTTATAAACGCTTCCTATCTATCTATCTATCTATCTATCTATCTATCTATCTATCTATCCTATTCTAATCCATATTTGATCTATATTTGATCACATTTCATAATTTTTTATATCAAGGAGAATTTTAGGAAAAAAACTATGACAAGATGGAAAAAGTTTTCGCGTTTCGTCCTTTAGGACTTCACTGGACTAAAGTGATGTTTACTTTGATGCGACTACACATGCGCACAACGGAAAGGGGACGCTGGGAATTTAAAATCTAAATCATTTTTTTAAAAATATATGTTTTAGGTATATAGTCTAACCTATTTAATTTAGTTTCTTTTTCTTTTTGTTTATGTTTCCATCACTTTTCTTATTAAATATCCCACATTGTGATAACAGAAGATTTGCCAAAAATGTGTAATGTAAGAACATTTTTTTGTTTTGTTGCAATAAATTTCTTATAACTACTCCTAAAACAATAAAAGACTAAAGTATAGGTACCTCCACAGATTCAGTAAAAATTGAGCAAACATGATGAAAAAAGGCCCCAAACTTAAGTTTTATCATCAAAATATTTATGTTATTATTAAGAGAAAAGAGCAAATAATTTTTATTATTAAATTATAGTTTTAATCCTTTTTAGAAACTTCAAAATTTTAGTTAATTTCTTTTTCTTATTCTCCACCAAAATTCTTACCAAAATAGTACATCTCTTTCTAAATATTTTTGGAATTTAAAAGAAGTTAATAAAACTCCTACGGTAAAATGGAAAAGCTAGAACGTGTAGATCTTTAAATGAAACTTGTTTCTTATGCTTACATGAGAAACTAGAAATTATCAGATTTACTAATAAAAACTTAAATCTAAGAAGTGAATTAACTGTAAATTGTAGGCATGCTTTACCTTTTACCTTACAATATGGTTAAACTCCGAATTTGATAATACTTTTTCTTCTAGTAATAATCGGTAGATGAACTGCAGTGTACCTTATATAGTTTATACCCAAAACTAATGAAAATCATTAAATCTAAGAAAAAATAAATAAACACAATATTAAATAGATAAAATATAGATGAACACTTTCATTTTACCGTACCTGTAAGTAGGAGAGTTGATGGCGTAAGTCAGTGTGGAAGGGGAAGGAAAGAGATGTTATTGTTTGGAAAGGGGAAGGAAAGAAATGGTCGCCTCTTTATTTCTAAGAATAGTATAGATCGTTGATTTTGCCATACTAAACTGAGTAGAAAGGGACAATATCATCAACAATTGTTTTTCTCTTAACTTTTCTTTTTCCTTTACCAGTATCACTGCTAACTTTCTTTGGGGCCACGACCAAGGATTAATAAAGAGGAAAAAAATGGAAAAGAAAAGCACAGCACAACACACGAATGTATACAAAACGGCGGTCGACTAAGAAATGATTCCGTTCGAGATAACTCGGTTCGGCAATGTTGTTCGAGAACCGAACTTTTGATCGATAACCGAGGCATTGTCATCTCGAATTTTCTGTTCATTAAATATGTTTCATTAAAGACGACAGACAATGTACTGCGATTAAGCTTTTTATTTAATTTTTCTTGTGTTCGAACAAGTGTTTTCTTTTCTGGACACAAAGTGTGTAAAAACTGTACAAAAGTTCTGCATGATCGAGCGCTTTCGGCTATTCTTTTAGCAATTATCATTTATTTTATTAAAAAAAAAAACACTAGCAGAAAACCGTGCCACCTTAATTTTAAGATTGTATATCCACTTAGGTATAAAATAGCAGTTATAAAAAAAAATTCATAAAGAGAGTACACGAGAATTCATCCTCTCGTCTACTTCTCCTTAAAGAACTTAATGAAAAAAAATCATTAGTTAAAAATGTTTTTCCTAACTACCTCATCGACCACCACATTAGACTATTTCTTTCCAAAGTAACTAATAACGATACTGAACATACAGACAAAAACAATAACATTAACATCATCTACAAAAGCCAAATACACGTCAACTATAAAAAAGATGAATTCACTTAGAAATGTCATCACTACCTCAGTCAACCCGAACCAGAAAATTAATTTAATTATCTATTACAAAAAATTAAAACAGCTAACCTCATTATCAAAAATAACAACACACCTGCAAAATCAAAACTACAAAGAACCATCATTATTTACGAGTTCAAATGCCCGTTAAGGAACTGTCAAACCAAACTCATAAATAATTATATCTGTCACACTACTACATGCCTATCAAGACGACTTATGTTACACTTAACCGACCATAGCTACATTAGGATACATTTAAACACACACCAGACTCCATCATATTAGTAGAAAATGCAAGCATAATAATCCACATGTAAAAAAATCATTAAAAATAATGGATGCCCTAATAATAAAAGAAAAAGGCAACACTCAACAACATTAACTATGAGCACGGTCACAATGTGTTGACCGTGTTGTAAAATAAAACGTTCTCATAACTCTACATACAGACATAACAGCAACCCATAACCCATACATTCAGTTGAAAGTAAAAATAAAATCATCCTTGATAATGGCTTAAATTATAGCCGAAAGAGCTCGGATACGCAGAAATTTTGGACAGTTTTACACATCTTCTATATTTCTAAAATGAAACATTGTACATACACAAAATTAAATAAAAGTTCAGACTGTTGTCCTCAACCTTGTGCAATCACCTGAAGAATATATATAAAAAACTTGTTTCATAAATGTGTGTGTGTGTGTGTGTGTGTGTGTGTCCGTGTAATATATATATATTTATATATATATATATATCATATATATATATATATATTATATGAAAAATGTGTGTGTAACAAATTTAATCGGTACTGTTTCGGTCGTCGTTAAGCTCCCCAGTGTGACTAGACATCCAAAAGCCTCAAACTAGGGCTGAAACCCAACCAATTTGGTGTCAGTCAGAGTTTGTACTCGAAGCCATTTTTTTCAAGAATGTAAACAAACAACAGTCAGAGTGCTCATATTTATTTTACCGAAGAGCTTTGCATTTTAGCATATGTGACTGCTGTTTGTAGAATTAGGCTGTCTCTCAAGAGTGCTCAATTGAAATATATTTTCAGGAGCTTAATTATGTCATTTGCAGACAGTACTGTTTCATTGTATTACAGCTCTTCAGTGCGACTAGATGTCTGAAAGCCTCAGGACAGGATATATATATATATATATATATATATATATATATAAATGATCTAATTAAATAGATATGATTAACCATATATATGAATGATTACATCTGTATACAGGTGAACAAATAACTATTTAATCAATAGAATAGACAAAACTGCTCAATGTATTTAAATAATGCTGTAAAGTATATATTAATAATTACATATATACCTATATTTACAGTACGACTCAGTTTGATGGCTTTGCCAATCATCAGGTACAAAAAGTTATGAATTGTTCAATATGTTTTTTTTTTTTTTTTAACTTCTCGGACTTGTGGGAAAATGCTAAATTGTATATGGATTCAAAGTTCAAGATTATTATAAATAGCATTGGTGTATATATTCAAAATATAGAGTGTTGGTAGGTGGATATCAAAAAATAAACTAAGGTATTAATAATAAGTTTAAAGGAATATTGATCCGTTAATGTATATTGAGTCAATAGATAATATATTGTAATATGAACTAAAAAAGTTGGTAGTTACCAAATAAAAAGTGTGGTTAGACAAAAAGAATATAAGGTATAGAAAAGTAGAAAATATAAACAATAATAAAACAAAAATTAAAAAAAAGGAATGCTCGGCTATAATAACCGTTAAATGCTAGGATGATGCAAGAGAGGTAATAGAATATAAAAAAAATTATTACAAGCAGGTCAGTGGGGGTATTACAGCAGATGTTAAGTTAATTACTCTAACCAGCATCAAAATATTTGAGAAGAGAATTCCTTCTGTGAATGGATGTGATCATAAGCTCACATCGCTTGTTCAGCAGATTATGATTATTGATATATTTGAGAATAGTTTGTTTTTCTAAGAGATCCAGAGTATACATTTTTCTTTGGTTTTAGTGATGAGATCACAATTTACTACAGGTGTGTAGTTATCTGTTCAGAATTAAAAAAAAAAAAAAGCAACCATATTGAACAGTTTATAACCTTTACCTGGTAAATAGGAAAGCCATGAAACTGAGTTGTACTGTAAACATAAGTGTGTGTGTGTGTATATATATATATATATATATATATATATATATATATATATATATATATATATAATAGGATTGCAGTCAAACATGAAATAGACTGTTGCAACTGTGTTGAGCTCAGTGTCTACTTTTATATTACATATACTATATCTCTGATATTGAGCACTTTTTTCCATAAATATAGCATAACTTAGAACTATATTTTTATCATATATTTTTTTCTGCTCACTGTAATATGTATGCATAAGGTGGTATCAATAAATGTGTAGTCTGCCACAATTATTAGTTTAATTTTGATCTGAAATTTTCATTGTATGATGTTTCACCTTAACTTTATTAATCACATGTCAAATATTATAGCATTGGGTTTAGTATATTAACAAGGAAAGAAATTGTTGAAAATAAATATATTGTGTATAAATTAAATGATTTTCCCTCATTTGGCTACAAGACCTATTGATGAATTTCTGTGTATGTTCTACATGTTATGTATATGTATACAGCAAGTCACAGGTATTGTGTATAATAGATATACACACAAGCATGTTTAATTTCATTATATTCTGTAATAAATCAATCATTGAACATCAAATATGTATGTTTTTATCAAGGCCAAATTCAATTAATCAAAAAGCATGTACTAAAAAATGTTAACTTCCAAATGTTGCCATTTTATAAAAGAAACTAATTTTTGAAAGCTTTTACATAATTTAGAAAAAGATGAAATAAAATCACATTTAGTAACATTACAAATATAAATAAATGGCAGCTTATCTTAGTATTTAAGGCTGTCATGTTAAATTGTAATTGACTACCTGATAATCAATTTTATATATGATCAAAATTATTCAGCTCTCCTTTGATTTTATGATTTTGTTTTTATATAATGATATTTTTTGTTAAAGCTATTCCTATACAATTCAAAATATTTTTGAATGTCAGACCTTACTAGCTTTAGTTTTCATCTATGTGTCTCTCTAACATTGCTTACAATATTGAAAAACCTGTTCTATAAATTCATTATTTAATTAAAAAAATTAAATGGCTATTTTGCTGTTCACACATTAGCCAAAAAAGAAAGACCATTTTATTTATGAATATTTGTTCTGTTCTTTTTTTTTTCTATACTCTATAAATGATCTCAGCACTGAAAATTCCTTCAGATTTTTGTAATTACCTTTTCTTATTTTATCAAGTTTCAGGACTTGAAAGGTTCAGGTTTTGACTGTATAAAAATTTTCTTTTGTTAAAATATATCAGTCTTCTTGATGCAGTTAGCTTACAGATCACAAAGACAACTGTACATATATACATATTATACTCATATACATATGTACATAGAAAATATCTAAACAATTATTAAGACACTTGCATAAATATTTACACTTCTTTTATATCTTATTTTTATTTCTACAAGTTATACACCTTTGTTTTATTTTGTTTTTTTTTTCCTCCATGTGGCTTAAAATCTCTTCTAACTAGTGTTTTGAGTCCAGCTTAATTTGAAATTATCATTGAAAAGAATACATTAATTTAAAAAATGGAAAAGGCTGTGCCTCAAAATCACTTTAATTTTGATTGAAGAATGCTTAAAATTGTTTTTTTTTTTTTTTTTTTTTTTTTAGGAATACTCTGGTAGATATTCCATTTATTATTTGTTTGTCATATTGAAATGAAGAAAATCAAAATAAACTTCTATAAAATTACATAAGATATGTGTTTATTGTATTTTTTGTGCTGGGAAATCATTTAACATTTTGTACATCCATATACAGTATATATATTTTTATTACTTGTATTACCATCCATAAAATTATTTACTGATGGTTAATAAAAAACTCTATTATTTAATAAAGATAATTCATTTTATTAGTATTTGAGAATAATTCAATGAGCTGTTTAGGAGGGGGTGCTGAAAAATACCACCCATTTCCCAAAATTGGGCCAAATGACCAAAGAAATTTTTCTTTATAAAGGTCTGCTTGGTCATGTTAAGAACTTTTCAGCGCTCCCTTATGTATACCTGATGCTATCATGGGTAGAATTTATTAAACAAATGCATCAAAACTTTCATTTTCATTTATGATACGTTCTGGTAAAAGAAGAGTAAAAGTTAATTATGGTTGTATTTTGAAAATGACTATTTGAATCTGATATATGTGGATAAGTTTTTGTTTTTTTTTCTTATTGATTACCACTTCCCCACTTCACTGTAGTCCTTGACTGCTGGTAACAGGAAAGTGGGGAGATGTGATGGTTTAAGCACTGAATTTTGCAATTTTTCATATAGAATTTGACAAGTTAAACAGCTCTCTCAATATTTTGTACAGGAAATCAGGAAAAAAAAGAATTACAAAAAATTCAATGTTTAATTGTCATCTTTTTTCCTTACCTACCACCTGACATATTTCATTAGAGAAATATGACTAAAGCTAAACTGGAAAATGATAGAGTAATAAGGAAAAATTTAAAAAAATTGCCTATATCTTCCAGCTTCAAATGCAGTTGGTGTTAAAATATAGCTATATTTATTGTTTATTACCACCACCCACTATTTGAGTTATGCGTGTCATAATATGTATATAATTATTAGAATGAATTAAAGTTTTAATAAATTCCACCCATATATACGTACATGAACAGTTCATTTAATCATTGTTTATGAATATTGAAACATGAAATATGAAAGCAATTGTAGAAACATGATGTAAAATGTTTTATTATAACTATTATAATAAAAAATATTATATTATTTTGCTCTACGTAAATGTTACGAACTGTGGAGTTTTACTCCATCTGTTTGGTCTCTTATTTGTATATATATATATAACTGACAAAAAGGAAAATAAAAAGAATACAGTTGTAGAATAAATATAACACTTTTAGAAAAATTTAAAATTTGTTAAATTTGACGTCTCTGCAATCATCTACAACTGACTCGAAGCTGAACCTTCATCAGCTAGCATAGATCAGTTACCTCCTCACATTCCCACACTTCTAGAATATCTCACAACAGTTCAGGATTCATGTTACCTTCAACATCTGTATATTTTTTTCACTGGACAAAGTACGAAGAAATTAAGTCATACCTGAATTAAAAAAGAATTTCTATTATCCAATAAGAACGATGCAATATTGTATAAAATTATTCTCCATCCCGTAGACTATTCATCCCGATAGTTTGCTTTCATTGTTATACTCCGGATCATCTATAAAATTAACTAAGCTCAGATACATTTTTCAGTTATAGCCAAAACTATAAAACTGTTTTATATGGACAACAATCCAATGTCTAGACATGCAAATTCGCCTATCCAATATTTTCAGCTGCCATTACTGCGTTTCCAGACTATACACATTGGCATTAGAAAATTAGTTAAATTCAGTCCGTAATGATCCAGATCAGTTCTTTAGCTGTTACAATGTCTCTTCCTATCTGTAAACTTCTCAACGAATTGGATTGCAATTCAGTCACTAACTGAGATTACGACACAATCAGTGGCTGAAATCGTCGTGAATACATGGGTCAGCAGATTTGGAGCCCAACTCCATGCTGTCATTGATGAAAAGAGTTAATTTGAAAACGAATTGTTTCTTGAACTATCGACAATCATTGATTTCCACATATAAAACATGACTCCTTATCACCCTGAAAATAATGATTTGATCGAAGGAACTCAACAATTACGAAACCCATAATAACCCGTAAAGAGTCATGTCTGAAAGCAATATCAATGGTTCTCTTCGGCATGCGCAGTACATCAAATGAATCGGATTTCTCCCCCTTTACTGCAGTTACTGGCTCCTTGTAGTATTCAGAAGTAATTGAGATCTCTCTTCCACTCCTGCTAAGAATGGAACAGTCGACTGTAGATATAAGCAGTTGATTTTTTCCACATGTATTGATAAAGTTGAACGAAGCTGATCTTTAAGTTTATTCGGGCTTTCTGTTTTCAATATACTCCTCATTCGCGAACTGTTGGTTGACAGGCTGCTCATTTAACGATACATATATTAGTGAATTACTTGAAACTTTGTGACAATATGATTTATATAATTTTGCTAAGAAATGTGACTCTGCATGTTCTAAACCCTTTATATCAAACGCACTGATTTCCTGTGACAAAGTATAGCCCATGGTCGGTCTTGTGAGGAAACTTTTAGAAACGCCGTATACATGCTCTTATAATAATGTAATTCGATCACGAAAACATTTCCTAATGGAGATTAGCTCTGACACGCATGCACAAGTGTTAATAGGCAAACTGAAGTCATACATTGCATCATCAAACAACTTCAATATTGCGCATAAGAAAACAGGACCTACATGCCATTAGTATAGACAGGACAATAAGGAATAATGATAATTTTACATTGGCAGTAGCAAAACAAAATATCCAAGCCAGAGAGATAAATTAACTGGAGAAAATATAAACACTTCTTTTACATTCATTAAACTTCTTACGAACTTCAATTAACTGTTATGGCATGACCCATATAAAAAAAAAATAATTGATAAAAAAGACAATAAAAACGTAAACTCTAGTGAAAGAGACATAATCCCCCTCCCCCATACACACACACCGCCAAAGAAAATGCACTTGTAAAAGTTACATTTGACGCCTCCACCGTCAGCAAAGTTTGACATGAAACAGAGACGTTCATTCGCTAACATAGATCAATTACCGCCCTTGTCGAGTACTACGCGAAAGTTCGGTATTCCCGTCAACTTCAGGATCTCTATCACTTCACTACACTGGACATCGCCAAGTAAAGACGTAAAAAAGAAGCTACCCACACTGAACTACCTTACAACCACAAAATTGGAGAAGAAAGAAACCACACAAAAATGAAGAACAGAAATGGAATATTTTTAAAAGAATCATTTCCTAAATTAAAAAAAATTTCTTCTCTCAATTTATAACTCCTTATTTTATAATTAAAAGTTTCTTTTTACAATTAGGTATTTGAAGTATCTGTTTGCCATTAATATTACACAATATGGGCACTGTTTACTATCTCATATTATTAGGGATGTTATGTCCTATTAAGATATGTTCATTTATATAGAAAAATATTCTAGACCGACGTGTGACAAGGTACTGTGTGACTTAGTCTTTAAATTTCGTTTTCTTTCTCTTTTCTAAGTTATTTTTCCAATTCCTGTTTTTATATTGTACATGCATAAAATAATAAGAGACACAAGAGACTTTCATTCCAATATCCTGATACCAGTTACCTTTCCTAACCAAATATCAGCGAACACTTATGCAAAATTCGCAAATTCCTCGTTCCTGTGGATCCATCTCGCAGGCAGTACACTTCTTAAAAAGGAGAATGTAGTGAGAGTTTAATGATTTGGACACCATGGTGTGAGAAAAGTCGATAAAAATCTATGGAACACTAAACAGCTGAAAATATATTACTTCGCTAAAGTCTTACCTATTACAGAATATAGCAAAAAATGAAACATTCTAAGGTGACAAAGCACCTTAGAATGTACAAACAAGTTTATCACCCAAAAAGATATGGCAGTATTAAACAAATGGTCTACTCAATTTGTAGTCCTCTATCTCATGTCGTGTCAAGAGTGAAATCTGTGCCATTGCTTTTAATGATCCTAAATATATGAAAATAAATTAATGCTACTTTTTCTCTGGTGGTTCATAACTTTACAGACCCTATTTTAAACATCATTATGCATTCACATTTGTTTTTCTTCTCTTACTGTGTCAGTATGAATAAAATAATCTGAATAACAGTTCTGACTACATATATATTTTTTAATTATTTCATCACAAGCATGGCACTCTGATGCAAGAGATTACTGAGCGTGAAAAAACAGAAAGGACAATAAAAGAAGGAGATAAAAGATGACGGTTTACGTTGCATTTGCAGTTTTGAAGACACTAGTCGTCAGGGAAAAAAAACTAGAAGAGAGTTTAGTTCTAAAAGCGAGAAGTACGAGAGAAGACACAATTATAGAACTTATGGTTACAATTAAGATTTTCAGCAGTGAAATTGAGACCTAGCTGCCAAACTAGTACTGCGTTTAAATTCGTGAAGTCGATGTACCAAAGAGAGAAAGTTCATCAGAACAATTATCGTGGAAATATTTATAGAATAGGCAACGGAAGCTAGGTTAAGACGGTCAGAAGATGCCAGATTAGGATCAATCACCTTGGCGATTCTTCTTTGGATTTTGTCACGAATTTCTAGATACGCAGCAGAAGCACCAGGCCTGACATAGCAACAATATTCGATACACGGGCGAATAGTAGACTTATAAATGTGTTAAAGCCACTAAGATGCAAGGGGTTAATGAGAGTGAAATAAACAGAGAAGACAATAAAAGAACAGGGTTCAAGGACACAGAAGATGATGATTGACATTACATTTAAATTTTTGAAGATTGTAATTGATAGAAAATCAGAAAGCTGGAAGAGAGTTCCACAAGCGAAAGAGAAGAAACTATTAGCATAGAACTTATGGTTACAACTAGCAATTTTTAACAATGTAAACCAAGCTGTAAATCTAGTACTACACTTAAGTTCATTAAAAGTGAAGGTATCAGGAAGAAAAGCTCATCAGAACAATTACCAAGAAAATATTTATAGAAAAGGCAAAAGGAAGCTACGTTACGGTGATGGGAAAGTGACTGAAGCCGAAATGCCAGGTCAGGACTAAAGATTCTTCTTTGGATTTTGTCACGAATCTCTAGACACACTGCAAAAGCACCAGACCAGATGTAGCAGCAATATTCGATACACGGACGAATAGTAGACTTATAAATGTGCAAGATAGATTCTGACGAGAAAAAGTATCTAACATCACTTAGCGAACTAACTTTCCTAGCAAGCAAACTTAGCAATTGATTCAATATCACCTTTCCACATCATGTCAGTGGTGTAGTGACTCTAAATGTAGTAGCGGTAGCAGCCTTTAAACATAATTACAGTAGCAGCTTTAAATAGCATTCATATCAACAGCAACTCTCGAATATAAAAACATGTGAACACTAAAGTAACTCCCTCTCTCTCCCTTCCGGGATTTTTCTCGATCGAACTGGTGTCGAACTTTCCACGCTAAAGCTAAATGTGCTGTGAACGCTACAGACATAAAACACACCAGTAAAGTCTTACTCAAACATATCAATGAACATTTCGTTGTGTATACAATTTACGTCTAACAAAAGAAGTTCTTGTTTTAAACTTTCCTTTTCTTAATTTGTCTAATAAATAAATCAATTAGCCTGTTATTTTGTGCATATAATGTTTTTCACCACCATTATTTCATGTACTACAAAATGTTCCCGTAAGAAACCTTACGCATTTAATTACTGAAGTAGCTAACCACTAAAGTGGAAAACGTGAAGACATACGGTATCTTCACATTTTCCACAAGGTTTTCCACGTTTTATCTACGTTTTCACATTTTCTACACAGTGAGATGCTTAATTAATTCAGCGTTGATTAGAGCCTCCCTGAAATTATATATTATCGGACACTTACAGCTTCTGAGTAAAAATGAAACAAATGAAGATTTTAGTTGATTCTTTTCTTTTACTTGCCACTGATATCATAATAAGCTACTTTAATCCCAAATTGATTTTTAAAGAATTTATTAAATGTACCCGGCTGTACTCCATAAAATGACTGCATGTAAACAAAATCAATATATTTGTATAGTGAAACTAATGAACTGTGTTTATTAGCTTTTCGTATGAAATAATATTTATTGCTTCCTGGTTAATCCCTTTACATCTTAAAGAATTTGGATATGTGTCTGCACTAAATGACGTATATATCTCTATGCATTCCTTAAAAGGCTGCTCCCAACCATTTGCACATCTGCTTCAGGCGGGTAAATGGTTGTCATCAATTATCAATGAAATGGTTACTTAGTTTGTTCACGATGACTTAATATCTTGGTGGCCCAAGAAAGGGGGGCTTGGCAAAATTCTCCGAAATATTTTTTGATTATGTCTGACCCAAGTGCGTTATGTCCGTTTCGTATTGGAAGGAACCATTTAAGACCATTAAAATATTTACGTCCATTACCCAACTATAACCGACTATGTCCCAATTAGATAGATCTTAAACACTTTAGGTAGTTTTTCCTAAGATTTAATTCAAATAAACAGTGCGTGCATCAATTATTTGTAATATGATTAAACTTGTAAAACTCTATCTCTTTACGACGAGGTCATGCTGAAATGTTCTCAGTTCGACTAAAATAGAATTCACCCACCAAAATTCCGATGAGTTGTCATTTGATCAGATTTTGAGAAGTCGGTAGGACGGAGAATTTTTAGTACTCCCGACCACCTACACATACATTTTGGGATGATTAATCGACTTTTTATTTAATTTACCGTATTGTAGCTTATGTTCTATTTTCGATAATTTAAGTTCGATTTCAATCTTTGATAAGTATTATTAAACTTTTATATTTTTTATATCACTAAATAAGTATACTCGTGTGTGTATGTGTGTGTATGCATATATATATATATATATATGTGTATGTGTGTGTGTGTGTGTGTGTGTGTGTGTGTGTGTGTGTGTGTGTGTGTGTGTGTGTGTGTGTAAATATGTAGAAAAATAGGAAAGAACACGTTAGGTAAATAATCCGGGGTTCTTTAGTATTTTTGTTTTTATTTTTAAAAAGCACTGCCTGCACCATACAGAAGTAGAGCTATAATTATTTTTAAAAAAACATGATTCCTTCGCTACATAAGAGTTCTCATGTTTCAAAAACAAGAGCCAAAAACCTCAATATAATTATTGAAATTAAATTGAATTAAATTATCAAGCCCTGTTTCATCCTCAAGCGAAATTACTATAGAAACGATCATTTTGATAAGGGGCATACGAGTTAGTTTGTATCATGTGCAGACACGAGCAACACAATACAACTACACCAGCACATACCCACATCGACAGGAGGACCATCAGGTAATAAAAGTAATAACCTACTAAACTTACAGTAACATATCTTTATTGTTGAAAGTATTACAACCCCTATAGTAAGTTAAATTTATAGCTGTGTTTACATTTAACGGTTAGTTCATTTCTTTGATTTAAGAGATGGGTCTTATTTTCAAATCTACTTATTTCAAATTTATCGTTAACAAAATAAACAGAAAAACATATGTATTTTTTTCCTCAGTTTCTTCTTTAAATAACTTTAAAATTTTAAACTTAATATAGATTAAATTTAAAATTGGTAATTTTTAATTTTATAGTAAATTTAATATTTATTACTTAGAATGAATTCTGCTTTAGTCTAACCCTAACATTAAAGCATTAAATAATTATTATAACCTTAAAGTCAAGTTTTTTGAATTCTCATATACTTGTATTTTGATTGGTCATTCCAGCTTATGTAACAGCGTTTCCCCTAGCGAGGGGTGTTTGATTGATTTGAACCTCTTAAAACCCTTTATTCTACATTCAACACCATCACTTGATAAGACACCAGAAGTGTTGAAACAAAATGGCTATTTTTGTAGTGATTTTATAACATGTTTATGTTATAATTTTGAATAAATAATTATATATATATATATATATATATATATATATATATATATATATATATATATATTTTTCCCAATACATCTTGTCCATCTTTTTAGTGATAATTCTATTTAATTTACTAACCTCGATTTAGCTCTGTTGAGCGAGGTTCGAAACCGGTTAAGCTAGCCCGTTTTCAGTTTTACTTTTTATCTATTATCATGATGAGAGGTAATAAAAAAATAATTTTTGTCTTTTTATGGCAGTCATAATGTTTTGTACCACAAAACATATCTTTAAATATATATATATATATATATATATATGTATGTGTGTGTGTGTGTGTGTGTGTGTGTGTGTGTGTGTGTGTGTGTGTGTGTGTGTGTGTGTGGATTGTGCCTATTAAATAATTGCAAAGAAAAATATCCGAAGAAACTTTTAGCCGGAATTAAAGTTTCTAAAAAATACAATTTTAATTTCCTTGTAGTTTTAATATTTTCATAAGAAAACCACTTATAACTCGCGACAATTGTACGCACTTTGCTATTTTTTCTTCACATCAAAACTGATTGTTTGACATTTAAAAACCAAAAAAGTATGAAAGTGTGTGGGTTCTGTGGTAACAAATCATAATTATGTAAATTCTTTACAAATTTTTTTTTATTTCCTTCATATCATTGTGTTATTTCCTTTTTTTTATTTTGTATATACGTGTGTGTGTATGTGCGTGCGTGTAAAGTGCTAAGAGAAGAAGCAGGAATAGAAATGGAAGAGAGAAAGGGCGATGGAAAACAATAAAGAAAAGAAAACAGAAAAGATGGAGTAAGTTTTTTGTTGCTTTGTTTTTTTTTTTGTTTTGTTTTTTTTGTTTTTTGTTTTTTCTAAAATGACATCAAGTCTTTATTCGATTTAATATTTTATGCATTAAACATTTAGAAATAATTCAACTACAGTTGGACTATATGTAACAAAAATAGCGAATGAATGACTTTTCAATTTTACCAAATATATACAATGCACTTATATGCATTTTCTACATAAAAATCACATTGTATATTTATGAAAATCATTATACATTTAATTACAGCTCGCTCTCTCGCTCTCTCGCTCTCTCTCTCTCACTCTCTCTCTCTCTCTCTCTTATGGGCTATTATGGCTTCCCACGGCTTTCTTTATTTAGTTGTTTTCAGTAATATTTTGTGCGAACTACATACACATATTCACACAAGAAACAATGATTGCGTTTCTGACTATTTAAATTTACAAAATCAATTTCATTGAATCTTTTTTCTTTGCGGACATGACAAAGAGAAAAAATAATAAACCAATTAAATCGTTCTATTGTATTACTGAAAAGTCCTAACCACCAGGCCTCTTATATAAAAGTAAAGTAATATAAACAGGGGTCGGTATATTTCTTTTTCAGCTACCAGCAACTTCAAAGGAAGAGTCTTCAATCGTCTACCCCATGACAAAACTTTATTTATAATTTAATTCTTTTCTTCCCTTTCTTTCTTTGTTCCATGTTCTGTCTATGATATTCTCAACATTCGGCAACAGAATCATATTTCGGTCCCTTCTAATCTGTTCTTTATTTTTCAACCCTTCAGTACTTTTCTCGGTTCAATATTTCCATGTGACTTAAGATTTCTGTATTACACATTTTGTTGTCTGTCACGATAGTACCTCCAAGTTGAATGCCTGTCCCTTCTTGATTTTGACGTCTCTGATTTGTAATCCACGCCTTGAGTTATCCTTTTTACTCGCAACTATACACTCTGTTCCCTTATAATTTATGTTTAGTCCTTTCTTCTTGCTTTCCTTGACTACCCTGTCTAATCATTTGTTTTTTTGTTTTTTTTTCAGTTTTCCTTCTCAATCTGCCGTCAACTTAGTGCCATCTGTGTAGTATATGGTGTTAATTTTATATCTACCAAAAATAAATCCTAGTAGCCTTTTAATTCTTTTTTTTTTTTAATTAAGGATTAAAATCTGTATACTTATATTCATGTGTGAGCATATATTTTAGTTATCTGCATTACTTTTCATTCAATATTTTAAAAGTGTCCACGTTTTTCTTTCAAAATATTTTCTCTTACTTCGCGGAGTAAAAAGAACCTATTTTTTGATAATTGCCTATTTTCTACTGTGATCAAAGGTCAACATTTAAGCCCAAGTAAAAGCGATACTTTTTAAATGCCGATTTTCGGGACAGACAGGAACCATTCTTTTAGACTGTAGCACAACCATCTCTACATATAAGCCACCAATTCTAACATGCTACTAGCTTTTGCCGCTGGTAGCCCGCTTTCGGGCCGCTGGTAGCCCGCTTTCGGGCCGCTGGTAGCCCGCTTTCGGGCCGCTGGCGTGTTCGTTTCGGCTAGAGGCTCAGCGATTGCTGTGACCAGAAGACCGCTGGCGTTGCCATCGGCGGCACGCCAGCGGGCCACTAACGGTTTACGTGGAGGGTAGCTATGTAGATTACCAGGCAAAATTTAATAAATATTAAGTAGGAAAACATAACACAAATGCAAGTAATTAAAATTCCAGAATTGTTTCTTTCATGATATTTTGGCTCAAATCTTATTGATGGTAGTTTCTTTTATTTTTCCTAGAATTAATGCATCACTTTTTTATATTTATTATTTAAAATTATTTTCCAACAAACAATATGAAGAGTTTCTTTAAACCGCTACGTATTTCAAAAAGGTAATCCAGCTTAAGGACTTGCAGGTAGCGTAAGCGTTGTTGCTGCAGTGGATGAAATAAGCGATATCGCTGCAGTGGATGAAATAAGCGATATCGCTGCAGTGGATGAAATAAGCGATATCGCTGCAGTGGATGAAATAAGCGATATCGCTGCAGTGGATGACAAAAGCGATATTGCTGCAGTGGATGAAATAAGCGATATCGCTGCAGTGGATGACAAAAGCGATATTGCTGCAGTGGGCGAAATAAGCGTTATTGCTGCAGTGAATGAAATAAGCGTTATTGCTGCAATTAATGAATATCGATGGGCCGAGTTCGAGTTCCGTCTTCGTCTGTTGCGTTCATTTCGCACTAAGGAAAAGGCATTAATCTATTTTCCTCCCTCCAGCTACAGAGTAAAATAGCCGGGTAGACTGACCTCTCTAGTTACCCATGGCTTGAGAGCCAAGTCCTCCCCGCTAGAAGGAGAAAAACTTCAAATTCAAAATCATAGAGAAAGCAACATGAAAGCATTCCACTATCTTTCCCAAGAAGTTATCGTAATTGCAGTTAATAAAAGATGTAATCTGGGGAGAGCCATGATCGCCTACGTCCTGAAGGAACATAGCATTAAAAAACACGGCTTAGTCTGACACAAAATTAAATGATGGAATTTGAGATAGGAAGATTGTCTTCTACTTTCTAAAGAGAGAAGGCTTACTTACCTTGAAAATCAGCATTCAGAATCTTGACATTACATGTATTCAAGCACCACCCTTAACATGTCACATACCAAGCCTATTAAATTCATTCTTCTGTTAAGTATATTCATACGGTAATTTTTCACTGATCTATGTTTCGTTAAATGATAGACAAAATGATTTTTTTTTTTTCAGTTTAACCTTGTTTTCATACAATACTTGTTTCATATACTTGGGTCCAATGATTATAGCTGTTGTATGAATGTTTGTTGTCGAGCAGTTTCAATTGGTTTTGATTATTTTGGAGGCTTGGTTTTATATAGATTTTCTTATATTCAAATACTTTTCCTATATTCAAATACTTATCATGCCCATTATACCACACGCACTGATTTCCTATAACAAAGTATAGCTCATGGTCAGTCGGGTGAAAAAACCTTTAGAAACGCCGTATACATGATCTTATAATAATGTTCTGACTCGATCACGAAAACATTTCCTAATAGAGATTAGCTCTGACACGCATACACAAGTGTTAATAGACAATACATTGCATCATCAAACAACTCCAATATTGCGCATAAGACAACAGGACCCAGATGCCATTAGTATAGATATGACAATAATTAAATGAATATTACGTCACGTGCATATGACTGTCAGCAAGATTTTTCATTGGCTATGTGTAACTTCAATTGATGAATACGTTTAAAACTGTTATTTCTAAATAAAAATTGTATTGGAAGAATTCAGATTTATACAGCTCTAATCTGATGCCACAAACATTTACAGTTGCTACAATTAATGCAATGATCACAGACACTAGTCTCCGGGTTCATGTCGTAACTCTGACCACGCAATAGTGCCTAGTAATAGTTCGCTCGTCTGTTAGACAAGGCATATTTTTATTACCAACGCGCTCTGATTGAGACTCATGTCGTGATTTTATTCACGAAAAACCCCTTGGAATTAAATTTTTAACTTCTCACTGAAAATTGTTCCACAGTGGTTTCTTCCTGGGTGAAAGCCAATAAGGAAGCATATTCTTTCAAAATAGATGCAATAACTTAATTGAAAGATGAAACAGAGAAGGCTTTAGCAGACTTCCACAGCGTCAGTAGGACCTTAACAAATTTTTTATTTTTTTTAGAAGACAGTTCGACTTGTTTCATTAATTTCACTTTGGTTTTGCTTTTTTTTTCGTTTGTTTTTTTTTTTTTCTTTTTTTTGTAAGAATTATTTTGGGCGTTTTGGGGGATTTTTTTTGTAGACATTTTATTTTTAGAAAATTTAACGTCTGGCTTTCTTTGAATTCTTCTGTAAGAAACTGCCCAGCTCATCCACTGGTGAGAGTCAAAATAGCTTTTCCTTCTGATAAAATTTGTAACCTGCTTGTACAATTTTTTTTACACCTTCTGTAACTTCCGAAATTTTTACACCTTCTGAAATTTTTTGCTAACATGTCTTCTTATATAGCCTTCAAATAGGCTCCAGGTGGATCTCAACTTTTTAAATTCGCGCGGGTGGAAGTCACCATTTTGATTAGTCAATAAATCCAAGGGTGTATATCTTTTTCAAATTTGAACTTCAAATCACAAGCCGCCCACCTTGACTGCATTTTTTCAGCGGTTCTTTTTCGGGACATTTTATTTTTAGAAAATTTAATGTGCAATTGTTTCACATCGGATTATTTAATTTTTTATTAATCGTCTGGCTTTCTTTTAATCTTTTTAAAAAGACTCCTCTTAAAATCGAATCTAAAAAAAAAAAAAACAAACTTAGATATTTTTAATTGTTTCACCCCAAGCAAGGCAATCAAGCCACTAGGATGCAAGAAGTTACTGAGTGTTAGAGAATATGAGAAAAACTATTTGTAAGAAGAGATGAAAATACAAGAATAAGGATTAAGGAAACAGACGATAACGATTGACATTGCATTTAAACTTTTCAAGATCAAAGTTGATTGAGAAGCAAGAAGCCGAAAGAGAATTCCACAAGCGAGAAGTGCGATAGAAGAAACTGTTAGCATAGAACTTACGGTTACATCTAACCATTTCAACTGTAAATTGATGAGACCTTGCCGCCAGTCTAGTATTGCGCTTAAATTCATAAATTCTAGGTACCATACAGGAAAGTTCATCAGAACAATTATCATGAAAGTATTTATAGAAAAGACACAGGTAAGCTACATTACAGTGGTGTTATAATATTATAATATTTATTTATTTATCTACAGTATCTTATTTAATAATTTATTTTAATTTACATTGTTTTTATATAAATTTTTATATTCTTCCCATCAATAGAAGGGCAATACACAAACTTAGTGTATCGTATTATTTATTATTATTTTATATTATTATTTAATTTATTATATTCATGTAGCCTTACCAGTTTATTAGATAGAATAGCATTCAGAGTCACGAATGGAGTGGCTTGTTTTCAGTATATTATGGATTAAATTTTCAGGAGAAAGGGCTGGAATAAACATTTACGTAGGTAAAATATACGGAATGGCAGAAAATGAACATGAAATTCATGAAATGAAAGAAACTTTATGATATTCGTCTGCACAGAAGAATATTGCGTACAATGAAAAAAAGTTCATTTTATCCTTGAAGAAACTTTAAGTTATGAGGAAGAAAATAGTGAGAAGCAACTCGACCCTGATTGTCTTCAACCATTAGACATACCAATATCAAGAGACCGTAAGTCACTGCCTATTTTTCACAGTGGATTTATAATTTTTCTACCAAAATTCGTCCTTTGAGTGCGAAAATATTTTTCTGGGAAGTGGAAAAAAACATTTTCGTGTCCATAAAGAAATACATAAATAAAAAAAATTAATTATAGTGTCAAAAATAATTATAATTAAATAATTATAACAATTATAATTATTATTAATTCACAATTTCTAAATCAATGAGAATCGACCCCACTTTTCTCCTCTACGCACACAAACACGTGACATTCTCACTATCGGACAAACTGTCAACGAAAATTTCGGCTCCTTTATAATGAACTTTTTTTATTTTTTTAAACCATTTCCGTTATATCATTTTGATATCTGGTCCAAATACGCACTCTTGGACGTAAAGAAGAAGAAAAAACGAAAAAAAAAATTTTAATGAAAAAAGCATCATCCTTATATAATAGATTTTGAAAGTATTAGAATAGCAAGGTTTTTATTTTTATTTTATTTATTTACATATTTATTTAGTTACAAACCTTGATGTGTCTAAAAGAATAAATTTTTTTCTCTCCATAATCCTCTTTCAAACTTGTTGTCCGTCTGGACATGTAAGACTACAGAATTTATGAAAAAGTGTTGCAAGCATATGCAGTTAAAAAATACTTATACAAACGTTGTACTTGGGCATCTGTCTATATCTCTGAGATGAGGTATTATGATTATTTGCATTATTTACATTATTCGAATTGTTATTCTCATCTTCATTGCTATATTCACAACGTTTCGGCCATTGTACCATCCAGCATTGGAATTTCGAAACCTTTATTTCGTCCACTGGGGTAGGTTTTTCTAGTTCCAGATGCCATGCCTCTTTTGGATATCTCAGTTATTTCCCTTTAACCCAACTTTCCAAGTTTTGGTTCATCACTGTTTTGGCCTGATACTGAACTCACAACTCTTTGGGTCTAGTCACTGGATCTAACCAATATCTTTATCCACTAGGTCATGTGCACCTGAGGTAATCTTATTAAGAGATGGGTCATAGATTGGTTAGTAGAGCTCATGATAATTCTCAAGAGAAAGGGGAACCTGACCTTAGTGACAGACTCTGCAGTATCAAGTCAACTGCTGCACTCTCTTTATAGCTGATAGAAAAATCACAACTGCAACAGTGTTAGTGCCTGTAGTTTAGTTCAGTCTCTGAGTTGTTCAAATGTTTTGAGGAAGACTCCACGAAGGAGAAGTAGATGGTTGCTGCCTAAGAAATTCTGCATTTTGGAACCAGGAGAGAGCCGTACTGTTAGAATTTATGTCCAATGACATCAGTGGTCTCCTATGTGAGTACATTGTTAAAAATCAGGGAGAGGCTTATTCAATCTAGGCCGCATTTGAAACTTACTGATGTGTTTTTGCAACATGACAATTCAAAACCTCACTTCAGCTTAGAAATCAAAGTGCAACCTCACTTTGTCCACTCTACTATCCTGACTTGGTAACCTCAGATTATCATCTCTTTTTAGCTCACTCAGAGGATAGAGGTTCTCCAATAATAAGAAAGTAGCAATTTACATCAGGCTAAGAAACTAAGAAGCTTTTGTGAGGCATAGATATACATCCTCGTTTAAATACCAATGTTCAAGAAGGAAGAAAACTATACTGAGGACTTGATCCCTACTCTGAAACTTTTGTATTAATTCTTTCTGTACATTGATTATTTAATCTGTTATAATTGAAGAAAAAATCATTACTTTTTTATTTATTCTTATATAATAAATTATGAACCATAACACCATTAGGAATACCATTTTGCTTGTATATTGTTTTTTATGTATTGTTTGTATTATCCATTCGAAAACAACAAAATGACTTTGTCTAATTAGATTGCACATTTGTTTCATGAATTTCTTTCAGGAATACAGATTGTCTAATAATTTTGTTTAGACCTACATATATTTGTGATCATAAGCTTTTGTTAAGAACGTTTTCCAAAATATATGTTTTTTTATTTTTGTTTTTTAGCATACAAAATGTATTATTTAAGCACAAATTGAAGACACACCAAAAATACATTGAGAAATGAACAAGCAAGCAGCAGCATCTGGACGTATATGTCAAGTAAGTAAAAGTAAATTTATTAAAAAATTACATCCTCTACAATTTCCTCTGTTGAAAGCAAAAGTTTTTTTTACTGTTGTTGTTTTTTTTTTCAATCTTTTAAGGAAATTTTTAAAATGTCAGCACAAATTTTGAAATCGGATATTTTACAAAATGAAGACAAAAGTTGTAAATATGAATAAATAACATTAGCAAAAAGAATACAACATTATGCCAATGTGTGACAAAATGGCTTCTTCCAACAATAGCTATTTATGATTAATTATAAATAAAAATACTTTCAGTAATTTATATGAAAAATAAATAACTAGTAATATGTACGCCCACTCAGGGATCCCCATGCATATATAGAACTAGAGAAAAATTGCTCAAGTATCTCAACATTGGCCTATTGGGAATTCTTCAGACGTCAGGAATTAACCCTAGCCTTCCCTTGCAGGAGAGGTAGAGTTTGGGGTTAACTCCTGGACCTAAGATCAATAATAAAGAAACTCATATACAAGTTGAATTAATCCATGCTCTCACTTGAACAGAATATGTCACGGGGTCAAGTTGAAAGCTGGAGTCCCACGAATACATGTGACTAGGGTCAAACATTGCCCAAACTTTCTCGGCCTAGATCTCCTCCTTAACAGTGGAGAATGACTCCCTGTAGATGAACATAAGAATAATTATAAACCCACATAAAAATGTAGGTTGGAATTATCCACTCCAATGGAATATGGCACAAGGTCAAGTTTAAAGCAAGAGTCCCACGAATATCTGTGACTAGAGTTAAACATTACTCAAGCTCCATCAGCATTTCCACTTTGGGGTGACTTAGGTGTCAGGGATTAATTGTAGCCTTCTCCAATAGGAAAGGTACTGATTGTGGGGATTGCCTCCCCACCCCCACTGGAGCTGAGCATAAATATAAGTATAAATCCACATAAATATATGGGTTGGATTTGTTCATGCACCCACTCCAATGGAATATGATACATGGTCACGTTTAAAGTAGAAATTCCAAGTACATGGAACTAGGGTCAAAAACTACTCAGCTCCCTTGACATTTTCATTTTGGTGATACTTCACATGTCAGGAATTAACCTTAGTTCCCCCCCCCCGCCTTAGATGATGTACTGCATGGGGCTGACTTAATAATAATTGTAAATCCACATAAAAATGCAAACTTATTGTCTGATATCTTATTCAACTTAGAACTAATTTTTATATTTAGCTTTAAAAAAAAGTCAAATTTTAATAAACATCATTATTTTCTTATCTGACCTTCTGTGATCTTTATAAATAACACTGGGGAAATTTAAAAAAAAAAAAAACTTTTAGTTGTCTTACTTTTTACAATTGTTCCTACCTAATTTGATGGTGATGTGTTCAGAAATGATCTCAAAAGTTTTCTATCACATCAAGTTTCTTTTCGTTAAACAGGAATTCAGTTTTTACCAAAAAATATCAATTTCACCATTAAATGCAACACTGAATTAAGAAACTAACACAAATCAAATAGTATTTTTTATTATTTAACAAATATATTACACAAAATAATTACACATCTTAGGATAGATATTTCTGTCAAACTGGAATTTCAGCTATTCATGGAATGAACTTTCTCTATGTTGCTTTGCGTGAATAACTTGCTTTGGGACAGTCTCTTTATAAATACCAACAGTAGTCAACCCTCATATTTGTGTTCCACCTGCCTTTATGCCTAGACTCCATGGATTGAATTCTTGGCAGAATCTATCTTCTTGCTCATCACTCATTGCACCAAGGTTTTCAGAAAAGCTTCTTTTGCAATAGCTGCCTAATATGTGGTTCATCAACATACCAGCTTTAATTTTCTCACAAGACAAGATTAAAGACTTTCTGCTTAAGTGAGTCTTTCACAAACTGCTTCATCAGCCCAAGCTTGATATGAAATGGAGTCATCAAAACCTTCCTTGGATTAATCAGAGGCCTTTTGAAAACCTCTTCTCTAATTCTGAACTCTGACCATGTCTTTCATATCTTTCATTGCCCGACTGTCTCAAAGACACAATAAGCAAGTATACTTGTTATAACCACCTTGTAGACCAAGAAGCAATCCAATGACTTTCAAATACCTACATATAGTCCACTTGTACTTCTCATACCACAACTATTCTAGCACTATCTTCATACAGTTGTAGTTTTCCTTTAACATTACAGAATATCTAATTGATATATAAGCAAACACATTGCCATTATGCAGCAGGTGTCTTATGAAAAGCCTCCAGTCTTCTGGATTGTATTCATACTTCATAGCAACCACAAGACCTTTAATAAAATTTCAATAAACAAAATCATCATGTCTCACCTGGTTTGCAATTATAGTCACCCTAAATCAAGCACGGTGTAGATATATCTGCAGACAAATACAGCAGATTCCACAAATAAGTATGATGTCAAAGACCACAAAAATGTGTTGTTTATTAACATCTAATTGTATAAAGGACAGTTCTGTCATCATCATGACATTTAAAACTGGTTAGATTGAAAATAGTGAAAGTTGCTAGAGTTTGATTTTCATTTACTGAAGATACGTAAGTCGTGACTTTTGTTTTCACTTCTGTAATTGCATTTACTTTAAATGACATGGAAAAACGATGTTTTCAAAGTTATGTCAAGCTCCATACATTTGATGAATCCAAATCTATACTTAGAAATGGTGACAATAACTGAAATGTTGTTTATGAAAAATCTTGATGTGATAGGACAAAATGGATTTCATTTTTGAAATTAGCACCCCAGAATTATAAGAAAATATGTTTTCAACACCAGACAGCAAAAACCATGTTACTAGTGTAAGTGATTGTTTTGTTTATAGTGTTTATAATTCGATCTTTTTAATCATTCAAATAATGATAAAAGTGCTAACCATCTGAGCATTTAGATCACAGCTTAGAAATAGAACTGCATTAATTATGATAATTTTGCTAATATCATTTTTCAAACAAACATAAAAGAAATCCCTTGACTCACCCAATTCCAAGTAATTTGCAAGTTTTATAAATATGGGGGCCAAGCTTTACCCCAGGTAAATTTTAAATAAATCATTTACGCCAAATACTCATTTTTACAAAAGTAAACAATAAATGTTTATGAGTAGCTGAAAAGTCCCCAATCCAACTCACTTTCAAAAATCAATTTCTGATGTATGGTTGCTGAAATATTGATTTGGGAGCTGATGACTTGCTGTCTTTAATAAGTACACAGGAAATTTTAGTTATTAAAAAGGTTATTTTAATACAAAATAAACAAAATGCTTTTTGAAAATAACCTGTTTGAGATAATAAAAATGAATACAAATTAATAATTTCCATACTACTTTCAAATGAAATTCATGAAAGTAACTAGGAAAAAGATATAAGAAATTCAAGAAAGTAATTAGGAAAAAGATATAAGAAGAAATTCTGATGTAACACAAGTGGTCATGTGTCTTTACATTACCTCATGATAATGGCAATCTCGCTCACAGGATACTGTTAAGCTTCTACAACAGATTTTCTTATATTTTATACTAATATAATGCAAATAAATCTAAAGAGATTTCTTGAAAATCTCTTTCTTGAAATCTATGTGTGGGTGGCATGGAAAATGACCTTGGCAAACTGAGTACAAATTCTAGCTGAAGCTATTGCTTTCACTTTGCATTAATACCAGTAGGCAGTGCCGGTGCATATGATCACCCCCCCCCACATACACAAACACCACCACCACCACCAATAAGAGGGAACCTGATTGGGGACCTTGTACAGTCCATTGTGAACATCGTTATCTTATCGACATTTGATTTTTGGTATCTGTCTATATTTCCAAGCATAGAAATGAATACAATATGGGAACCAGTAAAAAGAAGTGCCAGAGAAAAGCAATAATAATAACGAAAATTGCAATATGAGCTCTGGTAAAAAAATATACAATAATAACAGCAAAAATTGCAATATGAGCACCGGTAAAAATGGTTGCTGAAGATATTAGGTTTATAATGCCCAGAAGAAATTCATAGACTGACGTCCTCAAGGACACATGACACAGTGGATAAAGGCGTTAGTTAGATCCAGTGACAGGACCCAAAGAGTGTGAGTTCAATACCTGGTTAAGGCGGTGCAGAGGGGAATTAACAGGAGGTAACTGATAACTGACATCCATTAGACCTGGCACGTGGAACTAGAACATCTACCCCAGTGCGCGAAATAAAGGGTTCAGTTTGATATTCCAACCACCTAAAGTGTACAACAGCTGAAACGTTGTGATAAATATGGCAACAAAGATGAGGACAATAGTCTGAATAATGTAAATAATTTGCTTTTTGCTACCTACATTTATATTGATTAAAAATTAAACTAATTAGGGCCAGAAAATCAGAGGATGAGCGTTACTAGAATTTTGTCAACTATCCCCTAAGACATTCAGGTAGTGGACATTTGAAGCCTTAAATATAATCGCTATACTTTCATAATTAGTAGCCATTGTTTGGGGATCATATCTATGCTTGGTTTATAGATTAAATGATTTGAATATATCATGTGTACTGATTGTTTTAAATGTTTTATTCTTCATTCTACATGGTTTTCTGTGCTTCTTTTATCTCCCTGATAAAATCCCAAAATAATAATTGAAAAACTGAAATATGCATTAAAGTTGATCTGCTGGCTGACAAACAGTGAATCGTGGCCAGACATTTGGCTGACGGATATTTGGCCGAACAGACATTTGGCTGACAGACATTTCACTGAAAAAGTACATGTAAGAATAGTAATAAGCAATACTTCAGTATTTTAATTAGCAGTATTATAAGGTAGAATAGGACTAAAAATTACCACTAAATTTCAAGTGATTAAATTAAAAAATCTAAATTTAAAGTTAAAAGTTTTCTTATTTCAATATTCGTTTATTGGAATTCATATTTAACAGTGAGGTAAAAGCTACTTCATCCCTTTAAGTTAATGATCATTAAATGCAAAATTGAAAGATTTTTCATATCATAAAAGCTTAAGATTTTTCTGTAGTACATTGTGCTTTTTCTCAAAATACTTATATTTGAAGTATAATATAATATATACAGAATAAATTTTTAAAAAAGCCTCTCAAAAAAAAACGAAAAATTATAAATTAATACAGTAAATAAATATAAATATATATATATAGCACATTATGATAAAGTGTGACATCCATGTAAGTACGCCACTACATTTTCGGCTAAATGTCCATTCGGTTAAATGTCCGTGGGCCAAATATCCAAATACCACAGTGAATTCTAAGTAACAAAGAATAAATAGGCTCGGTAATAATTTAATAAAGCCATTTCACTGAAATATTGATATAAGCAAAAATATTTACACAAACAGATTTTTATGAATATTTATAACATTTGGCAGATATAAGAACAGGAGCAGGTATCCGTTAAAAATATTCCAGTCTTAGGTGCCAAATATACTATATAAGCTTGTCTTAAATATCACTTAGCTAGCATAATATGTTCAGTTTTTACTGGAAGCTCCACACCTGTGGCTTTGTGTTGGTAATGTAACGGTTAGCAGCTCTAAAGCAGCAATCAGTAGAGTGAGTTTGAATTACATTCATTACATCCACTTTCTCGCAAATGCTCTTGGAAAATCTATAAACCCATTTCCCCCAGCTATGGGTTAAATAGCAGGACAGATTGTACTCTCAAGCCTTGATTGGCAACCAGTCTAGTAGGACAATTTAAAACCAGTTATGTAACCTAGGGGAGATGTATACTATACAGCCATTGCAAAGATTATGGAGTTTGATAAAATAAAGAACAATTAGAAAACGTTTATGAATTTACCATATTTCACTTTTATTTAAGCTTCATCAGAATTTTTTTGGAAATGACTTACAGGGGCGAATGTTCTGATATTTTGAATTCTGTTGTTTGTTTTTCATTGGTCAGGTAAATCTCACATGTTTTTGTCTTGTAGCATTAGTGTGGGTGTGTGTGCACAGGTGTGTGTGGGTTCATTTGAATTTTAGTGGGAATTTTTGTGTCTGTCTAGTAGTGTCTGTGTGTTTTTTATTCCTGAAGATGGTAGTAGGAAGAAATGAAAAATGTGTGCATGTATGTCTGTGTATAAAATTTCTAGTTGGTCTTGCAGGTGTTGGTAATGTCAGTGCGTGTGTTGAGTGTGAATTAGATGTATGCTATGAATGTTACATACATCTAACCCACGGGAAACGCACACATACCGAACTCCCATAAGACCAACAAGAAATACACACCCACACTAATGCCACAAGGCAAAAACACATGATATCTACCTGACCAATGAAAAACCAACAACACAGAATTCAAAGTACTGGAACACCCTTGTTCACTCAGTTTGAGGTGTTAACATCTGTTGATAAAGCAGAAATTTTTTCTTGTAAATTCTCCTCAAATTCTACTCTTGATGCATCAACAGTATCTTTCTTTGACTGACTTTCTACTTTGAACTGTGTCTCTTTTGAGTGGTAGGCATATAACTCCGTTCATGGTTTTTGCTATCATCTCTAAGCTGGATCTCTACAAAGCATGTGGACTTGATGGTATCTCTGGAATCGTCCTTAAGAAATGTGCTCCTAAAATGGCTCTTGTTCTCTCTAAACTCTACAATAAATGCCATGCTGCTTCTTGCTTTCCTGCTTGTTGGAAATCCTCTTCTATAGTTCCACTCTTTAAGAACTCAGGCAAATCGTTTGATCCTTCTATCGACCTATTAGCCTTCTCCCTCTTTTTGGCAAAGTACTAGAGGTCCTAATAATCTCTGAACTGGTTAATTACTTCACATTGCTGGGTCTTCTTTCCGATAAGCAATATGGCTTTTGTTCTCTAAGTCAACTGCTGATGTATTAGTGATTATTGCTGAAAGAGTTATCAAGCTTTAGATAAGAATGGCGAAGCTTCGTCTATTGCTTTGAATATCACAAAAGCACTTGACAAAGTTTGAAAGTTGAAACATTATGGTATTTCTGGACGAGTTTTTGAATTGTTGTTCCTACTTTTCATCAACGACCTTCCTGATGTCATCAATTCTCAACTTGGTATCAATTCTGAAGAGACAATTATTAATCTTGTCTTAATGGTAAGACTGATTGGTTTGCTAAGTTAAATTGGCAGCTAATCTCAAAAATGACCTACAATCTGTTGTTAACTTGGGCAAGGGATGACTTGTCAATTTTAATGCCTCCAAAATGATACTGACCTATATTAATCATCTGAGAGAAACCATTTTGGCTTCCATCAGCATGGCTAATGCTAACCTCATTGACTCATTGAACTTTCTCAGGCTAACGTTTTCTGCTGAAACGAAGTGGAAAAGTTATATTGAATCAATTGCTAGATCTGCTGCTAGGAGAGTTGGTCCAAGTGTGCCATGCTAGACAGTTTTTTCTTGCCAGAATCTATCTTGCACATTTATAAGTCTACCATTCATTCCTGCATTGAATATTGCTGCTACATTTGGTCTGGTGCTTCTGCTATATATTCAGAGATTCTTGATAAAATACAAAGAATCAGTGTTATCAGTCTTGACCTGGCATCTCAGCATCAGTCACTTTCGTACTGCCATAAGTTAAATTCTCTGTGTCTTTTCTATAACTATTTTCATGGTAATTTTTCAGATGAACTTCTCTCTAAGCTGCCTCGACTTTATAAATTTGAGCGCAGTATTATAATGGTGACAAAGTCTGATCATTTTACAGTTTAAATTGTTAGATGTAACCACAAGTTTTATGCAATGTTTCTTCACTTGAACTTCCCACTTGTGGAACTCTCTTCTGGCTTCTTGCTTTTTGGTTCTTTCCAGTCAAATTTTATTTTCAAAAATTTAAAAGCAATGTCAACGTCAACCATTATCTTCTGTCTTTTTAATTCCTCTACTTTTACTGTTCTCTCTCTTTAATAATACTTTTTTAAGTGATGATTAAAATAATAATTACTTCAAGTATCTCCAGCAGATACAATTAAATAAGCATAGGACAAGTGGACTTGTGGAAATATCATTTTTGATGTTTGGTTCCATATATTGGTCATTAACCTTTAGCACTCTGCATTATTAATATTACTTCCCTTTCCAGTGCATTCTTTGTCAAGGACTCTCAATTGCAGTATGCTTATTGTTAATTTCACTCAAAGTTTTTTTCTGTTGTCATAGCAGGATATGACAACACAATTATGAAATTTAAACACAGAGTCACCTTCAGTGGCAGAATAAATTTTTTGTACAACAAATGAAATCAGATACAGAATGATAAAGATTAATGGGAAAAAAGCAAAAAGCTATGTTTCATTCAATAGGCAGAAGCTTTGTGTTGGCTTTGTTTCTTTAAAAAGTTATTTTCCTTCTATTAATGGAAGATTCTGAGTGATTCTAGAGGAATTTCTCAACAGCTGAAAAAAATATATTCTGACTTTAACCACAAAAGTGGACAATATCCCAAAATAGGCCACGAAGTATAAACTGTGACTCCTACTCTAAAACATTTTGTGGTTGACTTTCTTTCAAATATTTGTGCAACCTTAGAAGAAAAAATCTCTGACAGTGAAATGATGACAGTGAATCAATTTGTTTGCTTTGTTAAGGAACTTGATACAGGCTTAAGAGAGTCAAAAGTATTTCTTTGTACATATTTTTTGGTTATAATGACAGAAATCTATTTAGGTTTAAACAGAATTCATTGCCTATTATGACCTCTTATCTGTCCATTTAAAATATCCTGTTTTCACAAATGGGACAGATATAAATCTGATCGCAAACATAATGACCACATTTCATAAATATGGATTATTGGGTTTAGTCCTTATTTAAAATATTTATTTACTGTAAGCACACACCAGTAAATCTTTGTTTTTATAGTTCTATTTGTGTGTATATGCACATATTTATACATGTAGAAACATATTGGCATCCTGGGTAAGACAATAAACTACATCCATGTCCTGGGTAACATGATAAACTATGTCCAACAGTAATGCCTCTGATAAGGAGGTTCTGTGGAGCATAGAACCACCTCTTAGTTGTTGGTGTTCCCAGGTCCACCCTGACCCATGGTGGTAGACCTGTTAGGGTCCAAACTATGGGCAAATAGTTAGCCCCAAACTGGGTCAAAACACTATGAAAGTGTAAAAATAGGTTTTAATACCAGCAATAAATTTTTTGTGGAAAAATTATTACCAGCAATACATTTTTGAAGAAAATAAATATTACCAGCAATATATTCTTGAAGAAAAAAATATTATCAGCAATACATTTTTGAAAAAAAATACTACCAGCAATACATTTTTGGAAAAAATATTACCAACAATAAAAATGTTGTCGGCATCAAATAACCCATTGAGGCTGATATGCCATAAAACAAACCAAACTAAACCAAACAAACATATTGGTCTTTGAAATTTTCAGTTCATGCAAGCATAGTGAGCATAAACATACATGCAAACACACATTGTCTGTTCCTAACAATATTATCATGTAGCACTAGAAAATTTAGTCAAAAATATGAAAATGTTTCTATCCATGCTTCAAACAAAGAAGGTAGAATTATTCTTATTAATAAGGATAACTACAATGAAAAGAAAAAAAACATAATGAAATAAATATTTACTTTTAAAAAAACTGATGAACATAAAATAATTTCTGAGCTCAAAATTCAATAAATCCATAAGAAAATTAATTAATAATGAGAACAAAACATTGATTGAATAATAATTAATATGTCTCCACTTCTTTCTTTCTTTCTCCACTTATTTATTATAATTAATTTTATTTGTGTAAGTAATTAGTTTTAGTATATGACCTATTCAGTCAGTTATGTGATAGTATTGATCATATGACTTTGATAGATATATATTTGTGTAGGATGCAGAAAAGTTCTCAGATTGACCAGTAAGCTTCTCCAAAAACATACTGATATTCAGCCATTTCAGCAGATTTTAAAAAATGTATATAAGAGGTGGTGATGAAAAGTTCTCAGCCTGACCCTCTTCACTGTTAAAAACACTGTGTCAGACATTATTTTCCCAATAAAATAAGCACTAATTTAGTGGTGTTAGTAAATTTTTAGGGTATAGTGATATTTATGATAACACTGGGAAACTAAAAAACATTTTTTTTAAGTTGTCTATATTTTTCCAAATGATTTAGGACAATTTTTCACTGCTGAATCCAAAAATGACATCTGTTTCTCTCAATCAGGGCATGTTTTTGTGCTATACTGAGTTTTTAAAAATTCGATCTTATGACTAAATCGATTATATTTTTGTGACATTATCAATTGAATTTTGTTAATATTTCTCATATAAAATAAGTTTCTAAGAAAAAAATGTTTTCTAACACAATTTATTAATTAAATATTACAAACATCAATTACAATAAATTGAATAGTTTTCAATGATAAATGTAAGTACATTTAAATTGCATGTTGTCATCATTGTTCAAAATTCAGGGCTTGAAATTCCATTTATTCGAACCCTTAGAATGATCATTGGCAGGGGTGTCTCTCTTCAAAGTTCAGCAGTAATCAGCCATCATGACTGCATCCCAACATCCCTGATACCTGGTCTCCATCTCTTTCATGTCCTGATGGAATCTCTGTGCCATTCATCCTCATTGATCCCAAATTCTCAGGAAAACAATCCATATGTGAGAATAAATAATGTATTTTGATGTTCATGTTGCATCTGAGGTTTCTGAAAGCAGTCAGCATATTGATGACAAGTTCTGTGGGGTTCCTGGCCTTGTTGTTGCCAAACCAGAAAAAAAAAGCCTTCCATGCTTCTACTTTGTACATTGAGTTTTCAGACTCTGGATATCTGATGAGATGACAGATTTGAGGACCATCAATGATGGCAGCTTTCAACTTCTCCATTGTCAATCCTGGAAAAGCCTGGCACAAGTAAGTGAAGCAGCCACTAGAGTTTTGGTGAACTATTTGATCAAGCTGAGCTTGATGTGCAACAGTGGGAAAAGTATCCTGTCTCTGTCCACTAGTGGCTTATTGATGACATTTTTTGCTCTACAAGGCATCAGTTCCTCCCCAACAGGCCAGTCCTTTTTGATGTGATGCTGAACAATGTCCCTACTATCCTACATGCACAGAAAGCCTGGATACTTGGTGAACTTTGACAGTTGTCCCGACAAAAAGTTCAATATCTTCAGGTCAATGCAAATAAACCACTCATTTTGATCATAAATAATTTTCTCCAGAACATATTTCACTGCTTCATATTTCTCCTTCAGTGTAGTCAAGTGAACAAGTGGTATAGAGGAAAACTGGTTTCCCTTGCGCATCTGAACCTTTTCCACTTTCAATGAACAGTCTCTAATCTTTGGGTATATACTGTGGCAATCCAATTTCGAGCAGAAGCTGCGCAATATCTGTACAGTACACCAAGTCCTTTTCTTCAGAGAAAAAAAAAAATGGAGGTACTCTTGATGCCTGTTGTGGTAGAAGGTGATGTGAGCGCTGTCAGAGAGGAGGTTTTCCCTTCAATTTAGATGCCAACAGTTTGGCAGAGGACTTTGAGAAGCTGAGATTGTGAATGAGATCATTTAGTACCTTTTGGGAAAAAGGATGTGGAGCATCATTGTCAAAAATCATTTCTTTTTCTTCTTCTTCTTGAACACTTGAGAAATCTTTTTCACTAATATCAGGAAGTTCTCCAAAGACAAGTATTGGAATTTCATCACAATGAGCTACAGGACGATGTGCTGATTGAAGATCAGGATACTTGAGATGGCTTCAATTCTTTCTATTGATCCCAGTCTCATCAATATCACAGAAGTAGCAGTCATTGCTATGGTTTGTTGGCTCCCCACAAACCATGAGAATACCAAATTTCAGTCAACTCTTCTTGCCCTTGGTCCACCAATGCAGATACTCGGTACATGTCTTACATACCATGTGTGGCACCCAAGCTTGATCTTGGTCAACAAGCTGCTAAGTCATTTCTTGATCATATGTATTAAAGTGAATGAGGTCTTCAATATCAACAGTTAGAGTGACATGGCCCTAAGTGGAATATGAGAGACTCTGTTGTTGAGGTAAACATCATGAGTTTTATAGTTATTCCTGAAAACTTTGCTCCTAAATTAAGTTATTCCTAATTAGCCCTAAAACACAATGTGGTATGCTTACTACTATATACACACAAGATTTTGGCAGTAGACCTAAATTATAATGACTAATAAAACAACTTTTCTGATTTATATTCTATGGTTTTGTATTGTACAGTTTAATTGGTGTGTTGTGAGATGTAAACACTTTCTTGCGTGTTATTGGTCTATAAATATTATGGAGGCAAGTTTTAAAATTTATAAAGTTCTATTTGGTTGAAAATACTTCTGATGATCAAAATTAATAAGTTTATAATTAACATAATAATTATTTTATTGTGTGAAATATGTTGCATATTTAGATATCTTAATGGATATGACAACAGAAACAAAAACATTAAAAAAAAAGCATGCAGCCATAGCTCAAAAAAAAAAACGTTGTGATTTTTGGATTCAGCACATCAAAATTGTCCTAAATCAGCTAAAAATATTTAGACAATAAATTTAGTGTTGACCAGTGTAAATATACCATGTAAATTATATATATATATATATATATATATATATATATATATATATGTGTGTGTGTATTTAGGCAGCAATTTTTCATTGATACATGTTTCATTAAATAATATAGACAAGTTTTGTCTATTTATTTTAAGTAAGTTCCTTTCATAACCTGAACAAAATAAACTATGAAATCTCCACAAATATTCTTAAATGCCTATAATTGATAACAGAAGCCATTGGTTTATACCAATGGCTTCCCATACTTAATACTTCTCGTTTTCACTCTCATGTGGTCATGTGTGACATCACGAGTTGCGATGCGATTTTCGCTTCCACGTCTCGTATACACTAGTTAGTTGTTGCTTTGAAATTTTTCATGAAATGAAAACAGACTATCATTATTGTTCCGTTTATTGGTTGATATATTGAAAAGTAATTGTCATTTTTGATAATGGCTTATATAAGCTGAAAGCTTAGATTGGATTTAAACATGTATCAATATGGTGATTTCCTTTGATCCTTCAATGATAATGTTATTAAGCTTATCAGACAATATGAAAGGAACTTACTTAAAATAAATAGACAAAACTTGTCTATATTATTTAATGAAACATGCATCAATATATATATATATATATATATATATATATATATATATATAGTTTTAAGGTATACTATATTTCTGGGATAAAGTGCTCAGTATCAGAGATAGAGCTTAATATCAGATAAACGCAATCATTTAGCATGGAACACTTTGTCACCTCTGAGTGTTGACTTCAATGTTTACTTTTACATTTATATATATATATATATATATATATATATATATATATATACATTTAGGAAATGAACAAAGTCCGACAATTATTTTAAGACATTTATGTCTTAATATATATATATATATATATATATATATATATATATATATATATTTACAGCAAGAAAACAAAATTACCTCAACATGGGAATAGTCTATTTCAAGCTGATCTTTACACAGCTATCATTAGCCTCCAACTATCTATCTTGAAGCATTGTTTTAAATTTATTTTCAATGTCAGTCCTCCTCTGATAGATGCCTTATTAATGAGAAGGGGCTTGTGTTAATGACTGGTGGAGGGAATGAGGTATATTATTCCAGGGAAGCAGTCTGGAGTTGGAGTTTATTTATGGCTAGATCTTTTCGTTGTTTGTAGCTAAATTTCAGTTCCTACTATGTGGCATTTCCTACACAAACACCAAGTTTGTTTTCCTGGGATTCACAGTAAATAGTTTTTATACTACAAGGATCCAATATTATTAATAATTGATGGGGTATTTAAACTTAAAACCAGTTAAGGTTAAGGTAAATTAGTTGAATGATAGATTCAAAAGTGCTGTTTGGTGTTTTAATTTTGGATTGGTGAATGAGTGTCTATGTGTATTGATTCTCTCTTTAAATTCCCCTGCAGAAATACCAATGTAAATATTATTTTGTTGTATTATTGTATTTTCTTTAGGAGTAAATTTCAAATCCAGTAGACATTAACAGTTCCCCTATATACATATAAGATTCCATCAATAAAGCCATTGTTAGCCTGGAGGATGAAATGCATAACATAGGATTTTTTTTTATATTTTGTCATTAAATTACCAAAATTGTCCGTCTGATATATAGATTTGTATATCACATGTTCCCTACACATATAAGAACACATATGTACACATATTAAGGATAGCCTTGATACATATACAAATATTTTTTTCTGAATTAGTTGTTTTATGTAATCAATAAAGTTCACAAAAAAAATAGAGTTGCCTCCCTTGATTTTCAAACGATTTTTCTTATTCATTCTTTTTTATTACAACAGCATCTCTTCAAATTAGAATTTATAATTCTTATTTTCAACCTTATTTTCTATCTTAAATGTTAATCTGGACCTAAATTCAAATCCAAAATTAAACTACAATTCGTTTAAATATTTTAACAACAATAATAATCCACTTCTACAATAAAATATCTTGCAATAAACAGAAATAATATAGAAGCGGTGTTAACCCCCAAAATTGCACCTGATGAATGCAGAATGTATGAAACTCCAAGTTGTACAATCAGTATAAGATATTATGTATATTTCTTAATATATATATATATATATTTAAATTGAATTCACCCCATGCAAGGTAGTAAAGTAACTAAGACACAAAGGGTTACTGGGTGTGAAAGAATTAGAAAGCCAAGCAGGAATATATTTTATAACACCAGGCAACATACTAAGTGGGGATCAATATGATTTTTATTTATTTATTGATTTAATATTTATTTCTTAGACTTGCTAAGGTTGATAAGCCTTAAAAAAAATCAGTCAAATCAAAATCTTGGACAATTTTTTAAATTACCAAAAATGAGACTAATTTAAAATTTATCTATTACTAACTTCCTTCCACATAAGATTTGTTATATTTAGTGTATGAAACATGTATATAAATATAAAAACTATTATGGGTCAGAGTTAGTAAGTATTATTGGTTTTAATTATTTTCAAATGGAACAATTTAGTCTTTTTAATTAAAAAAATGACAGAGGATGAAACTATCAAAGCAGTATCAAAGTTAGCTTACTCTGGCACAAGGTCATAAATACAGCGTTCCCAATGAACATCGAATTCATTTCTCTTTGCCATTATAGACTGCTAAACAAGCGCGTTGACAATCACCTAACAATAAAAAAATGGCCAATATTAAACGGATTAAATTAAAATAAATAAATTATTCAGGGGAGGCTACTTTGTACATACTCAGATAGTTATCTAACTTAGATTGATGTGTGGCTGGTATAATGACTACCGACACGGTAATATGAAATCGGCAGGCTGAGTTCAGTTTCAGCCACGGTTGTTGCATTCGCTTTATGATAATAACCCTGGGAAAGGTAATAAAGTCATTTATTATTCCTTAGCTTTTTAACCATAGTAAAAAAAACAACTCTATATTCGAAACTGTAGAGAAGGCAACATGAAACCACTCAACTGTCTTTCCTTTAGCTACGGCAATTTACATATATTGAAGAAAAGGTAACTATAGAGAGCCATTTAACGCCTATATCCTGAAGGGAAATATTATTAAAACATATCATATTATATAAACTGGATTCATACACTGTAAAATATTCGATGACAACAATAATCCTCCTTCTCTTCTTCCTCCACTCCTCTTCTTCCTCCTCCTCATCATTATTATTATCATTATCATCATCTTTGATTTCTGTTGTATATTCATTTCCCCTCCGAGTCCAACGAAAAAGCTAAAGTCAGAAATGGTGTCATGATATTTTCCACTGATCATTTTCACAAAAAAAAAACAAACTAAGATTACACACATTTTACAAGCTCTTCATAATGTTTGAGCTGTTCTTGTGAGTGCAACTTTTTGTATTTCTTTAAGGCATGGTCTACCAGGAACCCCTCCAATTATTCTTTCGGAACCTTTGAGGGCTCCAACTACAATTTGATTTATTGATATCTTCATGTGCCACATTTTTGAGATTTTCACTTCAAGATTCTTGTATTTTGATAGTTTTTTGAAGATTTTCAAAGATACATTACAATCTGCAAAGACTGTCATATCAATAAGAAAGGACATTCTATATTTATGGTCTTTTTTTATTATTATTATTATTATTATTATCATCATCATCATCATCAATAATAATAATAATGATGTGCTGATAGCATAACAGTTATTTGTACAGAAAGTGGAATAGGCAAGTCAAGTTCAAATTCCAGTCTAGTCTGTTGTATTCACTAATGCTCTTGTGAAAGGCATGAATCATATTCTCTCTCTCTCTCTCTTTAGTTATGTATGAGTTAAATAGTAGAGTAAACGGCTCTCTAACCTTGAGTGGTAGCCAGTCTAGGAGAAAGATACTTCTGATTTCAAAACCTTGGATAAAGCAACAGGAAACCACTCTAATATCTTTCCCCAAGAATCAGAGAAATTCATAAATAATAAAGAAATGTATGTGGCGATCAAATTCACTGCATTAGTAAATTGATCTGTAAGGCATGCTTCCATTAAAAAAAATATCTGTGTGCAGCTAAAGGTTGGAACCAAGAATCCTGTTTATTTTCTGATAAGTTGTTAAGTAGATTTCAACAGGCTTTACAGTTGTAAGGGAGTCACTTTACTTTGTTACTTTGTTCAAATGAGTATATAATAAATGTGTGTGTTTATAGTAGATGTAATGTAAGAAAACAAAAAGTAAACTTGAATGGAATTAGCATTAGCTGAAATTTAGCATATGGAACTTGCTCTGTAATACTAAGAGGAATTGTGAACATTTTTTGAGATTAGGAAAGAGATACACTAAATTAAAAAGATTCTTGTAGAAAATGTGTTCAGAATTTCTTCTCATTAGTAAAGAACATAAAAATGCTGATGAGTAATTGGATCTGTGACATGTTGTGATTCATCTGACAGGCATTTGAATATTAAAGTTGGTATTAGTGGCAACAATCTCTTTATCTAACTCAGGGATTGGCAACCTTTTTAAGAGTGCAGGCCAGATGGATATGCAGTATAACAGAAGAGGGACATGATATTAAATGTACTATAATAAATTGTCTTGATCTCAGACTGCTCCATCCAGAAAGCTGCCTCTGTCTGGAGGTTTAAAGAAAAAAACAACAAAGTTAATGTTATATTATTTAAACATGGTTCCTTATTTTGCTACAGGAATAACAAGATAATAACTAACACAAACAACAAAAAAAAAAGGCAAATTCCTTACTATGGTTAATTTAGCAGGTTGGTCAAAAATCCTTTGTGGGCTGGATGTGGCCCAGGGACCGCGGGGGTTGCCAACCCCTGATCTAACTAATGTCTTACCATTATGTGGGAGGTATTTCTGCCACACCCTATATTTCTATATGTACATATATACATATTTGATTCTATAGTGACATTCTTGTTTACTTACTGAAACATTTATTCTTGTCACCTCACAGATAAAATTGTTTCTGCTTTAAATTAAAAACAAATATCTATTTGCATTTCCTTCCCTTAATTCAAATCCTTTGTCATCTGATATACAGGAATTTGCCTGAATCTTTGATACCTCAACAAAATACCAAAAATTCTATTTAATTTTAAGTTAACCTTTAACGTTCTGGAGGTGATTTTGTTAAGTAATTAAGTAGTGCTTTGAAAAAACAATGCAATGGAAAGGAAAGTAGTGAATAATGCAGTGTTTTAATGGTTAATAGATAAAAAAAACAGCAGTTTCTAGAATATTTGCTGAATTCAATCCTATACATCAGCAAAAAATTTAACCAAATCTAAAGTATCTACCAAATATAAAAAAATTAATTTTCAGTTTTCTTTAATTTTAAAATATTTAAATGTTAAATTCATTTTGGGGAAATTTTGCTAAATTTTGTTCTGTATACATAAATAATTTGTCAGATTCTATAATATTAATCAAAATTTACTCTTCATGCTAACTTTTTCATCATATATATTCAGTGCATGGAAAAGTTTCCAGCATTTTTTATTTCAAAAAAAAAAATCAACATTTTTCTGCTTTCTATTCAGCCTCTCTAGAACATGGCCAGAATTTTTACACACACATTGTACTGAAATTTTCTTGCTCTAACCTACTTCCCAAAATTTTAACAATGATTTTCTTAGAATTTGGTCAAGCCAAGGACTATTCAATATCTTATATATATATATATATATGTGTGTGTGTGTGTATATGTGTATGAAAAATTTCTCAGAATTAACATGTAGAAAAAGACAATATTTATAAATATAAAAGACAATAGGAAAACTGTAATAGTTGCCGACGCATTTCGTCCGACGTGGACTTTTTCAAGGAGAAACAAAATGAATTTATTAAACAAAGTAACTAATAATAACAAAACAAAATGTCCTTAGCAATTGGAAGAATTTAGAGAATGCTATTTTCATACTGTTAACTGAAATTACGTCAACTACTGTCACATGTGGAGATATTGTTTTTATTGCTGTGTTGACGGATTCAATCATTTTCTTTTGATTTCTTGATACTGTTCTGTATGTTTGCTTGGGAGAGTAGTAATTTTGTTAAGAAAGGTGAAATAGGGAAAAGGCCTGGGCGTAGATTAATATTTGGGTAAAATTCAATGGCAGCACTCTCAAGGATTTTCCTTCTGAGTGAGTTATTTTCTTTTTTTATGAGTGTAGCATTTTTAAAATCAAAATTGTGGTTGAATTTATTTCTATGTATGACTAGTGCATTAGCTAAGTTGTTTTTTGCAAGATTTCTTTTGTGCTCATAAATGTGTTTTTTTAAATTTCTACTTGTTTCTCCAATATATTGGGAGGAACAGTTTTTGCAATTTATTTTATAAATGCCTGCTTCAGAAATATTATTTCTATTAGTGTTTCAGGATCATAATGGTTTTGGAAGTGTTTGTGACTATTTTAAGATTATTTAGATGAAATAGGTTGTTCTGGATAGTGGACATGACAGAGTTAGTCAGTAGTATTATGCATCTGTTTTCATGTAATTTATTATTGCAGATTACATTATTATTTTTGTTTTGGTTGTATATTTTGTATGCCTTTCTTCTTGTGTTGTGGATGAAATGATATGGGTATTGTAGGTTTTTGAATGTGTTTTCTATGTATGTTTCTTCTTTAAGTAAATATTGGGGACTGCAGATTCTTAATGCTCTTAGATAGAAACCTATAATAATTCCAGATTTAATTTTAGAAGAGTGGTTTGAGTAGAAACTGATCAGATCATTTTTGTTTGTAGCCTTTCTATAAACATAGAAATTTGGTTTACCAATGGGATCTCCTCTCAGCGGCATTCTTGCTTGTTTATTTTTAGAATTTCTAGAAAGTGACCCATTCAAAAATATTCTCCCTACAAACTCTTCATATTTCAGATACATAGACGACTCATTATTAATATATCCACAAAACACCAATTTAACGGATCTTCTCTCCAAACTTAACAACGTTGAACCTACAATAAACTTCAATTTCAAAACTGAAACTAACTACACTCTTCCGTTCCTAGACATCATATTACATAGAAATAATAACAAACTCAATTTTGACATAGTACCTTGTCTGCCATTTTTAATGAAACATGCATATATATATATATATATATATATATATATGAGGTTCCATTGTTCAGAATTTTCTAACACACCTGTGTTCTTCATCAGTGGATGTAAGAAATAAACAGAGGGATGGTGGAAACTATCCAACATTAGTTTTTTGAGGTGGATAAAGTCCACTTGTAGTTTGAATTATTGGAAAAAATCCATTCCCTGTTTGATTTCTCACTGTGCAAAACTTAAGCATGAAATAAAACAGGGAACGGATTTTTTCATTTGCACTCTTCGAACATCTCATTAATAATCTGCAATGCACATTGCCTGCCATGAAGATATATTTTGTGTTGAATAGATCACATTTATCATAGCCATTCACTATTCCATTCTTGTAATCAAGGGAAGACATTATATATCTTCATGAGCTTGACCTGTTCTTCATTGCATTGCCACAAACCCTTCAATTTAATATAGCAAGTTCCTTTAGATTCATAATAAACCTAATGTCTTTTTAGTTTTTTCAGTATTATGAACTTAGTCTGAATACTCTGTGTGCAGTCTGTGGCAACGTCTCTTCATACTGAGGGTACCGGGTTGACAGTTCTCTGGTTGCTGTTCCCGACTGGTAGTTAGGAACCCTAACTCTTGTGTAGTGTCTGACAAGCAATATGGTTTCTGCTTTGCCTGGTCTACTGCTGATATGCTCATGACCATAACTGAATTTATATACCAAGCACTTGACAATAATGGAGAAGCTCAAGCCATAGTTCTAGATATCTCTAAAGCATTTGATAGGGTTTGGCACACTGGCTTTCTTCATAAGCTTCAGGGATACAGCATTACAGGACGATTATTTGACTTAATAAAATCATTCCTATCAAACCGTGAAATGAAGATCATCCTAAATGGGTTCTTCCTCAGTTCCTTTCATATAAACACTGGTGTTTCCCAAGGCTCTATACTGGGTCCTACACTGTTTCTGATCTTCATCAACAATCTTCCTGATGTCATCAATTCTAAAATTAGCATCTATGCAGACAACACTACTATTTACTCCTGCCTCAATAGTAAATCCAGCATTGCTGAAATAACTAACCTGGCTGCAGATTTCAAAAAAGAACTCCAATCTGTGGTTGGCTGGGGCAGGAAATGACTTGTAAATTTTAATGCCTCCAAAATGAAACTGCTTTCATTTACCCACCCTAAAGAACCTTTCCTGCCTCCCATCAGGATGGCTGATGCCCAGCTCCATGAGAGCACCTCTCTGTGCCTTCTTGGTCTCACACTGCCCACTGACCTGAAGTGGAACCAAAATTGAATCTATAGCTTCATCTACCGCAAGGAAAGTTGGTTCTCTATGTGCGCCAGAAGGTTTTTCTTGCCTGAGCCCATCCTTCAAATCTACAAATCAATCATTCGTCCTTGCACAGAATACTGCTGCCATATATGCTCTGGTGCTCCTGCTGTTCATCTCAAGGACTTCGACAAAATCTGAAGACGGATATGCAACGTGATTGGTTCTGATTTGTCATCTCGCCTACAATCACTTTCTCACAGACGTGCTGTGGCTTCCCTCTTTCTTTTCTACAAGTATTTTCATGGGAACTGCTCTGACAAGCTATTTTTACTGGTTCCCAAACTGCATGAATTTAAGCATGCTACTAGGTTAGCATTTCAGCCCCACCTTTTCATTCTCGAAACAGCTAAATGTAGCCATCTCTTCTACTCCAACAGCTTCTTAGCTTGCACTTCCCATCTGTGGAACACCCTTCCTATCACTTGCTTCCCTGATAGCTATAATATTCAAATATTCAAATGTAATGTCAATCGACATCTTCTGATGCCTTGACCTTGATCCCCGTCCTTCTCTTTATACTTTTCCCAAACACTCCTCTTTACTCTTACTCTCACTCTTTGTAACCTCTTGCGTGCTAGTGACACTCCCACCTTGCTTGGGGTGATTTGCTTTAAAAAAAAAAATAGCTAATTTTTATACTCCTTTATCATATAATCCATCAACTTCTTGCTGAATTTAGACAAGGAGGAAAAATGCAAGCCCCTGGACATTGTGGATAGGGTGCTTGGACAGGTATTGAGTTACATGCACATTTATTTTTGTTCTGCCAAATGGATGCTAGTTGGGCTTTCCTATCTATTCTTACTACCAACATCCCTAGCCTTTATTACTCCCAGCTACCATGGACCCCTATCTTCTGGCATTCATTGCCTTTATTACACCCAGCTACCATGGACCCCCTATCTTTTGACATTCATTGCCTTTATTACTCCCAGCTATGATGGACCCCTATCTTCTGGCATTCATTGCCTTTATTACTTCCAGCTACCATGGACCCCCTATCTTCTGACATTCATTGCCTTTATTACTCCCAGCTACCATGGACCCCCTATCTTTTGACATTCATTGCCTTTATTACTCCCAGCTATGATGGACCCCTATCTTCTGGCATTCATTGCCTTTATTACTCCCAGCTACCATGGACCCCCTATCTTCTGACGTTCATTGCATTTATTACTCCCAGCTATGATGGACCCCTATCTTCTGGCATTCATTGCCTTTATTACTTCCAGCTACCATGGACCCCCTATCTTTTGACATTCATTGCCTTTATTACTCCCAGCTATGATGGACCCCTATCTTCTGGCATTCATTGCCTTTATTACTTCCAGCTACCATGGACCCCGTATCTTCTGACATTCATTGCCTTTATTACTCCCAGCTACCATGGACCCCCTATCTTTTGACATTCATTGCCTTTATTACTCCCAGCTATGATGGACCCCTATCTTCTGGCATTCATTGCCTTTATTACTTCCAGCTACCATGGACCCCCTATCTTCTGACATTCATTGCCTTTATTACTCCCCAGCTACCATGGACCCCCCATCTTTTGACATTCATTGCCTTTTATTACCCCAGCTATGATGGACCCCTATCTTCTGGCATTCATTGCCTTTATTACTTCCAGCTACCATGGACCCCAGATCTTCTGACATTCCTAGCCTTTATTACTCCCAGCTACCATGGACCCCCCTATCTTTTGACATTCATTGCCTTTATTACTCCCACCTACCATGGACCCCCTATCTTCTGGCATTCATTGCCTTTATTACTCCCACCTACCATGGACCCCCCTATCTTTTGACATTCATTGCCTTTTATTACTCCCACCTACCATGGACCCCCCATTCTCTTCTGAAATTCATTGCTTTATTACTTCCAGCTACCATGGACCCCCCCATTCTTTTGACATTCATTTACTTTATTACTCCCAGCTATGATGGACCCCTATCTTCTGGCATTCATTGCCTTTATTACTCCAGCTACCATGGACCCCCTATCTTTTGACATTCATTGCCTTTATTACTCCCAGCTATGATGGACCCCTATCTTCTGGCATTCATTGCCTTTATTACTTCCAGCTACCATGGACCCCCTATCTTCTGACGTTCATTGCATTTATTACTCCCAGCTATGATGGACCCCTATCTTCTGGCATTCATTGCATTTACATACCCCAGCTACCATGGACCCCGTATCTTCTTGACATTCCTAGCCTTTATTACTCCCAGCTACCATGGACCCCTCATCTTCTGGCATTCATTGCCTTTTATTACTCCCACCTACCATGGACCCCCTATCTTTGACATTCATTGCCTTTATTACTCCCACCTACCATGGACCCCCTATCTTCTGAAATTCATTGCTTTTATTACTTCCAGCTACCATGGACCCCCTATCTTTTGACATTCATTTACTTTATTACTCCCAGCTATGATGGACCCCTATATTCTGGCATTCATTGCCTTTATTACTTCCAGCTACCATGGACCCCCCCTATCTTTTGACATTCATTGCCTTTATTACTCCCCAGCTATGATGGACCCCATCTTCTGGCATTCATTGCCTTTATTACTTCCAGCTACCATGGACCCCCATCTTCTGACATTCATTGCCTTTATTACTCCCAGCTACCATGACCCCTATCTTTGACATTCATTGCCTTTATTACTCCCAGCTATGATGGACCCCTATCTTCTGGCATTCATTGCCTTTATTACTCCCAGCTACCATGGACCCCCTATCTTCTGACGTTCATTGCATTTATTACTCCCAGCTATGATGGACCCCTATCTTCTGGCATTCATTGCATTTATTACTCCCAGCTACCATGGACCCCTGTATCTTCTGACATTCCTAGCCTTTATTACTCCCAGCTACCATGAACCCCTATCTTCTGGCATTCATTGCCTTTATTACTCCCACCTACCATGGACCCCCCTATCTTTTGACATTCATTGCCTTTATTACTCCCACCTACCATGGACCCCCTATCTTCTGAAATTCATTGCTTTTATTACTTCCAGCTACCATGGACCCCCCCTATCTTTGACATTCATTTACTTTATTACTCCCAGCTATGATGGACCCCTATCTTCTGGCATTCATTGCCTTTATTACACCCAGCTACCATGGACCCCCTATCTTTTGACATTCATTGCCTTTATTACTCCCAGCTATGATGGACCCCTATCTTCTGGCATTCATTGCCTTTATTACTTCCAGCTACCATGGACCCCTTATCTTCTGACATTCATTGCCTTTATTACTCCCAGCTAGCATGGACCCCTATCTTTTGACATTCATTGCCTTTATTACTCCCAGCTATGATGGACCCCTATCTTCTGGCATTCATTGCCTTTATTACTCCCAGCTACCATGGACCCCCTATCTTCTGACGTTCATTGAATTTATTACTCCCAGCTATGATGGACCCCTATCTTCTGGCATTCATTGCATTTATTACTCCCAGCTACCATGGACCCCGTATCTTCTGACATTCCTAGCCTTTATTACTCCCAGCTACCATGGACCCCTATCTTCTGGCATTCATTGCCTTTATTACTCCCACCTACCATGGACCCCCTATCTTTTGACATTCATTGCCTTTATTACTCCCACCTACCATGGACCCCCTATCTTCTGAAATTCATTGCTTTTATTACTTCCAGCTACCATGGACCCCCTATCTTTTGACATTCATTTACTTTATTACTCCCAGCTATGATGGACCCCTATCTTCTGGCATTCATTGCCTTTATTACACCCAGCTACCATGGACCCCCTATCTTTTGACATTCATTGCCTTTATTACTCCCAGCTATGATGGACCCCTATCTTCTGGCATTCATTGCCTTTATTACTCCCAGCTACCATGGACCCCCTATCTTCTGACGTTCATTGCATTTATTACTCCCAGCTATGATGGACCCCTATCTTCTGGCATTCATTGCATTTATTACTCCCAGCTACCATGGACCCCGTATCTTCTGACATTCCTAGCCTTTATTACTCCCAGCTACCATGGACCCCTATCTTCTGGCATTCATTGCCTTTTATTACTCCCACCTACCATGGACCCCCCTATCTTTTGACATTCATTGCCTTTTATTATTGCTCCCACCTACCATGGACCCCCTATCTTCTGAAATTCATTGCTTTTATTACTTCCAGCTACCATGGACCCCCTATCTTTTGACATTCATTTACTTTTATTACCCCTCCCAGCTTTATGATGGACCCCTATCTTCTGGCATTCATTGCCTTTATTACACCCAGCTACCATGGACCCCCTATCTTTTGACATTCATTGCCTTTTTATTACTCCCAGCTATGATGGACCCTATCTTCTGGCATTCATTGCCTTTATTACTTCCAGCTACCATGGACCCCTTATCTTCTGACATTCATTGCCTTTTATTACTCCCAGCTAGCATGGACCCCTATCTTTTTGACATTCATTGCCTTTTTATTACTCCCCAGCTATGATGGACCCCTATCTTCTGGCATTCATTGCCTTTTTGATTACTTTATTACCCCCAGCTACCATGGACCCCCCCTATCTTCTGACATTCATTGCCCCTTTATTACTCCCAGCTATGATGGACCCCCATCTTCTGGCATTCATTGCCTTTATTACTCCCACCTACCATGGACCCCCTATCTTTGACATTCATTGCCTTTATTACTCCCACCTACCATGGACCCCCCATCTTCTGAAATTCATTGCTTTTATTATTTCAGCTACCATATGACCCCCATATCTTTGACATTCATTGCCTTTTATTATTCCCCAGCTATGATGGACCCCTATCTTCTGGCATTCATTGCCTTTATTACTTCCAGCTACCATGGACCCCCCACCTACCATCTTCTGGCATTCATTGCCTTTTTATTATTTTCCAGCTACCATGGCCCCCCTATCTTTTGACATTCATTGCCTTTATTACACCCAGCTACCATGGACCCCCTATCTTTTGACATTCATTGTCTTTATTACTCCCAGCTAGCATGGACCCCTATCTTTTGACATTCATTGCCTTTATTACTCCCAGCTACCATGGACCCCCTATCTTCTGACATTCATTGCCTTTTATTACTTCCAGCCACCATGGACCCCCAGCTACCATGGACCCCCTTCTTCCGGCATTCATTGCCTTTATTACTTCCCCTAGCTACCATGGACCCCCCTATCTTCTGACATCCATTGCCTTTATTATTCCCAGATACCATGGACCCTACCATGGACCCCCTATCTTTTGACATTCATTGCCTTTATTACTCCCAGCTATGATGGACCCCTATCTTCTGGCATTCATTGCCTTTATTACTTCCAGCTACCATGGACCCCTTCTTCTGGCATTCATCTTCTGACATTCATTGCCTTTATTACTCCCAGCTACCATGGACCCCCCCATCTTTTGACATTCATTGACTTTATTACTTCCAGCTACCATGGACCCCCTATCTTCTTATTGCATTCATTCATTGCCTTTATTACTCCCAGCTACCATGGATCCCCTATCTTCTGACATTCATTGCCTTTTATTACTTCCAGCTACCATGGACCCCCCCATCTTCTGGCTTTCATTGCCTTTTTTGACATTATTTCCAGCTACCATGGACCCCCTATCTTCTGACATCCATTGCCTTTATTACTCCCAGATACCATGGACCCCTATCTTTTGACATTCATTGACTTTATTACTTCCAGCTACCATGGACCTCCTATCTTCTGGCATTCATTGCCTTTATTACTCCCAGCTACCATGGACCCCTATCTTTTGACATTCATTGCCTTTATTACTCCCAGCTACCATGGACCCCCTATCTTCTGACATTCATTGCCTTTATTACTTCCAGCTACCATGGACCCCCTATCTTCTGGCATTCATTGCCTTTATTACTCCCAGCTACCATGGACCCCCTATCTTCTGACATCCATTGCCTTTTTTACCATGACCCCTATCTTTTGACATTCATCCCAGATACCATGGACCCCCTATCTTTTGACATTCATTGCCTTTATTATTACTCCCAGCTATGATGGACCCCTATCTTCTGGCATTCATTGCCTTTATTACTCCCAGCTACCATGGACCCCCTATCTTTTGACATTCATTGACTTTATTACTTCCAGCTACCATGGACACCCTATCTTCTGGCATTCATTGCCTTTATTACACCCACCTACCATGGACCCCCTATCTTTTGACATTCGTTGCCTTTATTACTCCCAGCTATGATGGACCCCTATCTTCTGACATTCATTGCCTTTATTACTTCCAGCTACCACAGATCTTACTTCCAGCTACCACAGACCCTTATCTTACAGTATACTTGGCCTTCATTACTTCCAGCTCTTACTTCAACCCTGCTCATCTGATTGATCATTGTTAATGAACCTGCTTACAACAGCCTTGAACTTCCGGCTACACATTGGTCCCTACTTCTGGCATCTCTATCTCAACCTAACTTTCCTGGTTGGTCAGCATTAATGGACCTGCTTACAACAGCCCTGAACTTTCAGCTATGCTAGTTCCCTGCTTCCAGCTTTCATGTCAGCCTAACTCACCTGGTTTTGGAAATTGCTGCATTCATATCGTCCAGATTCAAACAAACTACAGCATACCCTTTGATTAAAATACTATGGAAGTCTCACCATTGGACTTATCCAGCAACTACGCAATGCTAGTTTAAACTGAACTTACTTCTCCTTGGCTATATCATCCAGACTTCAAATAACCTATTCTGTACACTTCAGTTAAAATACTACAGAAGGTTCATCATCAGATTTAACCAGCAACTTTTCAACACTTTCACCAGATACGTGAACTGAACTTTCAAACTGTGAACTTACATGCCAACTTACATGGACTCTGCTTTTAACATTTAATCACAGTTATATTATCTTGATCTTCTGGCCGGTCAGTATTCTTTAATTTACTTAATTCTGTCTCCATTACTTGATTCTTTGTTTGCTCATATTCCTTTAAACGAATTATTACTATTGTATACGATGTAAGTAAATTTTGTATTAATTTTGTTTGTCATTTGTTGTCCTCTTGTTGACCTTTCAGATTTCACATCTTTTATTTCTAAAACATTAACGGGCCTCCTGGGACTCTCTTTATTTGGGTGCACAAGCCATGTTATATTGCACCCCCTCTGTCCACTACACATTCTTTCTATTAAGTTGAGACAGCCTTCTTGGTGTAAAGAAAAGGAATGGTTGTTGTGTTCTCAGCAACCATTACTTTTGTAGCACAAATATTCATATATTAATGTATTATTAATATATGTATATTTCTTATCCTCAGTCACCCCCTGCCCTTTCTTTTCATCGTGCCCCAATATTTTTTGTAAGTGGAGCACTGATGAAAAAAGACAAAAATCAGTCAACTTTTTCTAATATATTTTCATGTTGCCGTATATGATAACTGTATTTTTTTTTATCCAATTTCTTCTTCTTTTTTAAATATGTTTTTTTTAATAGCAATGCTTAAACAAATTTTAAATCCCCCCTCATTTATTAATAATATTGGACCCTTGTAGTATAAAAACTCTTTACTGTGAATCCCAGGAAAACACAATTGCTGCTTGTATAGGAAACGCAACATAGTAGAAACCAAAATTTAGCTACAAACAGCAAGGTCTCTAGATATAAATAAACTCCAACCCCAGGCTGCTTCTCCAGAATAAGATACCTTGTGCCCTCCACCAGTTGCTAACACAAACACCTTCTCATTAACAAGGCATCTACCAGAGGAGGACTGACATCGAAAATAAATTTAAAACAATGCTTCATGACAAACACTTAGGGGCTGATGATAGCTGCGTACAGACCAGCTTGACTATTCCCATGTTGAGGTAACTTTTTGTTTTTATGCTGTAAAAAATACATATGCTCTGTTATAATAAATACATTGAAGTCTCTGTTAGCAGTTTTAATAATTAATATTACTAGGATCTACCTGTATTATTTACCAATGGATCTATTATCTGTACTATATATATATATATATATATATATATATATATATATATATATATATATATATATATATAGATACACACACACATACACATAGATACACATAGATAGATAGATAGATAGATAGATAGATAGATAGATAGATAGAGTTTATAGTATGTAGAATAGTATTTTGTTAAATTCAATCAATAATGTCTGTCTTTTTAATGTTTAATATTTTTTTTCAAATAAATTGTTTTATAACCAAATAAAAACTATTAATAAACCGTCCAAAGTTCATGTTTATGTTGTGTTTTTATTCAAGTACTTTCAATTGTATCAGTTATTATCAAAAACTAAATGCTGTCAATATCAGACAAAATTTTGTTGGCTACATCCTGACATTTTTGGAACACTACCTTTCAAATTCAAATATACAAGTGACGTCATGGTTTGAATGGTTTCACAAAGCTTGACCACACAGGAAAATGAAAGTATCAAATATTTTTATGCATATCTTTATTGTATTTTGCTATTATTTACTAATATTTGTTTTATGCTAATAGTTGTATTTTAAGGTATGAGAGAGAATGTTGTTTGCGTGACAGATGTCTGAATTTAATTTTGTTTTTTATTATTGATACTAAAGTAATCTTACAAAGTTTATGAGAATTTATAAACATTGTTTTTACACAGTGGGGATTTTTGAGTTTCAAATAATTCCTAATAATTAGGTTAGATGTTTTAAACTCTTTATTATAAATGATAAATCTAGGATGTATACAGGAATTATTAAGGGATATGGATTGGTAAATTATATTTTAATGTTTTTTTTTTCAGATGTACCCTCACATATAGTTAAGGTGCATTTGGCTTTGATGGAATATGTTAATGATGTCAGTACTCACTTTATTTTCATATTTGGAGGATTTAATTCAACAAATATTATTAAGGAAGAAGACAAAATAAATATAATGATAGCGCTGTGATTTATTTTCTGTTGCTTGATAAGATTCTAATGATTAGCTATGAGAAAACATAAGGTAGGATTGCCTAAAGCAAGTGGTGACTATTTTGACACATTCTGGCTTTAATGAGTAAATGTGGCTCTCAAGACAAATTCCTGTTAAATTCATGACCAATAGTTTACTCGGACAGTAAATTTGATTGTACAGTAAATGTTAAGATTTGAATTTAGTACTTTATGAACTCAGTTTATACCTCAAGGGCAATATCTAGTCATCAGAATAAAAATAAGAACCAGCCTGACAAAATTTTAAAATGTCACAAAAGTAACTTCACAACATAATGAAAAACATGTAGGTGTGGCTTAAAATACTAAAGCAAGGATTTTTTTAATCAAGAATGGTATCAAATGTTGCTACAAATTACCATATATGACAGTATATACATACATATATATATATATATATATATATATATATATATATATATATATATATGAGAAATATAGTTTTAAGGTGTGCTATATTTATGGGATAAAGTATTGAATATCAGAGCATATGTAAATATAAATATAAAAGTGAACATTGAAGTCAACACTCGGGGGTGACAGGCTGTTTCCTTCTGGACACAATCGTTAGTCGGCCTGATGATTGCATCACACATTACATACCACTATCATTAGGCAGACAAATCTTCCATCACTTTCACAGTTTATCACACCCAGGGAGACAAGCTACAGTCAAACTCATCAGTGATCATTTCCTTTGGCCAAACATGTGCAGCAATATTCAGCAATGGATACAAAGCTGCAATAAATGTCAGAAACACAAGATGAATAGCCATACAAAATCACTGCCAGGTCATTTCAACAAACCTGATGTAAGATTTACTAACTTGAATATTGACATTATTGGACCCCTTCCCAATGTTAATGGATTCAGCTACTTGCTAACAATAGTGGATCACATTAGTAGGTGGCCTGCTGTGCTCCCAATCAAGGAAATTTCAGCAGAAACTATTGCCAGGACCATCCTAGAGCAATGGATCACAACATATGGTATACCTTTAGTCATTACAAGTGACAGAGAGGCACAGTTTTAATCTGTGTTGTTCCAAGAATTTGTAAACTTGTTAATCACATCAAAATTAATGCATATCACCTACGCACTAGTGCTATCATAATGCATTTTCACAGAAAACTTAAAATGGCACTTGCAACTAAGGTCAAACCATACAGCTGTGTTGATAATTTACCAAACATGCTGCTATTTATAAGAAATGTAATTAAAGAAGACTGTAATGTTTTTTGATACTACCATGATTTTACCTGGCCAATACTTTGACGCCGATCAGGTAGTGAAATAGTACCAAAGAATTCTAACCTGCCTGTGGCTAAGAGGTCACAATGTCTTGCCTACTTGGTTGGAGTCCCCATTTGCAATTTAGCTAAAATGGTTCTAGTGCTAAGGTAGAAATGTCACCAAAGTTTTGAGCTGCTGCCCTGAGCAAGAGTCAGATATTGGTCATTCAACAGCATAGGATATCCTGGGATAAGGTGAACTACCTACTTTGTATGACTAGTTAGTCCATCTACAACCAAGGCAGCTATAAGATCTGTAATAAAATCTTGTACAAAATGTCAAATGATAGATCTGGCACAAGTGCAATGGAGGGAGGAACTAGATGTCAACATCAATTGGACCTGGGTGTGAATGGATATTACCCACTGTGATGGTAGTCTCTTCTTAAACCTGATTGACTGCGGAGCCTCCCAATTCATGATATGGCAGACTATTCAACACCATAGCTCAGGTAATGTGATTCATCAGTTGGAAACTGTTTTTTTATGAGATTTGAGGGTTCACTTCCTTTTAGAAAAATGCAGGAAAACAAACCTTGATGTTGTCTGTATGTAGGATATTTGTCGATTTGGTTGTGATTCCATTGTGCATTTGAGATACAATATATTTTGGACTGGCCACAAGTAGAAAAGACAACATGCATTTGAAATTGAAATACACAAATCAACAGATATTGTAACAGACAATATCATAAACCAGTCAGAAAGATGGATGGCTGCCTACATTGTTGTTCTTGGCTGTAAGATCCAAGTGATATCAGTTTATGCCCAAGTTGAAAAAAAGTGAAATAAGAGAAATTCTACACAGAATTAAGTAAAATTGGTATAGTAGAAAAACTGAAAACTACATTATTTTAATGCTACCTCAAGCTTTTTTAAATGCCATTGCTCCTTTGATAGTAAGAAGACATCAGCCTTTGAAGTGGAAACCTCCTGAACTCTTACAAAACTTTTGTTACTCAAAAAGTTACTCCATCATTAGCATATGGTTTAGCACATGGTTTGATCATACAATGAAACACTACATCACATGCCACAGCCCAGATAAAGTAATGAAAAAGATTATTGACTGCAGCAATTCAGACTCATGGATTAGATCACAGATTGTAGAATTGTAATTCTACACTTCTGTGCAAACACCATCTAAAAGTGGATCACTACGAGATTTTGTTAAAATTTGTGAAAAACCCATCTAAAAGTAGATCACAGCGATATTCTTGTACAAAACCAGCTCCACACATATTTCCCAAGAATTCACTTGCTGATTGGTTCATAAACAAGTGGGCGTCGTCATCCACACACACACACATCTATTTTTCATCTCATGATTGAATTAAATATTTTGGCACTAATTTTCTGCAGCCTATCACGTGTTCTCCTAACTAAATAAATTCACTAGTGAGCATTGTGACCAAGTTTTTAAAGTTACCTTTTAACATAATCCAAACCTTCAGGCATCACTCACTCATCTTCATATTCAACTTTGTTTATTACACAGCAGAGAATTGCTTATCACTTCAAGTTCTCAATCACAAAACATTATTACTCTTCTTAATTTGCTCAAACAATTTTACATTATTTCTTGACAAAAAAAAAGCTCAAAGAAAGATAACTTTTACCACAACTAAATTTATTCCAAACTACATTAAAAATTTACATTGCACAAAACTGTTTAAATTCAATGTAAACAGAGTAATACTTTCACTGACTTTGTGAACTTTTCATCACAACAACTTCAACATACAATATTTCACTTAAACTCACAAACTACATTCTAAACACCTCAAAAAGAGTTTATACAAAGATTTAAACAAACACTACACAGATTTCATTTACAAATCAGAATTCATTCCAGCATAAATCATTGTATTTTCTTATTCTATATAAATGAAAATTTGTTTGTTGTTATGTAATATTTTTTGTGTAATTTCTTATTTTGTTCATTGCTCTGTAATTCATTGAAGAAGTAATTAAATGTGTTGAGGATTTATATTACTTTGAACACACAACTGAATTCACTCTTCAAATTGTAGCTAATTCTGACATACCTCTACAGATGGTAACCTCAACATTGCATTGAATAATAATCCTCTACAAGATTATTTGTAACTAAATTGACAATACCAGCTAGCAAATAACTCACTTCTGCCCACTTAAACCAAAGAAAATTCCAAGGTATAACATTGAAGCCCTTAAAAATGAAAGTGTACATTTAGAATTTAGTAATAAACTAGAGTCCAAATTGATGTCAGTAAATCCAGATCAAAACATAGAGGAACCAAATAATGTTATCCTATCATTGCTAGTCATCCTGGATATGATGATAAACTATATCCGCATCCTGGGTAAGACGATAAATTACGTCTAACAGCAAGGCCTCTGATCAGGAGGTTTTGAGGAAAGTGGAACCACCTCTTAATTGCTGCTGTTCCCAGGTCCATCCTAACCAGGGGTGGTAGCACCTGTTAGGGTCCCAGCTATGGGCAAATAGCTAACCCCCAAACTGAGGTAAAAAAACATTATAAAAGTGTAAAAATAGGTTTTAATACCAGAAATATATTTTTGAAAAACAAATATTACCAGCAATACATTTTTGAAAAAAACAAAACATTACCGGCTATACATTTTTGAGGAAAAAAATATTACCAGAAATAGATTTTTGACAAAACAAAATATTACCAGGAAAAAAAAAGTTGTTGGCATTAAATAACCTATTGCGGTTGATATGCCATAAACCAAACCAAACCTATCATTGCTAGCTGAAGAATGTATGGCCATCTTAAGAAGACCTAACCTAAGTAAAAATATACACCGCTGGGATGACAACATTGATACAAAAAAGAAACAAACAGAAAAGAGAAAAAATAGAAGGGAAAATACCAAACAATTAACAAAGAAAATTAAAAAAAATAGTTAAAAATTAAAGATGAAATTAATGAAGCCAAATAGCACAGACAATATGTTAAAATGCAGAGAAAAGTGAAAAGCCACAGCAATATCATATGTACAATCAAAACCTCCACAGAAAAAAATGTCCTGGTCTCAAAAAACACTTTGAATCACATTTCAACCCTGACTAGACTAAACTAAAGATACCTCAGTTATGTGCAATAAGGTAATTATGTATCTTTTAATACATGACTGACAAGGCAGATTTTTTACCACAGTAGGTTGCCATTTCTTTCTACAGTAGACCAGTTGACATCCAAGGCTATAGAATCCGGTCTGTCCTGCTATTTACCCATAGCTGGGGGGTGGGGAGAAGAAGAGGATTCATACCTTTCCCAAAGGTATTAGCACGTAAGTGAATGTAATGGATTCAACTGGAATTCAAACTCAGCTATCCAATTCCTCAATCCAAGCCACTATCCATTACTCCACCATGCCTACAGAAATAGAACATATACCAATATTCATCCAACCATTAAAAGTTAATCAATAATGAACCTACTGATGAGAAAATTAAAAAAGCTATTAAAAACCTAAGGAATGATAATGCATCACTCAGCACTGATGCTGAACTTTTGAGAATAGCTTATTTCCTCTTTGAATTCAATAACAAATTCCATTATTTTATGAAAGAAGTCTGAAATCAGGAATGAATCCCCCCAAAATATGGGTTTATCAACGCATTAATGCATTATGAAAACAGAAAAGTAGCACTCAAGACCCCAACACATTCAGAAATATCTCAGTAGAGATCTTGTAGAGGATTATTATTCAATGCAATGTTGAGGTTACCATCTGTAGAGGTACATTGGAATTAGCTACAATTTGTAGAGTGAATTCGGTTGTGTGTTCAAAGTAATATAAATCCTCAACACATTTAATTATTTCTTCAACGAATTACAGAGCAATGAACAAAATGAGAAATTACATAAAACAATATTACATAACAACAAACAAATTTTCATTTATATAGAATAAGAAATTATAATGATTTATGCTGGAATAAATTCAGATTTGTAAATGAAATCTGTGTAGTGTTTGTTTAAATCTTTGTATAAACTTTTTTGAGGTGTTTAAAATGTAGTTTGTGAGTTTAAGTGAAATATTGTATGTTGAAGTTGTTATGATGAAAAGTTCACAAAGTCAGTGAAAGTATTACTCTGTTTACGTTGAATTTAAACAGTTTTGTGCAATGTAAATCATGGTGAAAGTATTAATGAACATTATATTAACTAGGCTCTCATCATTTTATGAAAGTCAACTCCTTATAACCCAGTTTGGTTTTTTTTTTCTAGTAAGGGATATAATGATGGCATATACTTCAAACAATTTCAAGAAATTGCTTACCTCTCTAATAGAAAATTATATACCTGATTTGTTGACCTCACATCAAGAGAGATCTTCCTTTTCTCAGCTGTTAGAAACCGCCTTCCAATCTCTGAATCCACTGAACGCATCAGTCTAATAGAGGAACTATATCGACATGTCTGGTGAGAACCCCAATATGGAAACATTTCAGACCTCATCAGGAGAGCTCTAGTCTATTTAATCTCTTCCAAGACTATTCCCTGCACATTTACAAACACAGATGTGAGGCAATGGGCACTTACCATTTAAGCATTCTATACCACATCCCAAGCAAGTCTACCAATAGAAGACAATGATCCTGCTTTCCCTCCCAAGGTCAATGTGCTCAGGAAGAAGAATGGTATGCTGATGACATAGCTATTTGTAGTTGAAATCAGGATTCCTCTATCAAGTGTTCCAACAAATGGAACTCAAGGTAAAATTTTCCAAAACAGAAACTATGATCCAGAATTAGAATGAAAGCAGTGATGGCACTGATACCCTGAATCCATCATAAAAATTCTGGATGTGGATTTAGTAAATACAAAACACTTCAAATACCTCAGCATATGGATGAGTCATGTTCTTAAATAGCCTCATCAAATCAAGACTTTCATATGGATGTCTTGCATAATACCAAACTCATTCAGAAAAATCTAAATTGTCAGCTGTATACAACTGTTTCCTAAAATCAATGTTGAACAAGGGCTTTGAGTGAGTAAAGCCTGAGGGTCTTGGCAAAGACCATCCTTCTTTGAACATTGTAAACTGGTACCTATAGAATTCACAAAGAACTGTACTAAATAACAGAAACTACATCACTTGATGACTACCAACAGCAGCAACAACTAAAATGGATAGCACATGTAGTTTGAAGAGAAAATAATGACATAATCAAGATGTTAAAATTTCACACAAGTTCAAATTTTAGGAAGGAATCCCCCCCCCATCAATACTCAAAAGAACAACAACAGCTACTGAACTTAAGAAACATAAACTAAAAAAATGTTTTATGAGAAAGATTTTATAAATTTTAGCCAAAAACAGTACTGGCTGTTCCGTCTATGAATGCCAGGGAAACAGATAATATTACCATTACCATTTGCCTATGTCACATTTAGTCTGGTGCTTCTGCTATGTATTTAGAAATTCTTAATAAAATCTAGAGAGTATCTGTCTATATTTCTGGGATGAGGTATTATGTATACTATTTACATTATTCGGACTATTGTCCTCATCTTTGTCGCCATATTTATTACAACATTTCGGCTGTTGTATGCTCCAGCCTTCTCCAGGTGGTTGGAATGTCGAACTGAACCCTTTATTTCACTCACTGAGGTAGACTGTTCTAGTTTAGACACGGCAGGTGGAACTAGAACAGTCTACCCCAGTGAGCAAAATAAAAGGGTTCAGTTTGACATTCCAACCACCTGAAGGCCAGAGCATACAACAGCTGAAACAATGTAATAAATATAGCGACAAAGATGAGGACAATAGTCTGAATAATATAAATGGTAAGATCCAGAGAATAATCTGTAATGTTATCAGCCCTGACTTGATATCTCAGCTTCAATCACTTTACTGCCACCATAATGTAGCTTCCTTGTGCCGTTTCTATAAATATTTTCAGAGTTATTGCTCTGATGAGCTTTACTCTTTGGTATTTCAACTTTATGAATTTAAACATGGTATTAGATTGGCGATTAATTGGTTTTTTTTAAGCATTTCACCCCAAGCAAGGCGGGCGTGGACTAGCATGCAAGAGGTTACAGAGAGTGAAAGTAAGAGTAAAGAGGGAGGGGTGTTTGAGGAAAAGATAAAGAGAAGGAGAGGGATCAAAATCAAGGCATCAGAAGATGTTGATTGACATTACATTTAAATTTTTGAAAATTATAGTTATCAGGGAAGCAAGGAAGGGAGTTCTACTGTTGTGAAGTGCGAGAGAAAAAGCTGTTGGAGAAGAAAATCATTTTACAATTGAAATGGCTAGATGTAATAGTTTCTTCAGTTGCACATCTTGTTTGTAGAACTCTCTTCCACCCTCTTGCTTTCCAGTCAACTTTGATCTACAAAAATTAAATACAATGTCAATCATTATCTTAATTCCTGTTCATTAAAAGCTAAAAAAAGAAAAGCAATAAACCATAGAAACTTACTTGTTTTTGCGATATTCTTTTGTAATAAAAGTACCCAGTATAGTTCAGTGACAAATGTACTTTGGAATGAATTAACAGTTTCCAATAGAATTCTTATGATAAGAGATATTTGTACAAAGTTTGGTCATCCAGGTGTTTTTATATTAAAAATCCAAATATCCAACATCCAAACAATAATAAAATAAAAAATAAAATAAACATGGGTATGCCTGCTAAATAAATAATTTGTATTTAAAAACATATATACATGAATTCAAAAGAGTCAGTTTTTAGTTAAATTAAAGTCTTTGGGTGGTTGTTCCACAGAAAATCTGTGATTTAGAAAAAACTTTTAGGTAGTTGGTCCACAGTCAAAGATGTGGTTAAAAAAAAATTTTGGTCATCAGCAAATATTCACTAATCATTCATTCTGTTGTTGTTGCAGTTGATTTTATGCACTGGGAGTGGCAGAAGCTATGTAGCCACATCTTCTCTTGTGTTTGAACAGGTTGGTAACAGTCACATCTTAGCTGTTGAAAGTACAAATCTGTGGATTTTTATACAAAATTTTTCATGAAAAAAAAGGTTTGTGGAAAATAGGATTTTAGTTTTCTCTGGTCAAATATAAACCAAGTGTTGTATTGTGGAATCTTCTCAGCATGCTTGTAAATGTAGCAGTATTGACGGCCTAAATCAACCCATACATTTTTTACTTTATGAATATGTAAGCAAACAAAAAGCAACAAGAGAAAGAACGCAAAAAAAATAACTTGTTATAACAAGGAAGGACAATATATATATATTTTACGTCAAATGATACACATGAATAGTTAATAGGAGTTACTTCCCTTGGACTGAAACAAAAGTTTTAATAATGAAGAATTTTTTTATCTGAGCTCATAAAAGTTGAATGAAGTTGTCACTCAAAATGTTCAATTAGAAAGTTGAAGGAATTATAAAACTGAGAATATGTCGAGTAAACTTTTAGCTTCAGAAGGGTTGAATGAGTGAATGTTCCATAATGTTTGTAATGAAGTTTGAAAAGTTTCATAAAATTCAATAGTGTGATTGAACAGTTTTTAGTAAGTTCCAGAAGAAGTTTTGATATTTTAGTTTATTTTTGGAGTTCACCCCCCCACACACACACACACATACACTGCACATAATATTCAACTAATTTAAAATTAGTTATATTGGTTAAATTAAACATTATCTGTTACATTTTTTTTTATCCATATTAATTTTGTTTAATCTCCTAATGAGATCAAGCAAGTCATTTGCAAGTTGAAAAATAAGAGAGAATTAAACTCTGACAATGGTAACTGTTTACTAGTCAGCTACATGTTAAAATTGTTTCATTTACTTTATTTTTTTCCCGTAACAATGTAACATGGTTTGACTGCCCTGGGAAAAATCCTCTTGTGTATCATGTTTAATACAGCCAATGTTTTAGTTGTCTTTTCTGTTTACTCACAAATATAGAATCTTCTTTATTTAAGAGATTGTTATTTGTTCTTCAGTACCATGTCCCTTCATGGTGTGGGCGATTATGACTCTTCCCAATTTGTCTCTCTTTCGTCGCTCTAAGCAATGTTTATATTCTTACTATCCTAAGTAATTTGCATAATTTGGACTCATTCGTGTTACAACACAGCAGCCATTATTGGCATTGTTTGCATACATTTGCTGCTGATTAGATTTGTGCAGAAGATTACCTTGTTACCGGCCTTTTTACAGTTCTTACTTGACTCAATTACTGCGCAACTGAGGACTCATTGTGCGTGCAATCATCAAGATTATTCCACGCAAAATATATGCAAACTATGCTAGTAATGGTTGCCGCCATGCAAATCAGTTCGAACTTTTATTGTCGATAACTCCAAAACAGTAGATTTTATTAAAATTTCTTTGTTATTTTCGAATTAAGCATGTAAATTTACACCTAAATATAACTATTTGGGATATTTTTATTAGATATTTAGTGCAGGGCTTAAAAAGCAAATTACCCACTATCTTTCCCATGCAATTTACACAAGCTGCTTCTTTTACCTTCAATATGTCCAAAATTTATTGCATAAAATACAATTATGGCACAAGGTCCAAAGGGGGGAATGGGTTAAGGCTGGTCGTCACTCTAATCCATTCACTCATTACATTTTGAACATCCACCATAAGATCTCATCCATCAACACTCACTCCCTATATACCATAATACCGCATGCATTCAGGGAAAACTACAAAACACACCCCATGACATAAAAATTTCATGAGCATAAAATTCTATATATAAAATTCTATAAATGATATGCAGTGTGTGGGGGGCGGTGAACTCCAAAAATAAACTAAAATATCAAAACAAAATAACGATAACTGATGAGGTAGACCCGTCAAACCCTCAAAAGATTTAGGCCGCTGTATTCTGTAGCTTAGATGTGGCACAAGGCCGAAAGTATGGGGCACCTAGTGAGGATCGAACTCACTACTCAGTCGTAATTGTTCTAGCGAGACAAGCTTGCTAACCATTACACCGCCCTTTATCTTCAACATGTCCTGTGAGTGTCAAATTATCCAAGCCTTAAAAAATTAAATCAAAACTTTATTTTATCAAAACTTTATTTTATCAAAACTAATACAGGAAGTTGGTGACAGAGTTACCTACCTTGCGTTTCGTGTGTTGATTTTTTTTTCTTTTTGCGTGTGTGTCTGTATTTTGGCTTTTAAACAAGCTGACGTGACGTTTACAAAAAGGAAAAAAAAAAGAAAAACACGACTAGATTTTTTGTTTTCTTTCATTATCTCAGGTTAGTCTGATTTTCATTTGATTTATTGTCTTTTTAATTTTGATTAACTGACATTTTTTTTCCATTTTTACAATCGTGGTGTTTTGGTCTGTTTGTTAGTTAAACTGACGCAGAACAAGAAAACATTTTTTATCGTTTTTTATTACCTTAAACATCATTATTAGTTGAAACTTAATCAAATATTCCAATTATAATAGTTTTTCTCATATTGTGGAATAGAAGCAAAAACATTTAACATTTTATAAGTGGTGAAAAGAAAGAAAATAAACAAAACAATCCTAATTAATTTCGATCTTTTTATTTTACATGATGGACGTTTCTTTCCATAATTTACATTTTATTTACACAAATTCAAGAAAATTATAAAAGTTTCAAAAATTAAATTCTGTAGTTTAATGAAAACAAAACAGAATCAATAAACATTTTATTTCTTAAAATTATTTTGTAATGAAAATTAATTTTTTCACCAGTTTTATTTTTAGTTCTTTTTTTAATTTTGCATGAAATTGAAAATAATTTTCTTTTGTGTATTGTCATTAATGTCATATTGTGTTATCTTGAGATTTTGAAGAAAAATAGGTTTTTCGAAATGAACACTTTTTTACTATTTATTTTATTTTTATTTACTGTCCAATCCAAATCAATTTTGTAAACCTGGGATCGATTTTTGTTTTTTTTTTTCAAATATCTAGATTTTAAAATAGGAAAGACAATTTTTTAATTGTAGTTTAAAAATGTAACAAAAAAACCAGTTTCAAAGCCATAAAGTTTCTAAGAACTCTTTATTTAATTTAATTAATTATCTGAAGTGGGATTTTGATCACAAGACAACCCAAAATAGGAAACATGTCGAAAACAAAAACTTCACTCCAAGTTGTTTTTTTTTTTTTTAATACACAAATAAATAAAGTATGTCAGTCAGGTTTCTCTATCGTTTTAAAGTTTAAAACGATAGAGAAATTTAAAGAATTCAAAAGTAATTTCAGCACTGAATCAAGATAAACAAAAAAAAAAAAAAACTTAATTTTTCAAACCCCCCCAAAATTGAAATAACAGTCAATGAATGATTTTTTTTTAAATAATAAATATAAATTTCTTTTATTTGAAAAAAAAAAAAAAAAAAAAAAAAATCTCATGATTTTGTAAAAAGTAGATTACGGTTCGGGTTGTGGTTCAAATATGGAAATTAAAAAAAAGCATTTTAAAATTTTTAAAGTTTAAAACACACCCAAGTAAAAAAAATTAAGCAGGCTTATGCTTGCAAAATAAAAAATGATGATGGAATTCATTGCCAGTCATTTTTAATGAATGAAATATCTCTAATCAATCAATTTATAATTGATTTGTCCAAGAAGACAAATTTTGTTGCTCTTTTTTACTACTTAACTATTTTTTTTAAGTTTTTATTCTTTGTGGAATATTCTTCCTTCAGCAAAAATTTGAGCAGATTTGAATTGTTTTCTCCCCTGAGTCCTAAAAAAAGTGAGAATAATTATTATAAAAAGCGCCTTTTTTTAAGTTTGGCTTATCTACAAATTTGGAGGCTATTTAAAATTTTAAATAAATATAAATAACTACAAATATTCAATGTTTTATAACAGATGAGCTTAGCTTTTCCATTAAGAAATATTTAAACACCAAATATGAAATGAATTCTAAAGCAAATTCAATCATCAAAATTTCCTTTCCATTTTTTTCAATTTTATAAATAAAATGTATTAATCCGAGTGCTACACAATTCATATATAAATGGTTAACCATCCTCTAAGCGAAATCATTGTAAAGATGACTTCCTATTTGTTATTTCTAAATGAGTCTCAAACAACTCAACTCAATCAAGATAATCGCCTTGGTCTCAATACGAAAACGCCATTCTCATAAAACTTCTGACCTAGTAATCTAGTTGTTTATGCTTTAGAATTTAAAGCATATGATTAACAACTAGCTTTACTAGTTCAGAAAAATTATCTTTCACTTCCGTCATTAATTTTATTTGACAAATTGCATAGAAGATTTAATAATAATTTTAAAAAATACAATTTACCAACAAGTTCAGTGCATACAAACTAAGCCTTGACCAACATAATTTTGGTGAGATGCAGACAGAATGCACTTTGTGTGTAAACATCACATTATTAGATGTGTGTATGAATGCAGTCTCCATAACTTCTAATTTTAGGTAGAAATACAGCATGGCTAGTTTAACAATTATTTACAGTTAATTAATTAATAACGTGTTTAGTTTACTGGTCAAAATATTTAAACAAATATTAAATTTTTGTACACTATTTTTACATTATTCGGACTATTGTCCTCATCTTTGTCACCATAATGTTTCGGCCGTTGTATGCTTCGGTCTTCTTCAGGTGGTTGGAATGTTGAACTTAACCCTTTATTTCATTCACTGGATAGACTGTTCTAGTTCCACGTGCCATGTTTAATGAATGTCAGTTATCAGTTATCTCCTGTTAATTCCCCTCTCCAAGTTCTCCACTGTCTTTATCGGATATTGAACTCACAATCTTTTGGGTCCTGTCACTGGATCTAACCAACGCCTTTATCCACTGTGCCATGTGTAAATATGGTGACAAAGATGAAGCCAGTAGTCTAAAGTGTACATAATACCTCATCTCAAAAATATAGATATTTAAATTTTTAGCAGTGTTTAACCTTTGAACCTGTAAAAATATGATGTGTCAAAAGGAAGTTTTTTTGTTTGTTTTTTTTCCTGTTGACACTGCTATACTATCTCAACTCCCTCAGCAAAATTGATTGTTTTAAAACACTGTTTAAAATTTTAATAATAAAAAAAGTGTTATTGTTACACACTATTTAGTTGTTAGATTGTTTATTTATAAGGTTACAAAATAGCGGGTTTTGTTATTAACTGTCTTTAAGATATTCTCATCAGAAGAAATTAAGTGGTATTCAATCTGGTGGATATGGTGAGTATTTAACACTATTTCTGTGCCTAATTCATTTGTTGAGATGTTAAAGAACTGACATCACAATGAAAATAGGGAGGTGTTCCATCCTTTTTCAAAATAAAGCTAAAGTATTTATTAAAAAAAATACATCAAAACCTATTCACTCTCATGATTATATATAAATAATGATACTGCAAATATAAAAGCATATGCAGCCAGTAAGCAGATGAACACACACACATATATATATATATATATATATATATATATATATATATATATATATAATGACATCTGATGCATGCTTTTAGCATCTTCATTCAACAGCCAACAAGAAAAATGCAGATCAGACCTGAAATAACATTTTCAAAATAAAATCACACATTGAGGGATTAAACAGGGATTTGGGTTTACTCAGAGAATATAATTCCAACAGGGATCCTTCTAACCAATAACAAAAACACTCCTTGGAAGAGTGAATCTTCTTTGTTTATTTCTCATCTCATTGAAAAAGGACACATGCATGTCGGAAAATTCCTACTTTAAAATCTTGTGCTTCAATTTAGTCAAAAGGCTAATATATAATAAATATTATCAATCTTATTTCCAATATTGTTATCATTATGTTGTTATTTTTTATTCCTCAAGTTATATTAACCAGCCTATTAAATCTACATATATACATACATACAATGCAATGCAGTTGTGTCTCTATGGGTCCTGTCCTTGGGCCAACATTTAGCAATTTTTACATGACTAATTTATAAAATAACGTACGCAATACCACAAAAAAAATCCATTTACTTAAGATATGTAGTTGACATTCTCATTTTAGTCAAAGACATAGACAAAATACATGAACTATAAGAGAACTTTAAAAAAAAAACCTCTGTACTTCAGTTCATATATGAACTTAACAAAGACAAAAAATCCTGTTCCTCAATGTATTGATAGACAGTAGGAATAATAATACATTTACTACGTCTCCTTATAAAAACCAACTAGTATAAACATATGTACTTTCAACTACAAAAGTGAATGTCTTAACTATTACAAAATAACTATTATGCAAAACTTAATAAACCATGCAAAATCAAAGTCTTCAACTAAAAAAGATTTTCTTCACTGATTTAAAAAATATTAAACAAACCCTTATTAATAATGGTTTCCCTAATTACATTGTTGAGGAACGAATTAGACAAGCTATTAGGAATATTAACATAAATAAAAATACAATACATCATCAAATAACTCTAAACATATCAAATTACTATATTGTAATCAAATGCATTCCAACTATAAACAGGAGGAAAAAATTCTAAAAATGCTCAAACACTAATATATCCCCCACTGATCCAAGTAAAAAAATATAGAATTAATCATATACTATACTAAATTTAATACAACCAACCTAGTTGTCCAAAACAACTCTTCTCTGCCAACTAGCACCTTGCAAAAGGCCAACATTGTATAACAATTTAAATGTCCTCTAGGAGATTGTATCTCTGATAAAAATGTCAATACGTACGTTGGCTTTACTATGACGATGCTAGCAAAAAGACTTGCATTTCATTTGGCTGAACATATCTCAATACATCAGCACTTAAAGGAATACTCATGCCCACACTCACAGATTAGACGAATATTAGTTGAAAATACATATATATTACATAAAAACAATAACAAACAAAATCTAAAAATCATTCAAGCCCTTTATATAAGATAATTAAAGCCCCAAATAAATAAAGTCACCTATGAGTATAGCAACAAAGTCCTTAAATGCTTACGGAAAAAAAAAATATATGTATGAACAAAAAAGTTACTCCCCTTACACTGGAAAAAAAAACAAATGAACATGTGAACTTTAAACTTTGAAATCTAGAATGCTGCATAAGCAGTAAAAAACGAACATTTGAAATGTCTTAAATTTGCAGAAACACATAAACATATTCATAGACAACTTAAGCCCCTGAAGATGGTCTCAGATGAGATTGAAAGTACTTGGGAAAATAAAAACTATTCAAAAGAAAATTTTGGTATTTTTCTTACTCAATTTTCTAAATCTACCAAAAAATTAAACTGCAAACTTGAACAGATCACAACAAAAACTAATTGACATGATATGTCTAAATTATTTAACCAAACCTGTTTGAATACATATATATTTCACTTCTTCCATAACTTAGTTTCATATGCTCACATTTTTTTCTGGGCAGCTGCACAGATGTCAGGCAGAGGATGGTGGAAAAAAGAGGTTATTCCTATTGGGAACATATCACTAAGATGTGCTACTTAAGAGGTTCACCTGTATGTAGTGAAGAAGAAAAGCAGGTGAATAAAGGCTTTCAAATTATTCCACACCAATGTTCCTAATTAAAAATTTATTTTTATACCTGCATTGATTCTTACCTCCTGTTTAGCATTTTGCTATCAACCATGCTCTGTTTTTCTTGAGATACACAAATTACATTTACTTCCTTTACTGCTAAATACATACACAGTACTTAAAATTTTTCACTCAACAATGGGATCTGACATGCTTGCTTCTTTTATCTTCGAATAGTATATGGACAACGTTATGCCATTTTTATACTTTTCATTGTCTATACTTAGCTTATAATTGTAAAATCTCTGTTTCCATTCTTCCTCTGCAGTTTCAATGTAAAATTATTTGTTGTCCTTGCTACAGATTATGGCCTTGTAAACTACATTTTTTGTTAAACATTTGTCCCTAAGTGGATGGTCTTATTTGCTTTTGCAGTTGCATGTCCTAGCATTATTGATTGTATTATTAATTGATTTCAAATATTTCATTGTTGTGACTGCTGAAAATTTTTTTTAGCAGTTTGTTGCCAGAAAAATGCTTATTTGGTAGTTAAAGGAATATTTTTGTGATATTAGTTGTTACTGCATGATTGAAAGGGAAATTGAACCAAATTATTCTCTTATTTTTTTATTATTATTTTAACTTTTATTTACTCTGCAGTAGCTTATGCTGTTATGATGGCCATGTTCAGCCAATGCCTACTGGTAATTGGACTTGGCTTCATCAAACACCTTTTCACTGGCAGAATTCATTGATAAGAGTGCTTCTGCTGATTTAAGTATATGCCATAGTATAACCAGTGGGTGGTTGGAATCTTTTTGCTTATATATATATATATATATATAATTTAGCGCTTGAAAATATATTTTCAACTGAGCACTGTTGAATGACAAGCTAACTCTAAAAACAACGATCACCTGCGTAAATGCAAAGCTCTTCAGTAAAATGAATAGAGCACTATGGCTGCTTGGTGTTTGTTTACGTTTGTAAAAACAATATGCTACATTTGGCTGACTCGTTCTGTCGGGTGAAGATGGCTCAGTGGTAGAAGCTCAGACTGACACCAAATTGGCAGGGCTTGAGACATTCAGTTGTCTAGTCGCACTGAGGAGCTGTGATACAGCAAAACAGTACTGTCTGCGAATGACATATATATATATATATATATATATATATATATATAATAAAATATAGTTTTAAAGTATGCTATATTTATGGGTTAAAGTGCCCAGAGGTGACAGTGTTTTATGTTAATGTAATCATGGCCTGATGATTGTGTTTAGCATAAAACAAACTGTCACCTCTGGGTGTTGACGTCAATGTCCACTTTTATATTTACACATACACGCACACAAACAAAAATAATGGATTCAAAGTACTTAGAAAATATACATTCAGCTTTTTACTTTGAAATAAATAAACAAATCAGATATGACTCAAAACAATTTTTGTTCAATAGCTAAATATTGTGGCTTTATGTAATATTCCTCAAACAAATTAGATTTAATGATTTGAATTAATGGCATTTTTCTGGATCAACTGATTTCATATTTTACATGTATGCTTTTCTTAAATCTTTCAAATGATTATTTGAGATGAAACAGATCAATTATAAATGGAAAAAGCCATGATAAATTTGGATCATAAAAAAGATGAAAAATCTATTCCTAAAGTATTCCTCTTTAAAAATGATGCAACTTCTGATAGAGCAGCTGTTCTCAACCAGAGGGGAATTTTAAGGTTTCAGTGGAGAATAAGTCCCACAAATTAGTAGATCCAAACTTAAGATATTGATCTTTTTACAAACTACAATGTATATTTTGAGTCAGGTAATCTTGGAAGGAGAAAATAACATTCTGATATATCATGAAAAGGGTGCATGGTCTAAAAAAACTTAGAATGCTTGATTGCATTCTTGTTAATCACAGTGAAGAGAAAATAATTTAATTGATCTTATTTTCTATATTATTATTTGATTTCTATAATATTGAGGAGATTTAAAATGTTTCCAAAAGTTTTTTTAAGCTCTGTTATGAGATAAAATAAAAAATTAAATATTCATTTCTGTTCATTAGTTAATGTTGTCTATTATTAAGCATATGCAAAAGTCTCCAGCAAAAAAATTGATTTGCATTTGTGTATTTAGTCTATAGCTTTTTAAAAAAAATATGAACACTGAGAACTTTTGAACACACCTAATGTTCATGTGATTGTCTTCAAACATTCTGTATCTGATTCCATCACACAAAGATTTTTCTGAAATTTTGCACTAATTATAGATAAAAAAATTATTTACAGCTGTAGTTTTGAGATGAGATGTGGCCTTTTAATGTTTTTTTTTTTTTTTTTAAACATGTAGCCTTTTAATATATTTTAAAAAGTCTTTTAATATTTTTTTTATATAATGTTATATTATTCTTTGACTTTGAATCATCAAGAATTCTTTGATGTATGTAATTATTTTTAGTTTATTTGTTTATCATTTTTGCAGAAATGTTTGAAACATAAAGTTTGATGAAAACATTCACAGAAATGGTGCTACTTTGGCATCTGCCTCCAACGTGCCCCATATCTTTTAGACTGGCCTTGGAAATAACTGTTAAAGTATAAAACATTTGCTAGGAAATCAATCTGCACTCACTGAAAAGTAAAAAAGAAGACAACTTGTTCTAGAAAGAATGAGGATGTTGATGAATTCTAGTCATTTGTCTGATAAACTGTTCAGCCACCATTTGCACAATAAAACACAGTATGTTTCATTATTCACTGACTTTTGGCTTGAAAGACGACGGTAAGTGGAAATATTTATTTTAAAATAAATCATATTTAAATACGAAAAAATTGATGACATGAAAGTTTTGGTGTTTTAACCAATAATCTTTTCAAATGATTTCTTATTTTTCTGATTGTCTAATAACTTTTCTTGAATAATTAAACTTTGTCATAGCAAAGTATAATTTTCCAGAAGTTTTTCATTTTCTGTAAAATGTCTGCATTGTATCCTTCTTTACAGAATATTCAAATTATATAAACTTGAGAATGAAACTTCATTCATTTGCATATTTTTTCTTTCATAAACTAAAAAGGTTGAATAAAGAAAGGCTTGAAGCAGTAACACATGCTAAATATTCAGTTAAGTGCTTAATTTTCTCTACAAAACTGAAGGGTTTTGTCACTTGCTCAACCAATGTTCATTCTGGAAGCTGATGATTTAGGATTTGCTATAATAGCTTTCTGTATTATTTCTTTTCTTTTTTCATAAAATTTAAATATATTTGTAATAATTTTTTAATTACATAGTCAATGAAAAAATGTTTTGATGTTGACTAAAGACAAAAAAAAATAAATATTTATTTTACTGTTTATTGTTTATACAAAATTAACTGGTTTCTAGTCCTCAAAATATTTTTTACTTTTAAATTATTTTAATAAATATCCCATTTTTATTGATTTATTTTTATTTTCATTATCAGCAATATAGGATTTGTAAGAATCTTGATAACAATAAAAGTTAATGATTAGCTCTAAAGCTGTTATAACCTAGGCTGTGTTAGATAACCTTGCTATTGATTTAATAAAAATTAATTTTTCTAGTTTGTGGTTTTTACTTAGTAATTGAAGTATATTTTCTCAGGTGAACATTTATTAAGCTCTTGTAACTATGAAATTACAAAGTCAAAAAGAAAATGATCCTAGTTTATCAAATGATATCCAAGAGAAATCAAATTTTAATTTTTAATATTTTAGCAAAACCAAAAATAGTTATTCTATTAAGTTGCATCAAAAGTAGTTTAGTTTTTTTAATCAGATTTTCATTGTACAATGAAAATTAAGCTGATGTAATTCTTTTTCATTTGGTATCTTTTCATGATTCTAGTTCTTCTGAAAATTTTCAAGTGCTGATGGTTAGTTTCTCCTTGATGTTGCATTTTAAAGTATCCTAATCAACAACTGGTGATCATACATTTCTGTCACTACCTTTTAACATACTTCAACTACATTATACCTCATCTCAGAAATATAGACATACTTCAACTAGTTTGGAGAAATACAGTCAGATATTGTTTCATTTCCTTCCATTTTCCAAATTCTGTGAGCAACTTCAAACCTAATTCAAAATAAGGCCACAACATTTCCAGAATTTCAAAACTTATCTGCCATTATAACATCAGAAGCAAAAGGTACAACTGAATAGTATTGATAATGATGATGATTTTAATAATAATAAAATCATCATCATTATCAATGCTACTCAGTTATACTGTTTGTTTCTGATGTTATAATGGCAACAAAAACATATAACATGTTTACTTACATTATTTACATTATTCAGAGTGTTATCCTCATCTTCATTGCCATATTCACAAAGTTTCTTCCGTTGTATGCTCTGGCCTTCTTCAGGGGATTGGAATTTCAAACCAAAACCTTTATTTCATCCACTGGGGTAGATTGTTCTAGTTCCACATGACTAGCCCCTTCTGGATTTCTCAGTTATGAATATGGCAATGAAGATAAGGATAACAGTCTGAATAACATAAATAATGTAAGTAACCATAATACCTCATCTAATAAAGATATCTGTCTGAATTTCTGAGATGAGGAATTACCGTTATTTACATGCAGGCTATTTTTATTATCACATTTTGGCCGTTGTGTCCTCTGGCCTTCATCAGGTGCTTATCAATCCAGTCAACCTTCTGGAGTTAGATTGTTTTCATTCTGCTGACCATGTCTAGGGATATCTCCTTTAGTTTTTATTTAGTTCTGCTCACTTATTGCTCAGCCTGTTTCCAAATACACACTTGCCAAGAATGGATTGAACTCCTAATTACTATAACACCAAATTCACAAAGCAACACTTTAATCCACTATACTATGATCAGTGGAACAAGAACAATCTATCCCTGTAGATTTAATAAAGGGTTCACTTTGAAATTCCCTGATGATTACCTGGATCAACAAACACATAATGAAGGCCAAAATGGCACAACAGCCAAAACATTGCGATAACAAAAACAAAGATGAGGACAATAGTTTGCATGTAAATAATGTAAATAAAACAAAAATATTTCTGACACACCCTAAAGTGAAGTGTGCTGAAAAGTTCTCAGCTCATCCCACTTCCAAAATATTAGTTTGTTTTAATCCTTTCTTTGTTGAGCCAAGAACTGTTCAGCACCCCTTCATATAGAAAAATAATAATAGTAATAATATGGTGGATTTATAGTTAATCTTCAGATGTATATATGACATAAACTGCAAAAATGCCCTAATATTTGTAATTGAAAATGTTTCCCCAGGCAAAATTAGTTAATGATAATAATTTACTTTTTACTCCTCACATTCCTTTTATATACATTTTTATGTATCAAAAAGGTTTTTTTTTTTTCATTATTTTTAATTGAAAATTTATAAAACACTTGACATTATTACAGCTATATGAATCATTTAAAAAAAATGCATGCACAGGATTGGTCCAATGACATTTGAAAACAGAAAATGTCAAATATTTTTTAATGATAATAAAAGAGTTAAAATTACAATTTATATAAGATGCCTTGAATTGTCAGAACACCAAAGTTTCTCTATATTTTCAAATTATTATTATTATTTAGAATTTGTATTAATTTCATCTCGAATTAGAAACCTTTCCTGAAAGAATCATAAACGTTTTTTTTTCTAAATTTCATTTTCACAGATCTCAAGATGCCATTTGGTCTTTCCTTTGCATAATCTTTTTAATGGTGCTTATGTTGGGCATCATATGGTATTATGGTTTGTTTAACCGCAAAACAAAAAAATATATATCTGTGCATGAGGACACCTGTCACTATACAACTGTCAACAGTAAGGATTACATTTTGTACTGTTATTTTCTTTAAACTGTTTTGTTCTTTGTTTAAAAACATGTTGCAATATGTCAATGCCATAATGTCTGAGAGGGAAATTAGATAAAACATTATAAAGATACTGGCTAATATAACCACAAGTTAACTGACTGCTTCACCATGGAGCATAGCAAGTTCAATCCTTACTGGATGCTACATCTTTGTAACCCTGTTCCAGACTAAGCTACCCTTAGAAAATTTGGGCATCTTGCCATGAAATAATGGTTATCAAGCTATTTGTCATTACAGCTACTGTCAGTCAATCTTACTGAGTGCTCTGTAATTGCAACCTTGTACCAAACTAAGCTTAATAAATACTTGAACACCTCACCATAAATTTAATCTCACATACCATTACTGCAATAGTGCATTTTGTTCTGAATGCCCCTTGCTTGTAGTATTATGCTTTATTAAGCTAAGTTTAGTAAATATTTATACAGCCACCAATTTTCCACACTCCATAAGATCTAATTTGATTTTAACAAAAATCCCTTATGGATATACATTGAGCATATTCAGTATCAAGTACAACAAATAGATTAGTTAAATATTTTCACAGATTCTTTTATTAATACATTTATTCTTTTAAATAAAAATTTTAAATATTATAAAGATTCTGTTAAATTTGCAGTTTTCCAAATATGTCTAACGTCAAAAAATTACTAGTATTGTTATAAAAAAATTTGGAAATAAAATTTATATGCCATTATTTTTCATGTTTGAAAGATAAAATTAGAAAATAAATTTTCAGAAAACATTTATAATCTTAGATATATGCATTTGAGTGTTTTTTTTTGTTTGTTTTTTTTTTTTTAGATTAATTATTTTCACTATGATTATTTTATTACTAATTTTATTCCATGTTAGTTTTGTTATTTTGTTTTTATGTTAACTGAAGATGTTTTCTAATGTTCATAACAACAGAAGAATTCATGCGGTAAATATATAGAATTGTTTAACAAGTGAACTTATGTCTTCTAAAGCATTTCAGTAACCTGTATAAAACAAATAATAAAGGAAGAATGGTATTGGATTGCTGTAAATCCTTAAAACAAAAGACTCTTCTAAATCATAACTTCAATTATTAAACAATAAATTAAAATGAATTTCTTTATTTTAAACATAATATTTAAGCTATATAGATGAGGAAAAGATAACATACAAAAATAGCTTCAAATAAAATAAGATCCCACTTTGAGTCAGTTTTTTCAGTCAGTTTTTGTTTGTTTATTGGTTTTTTGTCATGTAGAAGTGGGAACTTCAAATTCACCAATACAAAATGGGCTCTTCAGTGCTGTAATATCAGCACTAAAGTTTCATTGCCATAAAACAAAATATGAAGAGTTTTCGAAAAATGTCAAAAAATCAATGTAATTTTGTTTAATGTATACATACATATATAAGTTATTCATACATAAATAACCCTGTAAATTTTTTTTTTTTTTTTTAGGAATACTATGCTAGTTTAGTGACTGTATCAATAAAATGACTACATCCTGGTATATTTTCATGCTTTCATACATCAGAACATCTACTATTTACTAAAACAAACAAGTATTCTAGTTCTCTATTTACTTCTGTTTTATATTTGTCACTGGCTTGGCTCTGCTTCTGGCCAGGTCATTAAAAAAACATGTTGCCTAGAGATCTGTCTCTCAGAGAACAGCTGCCCATTGCAAGAGATGGGGTTGGGGATACGCACTAATATTAACTGCAGCAAAGAACAAGGCCCCAGATATTTTTTGTCAATTCTCCACATCATAAAAAATATCTTATGTCATATTTTTCATTCTTAGATATGTAATATAAATATTTTTATCTTTATTATTGAATAAGTAGTTTCAGCAAAAAAATTATTAAAAAGGTTAATGTCATTTTTGATTATTACTATCTGAGCAAATTATAATTTGCTTTGTGACATTAAAAAAAATGATTTTTCCTCACTTATGTATTTTTTTTTTCTCTATGGTTTAAAAATTTTTTTTTTCTCTTTGTAGAATTGATTCAAGCAAAAGCCAAACTTCTTCCAATGTTTCACAAGAAAAAAAGAAAGTCAAAGAAAATTATTGAGGACAGTGATGTGTCAGTTGATACAGACTATGAAGATTTCTGAAGTAAACAAACTCGGATAGTGCTTGCACAATTAGGGGAAAAAAGTTCTATATCAACAACGTCATACTGGAAAATGTATCACTAAAAAAAAACTTAGCTTATGTTAAAGAATGAATGAGAAAATTGAACAGCATAATTCCAGTATGTGAAAGGGTCTACCATCATTTTTTGTTTTAATTTCTGAGAAGAATTGTGTCCCAGAATAGATTAAAAAATTCACTAATACTACAATTCTTATGTTACATTCCATTCTCCCACAATATGCCAACTGAATTTAATCTTTACAGATAAAACCATTGCCAAAATACATTCATGTTAGTTTAAGTTGTATATTTGTACATATATTTTTCTATTGGAATTCTATAAAAGCATTTTTAAATAATATAAATACAATCACAACTCTACATATTCTATTCTTATAAGATATATATATACACTTTTGAAATTGTGTGTAGTATACACACTATTCTAAAGTACACCTCAGTGCATGCATACAAACATTGCTTTTTACTGATGTTATACAATGAAAGAAACCGGAGATGAATTTTCCTGATTGTCTCAGTTTTACAATTTGCATGCTATGTTAAACAGATTTTTTTTTCTCGTGGAATAAATTAATGACTTCTGTTCAGAACAAGTGGTGAGCATCATGAATGAAAAAAACAATCAACTTCCACTGATATGAATACATTCATATCTCTGTAAAATTCAGTATATCAAAATAATATAAATCTTTATTTTTGAAACAAGTGTTGTCAGTTCTCTGGTAAAAACATCAGTTTTCTGGCTGATATTATTTTTAAAATGATTGGTTTATATTCAATTTAAGGAGGAGTTATCTGGAACATGCACAAACCTGATTTACCCATAATTAATTACAGACAGTACATCTTTATACATGTGATATCTTGTAGATCCAACAAGTATGCGTACCAAGTCAACTACATTACAATTCTAATATCATTTTAGAATTTATTTGGATCACTACCTCCATTGACTGTAGCCACTATTTGTCATTTCTTTACCAATTATTATTATATTTTTTTGGTTTGTATTTAAACATAATGGTGCTTCATAAAATTATTTTCAAATTTCCATGTCTTTTTGAATACTTTTTATTTACTTCAATACTCAGTAACATTTTAATAAAAATCAGTTTTTTTCTTATTCAAAATTTCAGCACAAAAATCATCTAATAATATTTAACTGTCATAAAAATAACTTGAGATATTTTTTACTTATTTACTTATACAACTGCCATGTTTACTTAACAATTATATATGGAATAAGAAAATGAATTGAAATTTGGAAAAGCTTAATATCACAGTTACACTTTTGTTTAAAATATATTTTGTATAGTTTTCATTTGTAACTTTTTGCTGTACTAGTATTATACCCTTTGTACTTGTGACACAAGGTGGTATTGTCTTTGTTATGACATTGGCAAACTTAAGATGTTTATGAAGTTGGAAGGTGAAACAATCAATTACATGAAAGAGCATAATAATAATTGAAAAAAATTATTAAAAGATTCACATCTGAAAACCTAATATTAACCACTTAACAAATATCAATTTCATATATGTGACCATTTTTAACTTGTATTCTAAGACTAACAAACTAAAAGTGATAGCAGCCATGAATTAGTCTGGGACTAATCCAGATACAATCCTGTTTTCTCTAAAAACTCTAACTGAACTGAGAATTAATTATCTAAATCTGTTGATCTATTATTAAATTGATTAATAGAAATTCCTAAAAAGAAAAAATAGTGTTGTTGAAGTTATTGAGTTGATAACTAAGTTCTTGTTGATCAGCATGGGAATGACTGCAGAACACTTGCTCCTCCTTTTTATTGGCAAAAAGCACACAAATGCATGCTGGGATTCTTTTTCTTAACCAATAAAATAGGCCAGTTTTCAGTTTGACATGACTCATTCCCAATCTGCCGTGTCTAGAAGACAGAACACTACATTCGCTTGTCTGAACTTGCTTTAGTGTCAACCAATTCTTAATTTGCCTTGCATTATTGTTTGCTTGCTTGCCTGATATTATTTCATTTTTGCCCCTTTTTTTTCTTTTTATTGCAAACTTTGTTAATTCTGTTTGTTGGACAGTTCTGTTCTTTATTCTGTATTTGACCATGGCTACTCACTCCACAGTTCTTAAGCAATTAACTCAATCTGTAGAAATTAGTCAGGTGTGTGCAAAAGTTTCTAGGTAAAATCTAGTTTTCCAAAAAGCATGCTGGGAACTTCTTTTTTTTTTCCACCCACCTAATATATCAAATGACTTAAAAGTCAGTTGAACTAGAGAAAACTTTTCAAATTCAAGAAAAACTCTTTCTAGGTATTTCTAAAATATATTTCAATGAACTTTATGATAATCCAATCAAAATTTTGTTCTACAGATTGCAAGCAGAATCAATCAGCAAATATTTAAAGACTGAAATAGTAAAAATCAACTCTCAACTGAACATTACAATTGTTATTTCTCTAATAAAAATAAGAAAAAATGGATTTATTGAACTGTTGAAAGGATTACTTAAATTGTGATGGATAAAAAGTTGGAAGTATATAAGTGATATTTTAAAAGTAATGCCTCCTATTTCTTTCCATGGAAACATTTTTTTATCATTTCACCTAAAGCAAGGTGAAAAAAAAAGCATCAGATTGGAGGATGAACAACACAAATGGATACAGTGAGTTTTCAGCTATAAAACATAGTTTATCATCATTGATTATGTATTTTGAAGTGTTCTGTTTCATGATTTGACAGCTGTACAGCACTTCCAAGAAAGTTGCTTGTCATGAATATCCTGAAATGAATGACCCACCACTTAAATATGCTCTCATTGATTAGTTTCTGTAAATATTCAGTAAGTGTGAATAACCAAGTGTTAATTTTTCTGCATGAAACACCATATATACTCAAGTGTAGTGAGAGTTTTTATGATCAGTTTAGACAAAAAAATAGGGGGTTGCACTATACACAGGTAATTCTTTTGAAGAGGTCAAAAAAACATGCAATTTCGGTGACTGTTTGCTCTATACACAGGTAATTTATTTTTTGGTGAGGTTAAAATTTATGCTTTTTCAGGCATGGATGAAAACGAACATACACTGTCTAAATCTTTGTATCAGATATTTTACAGTAAGTGATTTATCTCACCATTTTGAGGTATAGCTCTGTACAAAAAAGAAAAAATGAAGACAATTTATTTGCTATATGTCCAGGATGATGCTCAGTACTGTAATATTTTACTACAATAGGTCTATTAGAACTGCTCAGATAAGCTATATGAAAAAATCGGGTTTTTTCAAAAGAAATTCAGAGGTCACACTATGCATACACACAAGTATATACAGTAATTCAATCATATGCCTCTATTTTATATATACTTTCATGTCAGATGTGATTTTGCCAGATTACTATCTGCAACTAGGAAAAAAACAAATTAGGGGTTACTAGCAGAAAGGTTCAGTCTCTACTACTACACCAACATCTACTTCTAATGTCATGGCCAACATAACAAGGAGGCATTCATTTTTATAGCAACCCTCATAAGTTCTAAAAGTAGGAAATGATTTGATATGGAGCTTAAAAGTGAGTTTGTTTAAAAAAAAAAAATATATTGAGATGTATTGGAATCATTTTCAGCTTATTTCTCTTTTTAGTTCTTCCATTTAGTTATTTGATGTAATTTGTAGATTAAATAAGTAATGTGTACAGTTAATAGTTTGGAAACATAAGTATATTATTGAAATTTTAGTTTATCTGTAGTCAAAAAATTTGTTGCTCCATATTTTCTTGTTTATGCCCAACACTTTAAATATTTAACTAAACTAAAAGTAAAATTAAGTAATGATAAGAATCGAACATCTATCTTTTCCCCTTGCTACAAATGAAAACAATTATCTTAAATGTGACTAATTTTTAATATATATATATATATATAAGTGGACATTGAAGTCAACACTCAGAGGCGACAGGCTGTTTCATGCTAGATGCAATTGTCAGGCTGCCAATTACATCTAGTATGAAACAGCCTGTTGACTTCAATGTTCACTCTTATATTTACATATGCTTTGTCTCAGATATTGAGCAACTTTATTCCATATAGATAGCACACCTTAAAACTATATATATATATATATATATATATATATATTCAAACATATCTTAAAATGTATTTAACTACAGAGCTAATTGCAATTTAAAATTTTCTTTCATTTAAAATTGATTTTCTTGTATAATAAACATGTGACATTTCAATTACATCAGCAGAAGATTCTGTTACATAAAGACTGATAATTCACCCCTCTCTTATGTAGTGGATTCTTCTGGTGAATTATAACAATACATATATAGATATAGATTGCATTTTATATATGATGATTATTAAAATGATTTGTGGCAGAAGTAATTCTTCAGATGAACTTAAATCCATTTGTTTTTGTTGATATATTTGTTACCTTATAAATTATTGAAAATTTTTAATAATTTCTCTTAAATATTAAAAAAAAATGATTTATGGATCATCAAATTTAACCACTAAATTTATTTAATCATCATTCACTTACTTTTTTTTTTCTCTATATAAATTTCCCAAAATTTGATTTAGTTAGAAGTTTAATTTTGTAAGAGTTATGGGACTTGTTGCAACTTGAATGGTTTATGTAACTGGTTTTGCAAAAATAAGATCAATCTAAATATTGTATCATGTGCTTATGCTTATATATGTACGTATATAAGTCAGCAACATATGAAAATCATATTTACTTTACAGGAAAAATATTCTCTTAACATTATTTCTATACACTGAATACAACACTTCCCATTAATCAATATACAGTAAAAAATTTAATGATTGTGTCAGGCTATGGATTTATTGATCCATCTTCGTCTGTCTTCATAAAAAAAGAAAGAACAAAGCTTAGCCACAATTATTAGTTGGTTGGGGGTCATCCAGTCAAGATCAAACTGGCTACACTGTTGTTGAGGGCTGTGAGATGAACTTGATAACTACCCTGATGTAGAAAAGCAGCTGATCTTTTCATTCATGTTATTATACACAAGTTATAATAATTTTTATAAGACTCATTTTTAATGTTTAAGATTTGTTACTTCCACCTCCAAATAATTAGATTTTCCAGAATGTTTATACACAAAATATTCCCTCCTGTAAAAATGGAAAACTTCAAAGATTATAAGCTCAAACAGATTTTTATTTAAAATTTCATGTAGACCCTTCCATGCAGCAAGGCATATTGACCAATGCTTGTCTCATTGGAGACATTCTTTTCTCATTCTGAATCAGTTGTAGGTTTGTATGGGGCCAGAGTGTTAACCAAATGTTTAATCTTTTCCACTTCTCAACCTGGCTAGCAACCAACTGTCTTGTAAAGCTAAAAAGTGTTTTAAATGCCCTGCTATTCATCCATAGCTGATTGGTTCACATAACAGTGAAAGAACTAATCCAAATTGATATGAAAAATATGTGTAACAATGATTATACTTCATCACAAAACAAAAATATGATGATTACAAGTTGTAAACCTGGAATAAAAAATCAAAGATGCTAGAATAATGACATAATGAGATTTCTACCTGGTCATGAAAGACTTCTATAGGCTAATAATAATAATAAAGGTAACTTTCAGTGTTTACAGAAGATAAGCTCTTAAAGTACTGACACAAGTTCAAATCCCAGGAGAAACTAATGTGTAATGGAAGTCATGTTGAATAGCAACTCTTCTAGATCCTTCCACATTGATGCTGGTGCGTCCCCCCCCCCCGGTTAGGGTGCTATTCTTGGACCTACTTTGTTTATCATCATCAACAACAGCCTTCCTGATGTCATCAGCTCCTAACTCAGTATTTATGCTGATGACATGAATATTTATTACAGTCTTAATTGTAAGTCCAATAGGTCTGATAAAGTAAAACTGGCTGCAGATCTCCAAAATGACCTTCAATCTGCTGAGTCTGTAATATTATTGATGCTGACCTGGCATCTTGACTTCAGTCACTTTCCTATCACCATTACTTGATTTCCTTGTATCTTTTCTACAAATATTTTCATGGCAATTGTGCTGATAAGCTTTCCTCCTTGGTACCTTGACCACATGAATTTAGGTGTAGTACTGGACTGGCAATTAGGTCTCATCATTTTAAATAGATGTAACTGTAAATTCTATGCTAATAATTTATTTGCTCGCACTTCTGTTTTGGAACACTCTTTCTTCCATCTACGACCTTCAAAAGTTTAAATGCGACATCAATCACTATCTTCTTTCTGAATCCTGTTTTTTTTACTAACCTTTTTCCTCACTAATGTTTCCTCATCTTTTTTCACTCTCAGTAACCTCTTGCATCTCAGTGGCTTGCTTAAAATGAAATGATAAAAAAAAGCTACTTCTTTATTCTGACTTAACAAAGTTGGATTGGCTCATGGTCATATCATGTTGAAACACCATTTCTCATATGATCATTAAAGTTAAGCAACATTGAACCTGGTCAGTGCCTAGAGGGGTAACCCCTGGGGGAATACCAGGTACTGTAAGTGTTGATGTGCTGGTGGTGTAATGGATAAAGGCTCAGAATGAGAAATCCGAGAGACGAGTTCCAATTCCAGTCAGGTTCGTTATGTTCATTTATGTGCAAATACCCTTGAGAAAAGTATGAATCTACCTCTTCTCCTCCCAGGTATAGGTTAAATAACAAGACTTATATCAGAAAATCATTATCTCCAAAAAATACTTCCGAACCGAAAATGTTTCAGCTTTAAATAAACCTCAAAAAGATTGATAACCCCCTAAAAAAAAAAAAATCAATCAATCAAAATTGGACTGCATGAAAATATGATAAAAAAAACCATGAGTTAATTGATTGATTTGTTTAATGGCATATCATCTTAGGCGTCATTTAATGAGAAAATTTAATTTTTCCTTGGAGGTTTGAAGTAATAAAAATATAGGTTATTCGACTTTCACAATTGAATACATGGTAGATAATACGCAGCATATACATGTTTGTTTGGACATGATTACTAGAGGCAGTGATATGTGTGTTTTATGTTGTAGTTTTGTTCAAGTTATATTTTGGAATATAGTTTCGATTTAAGAAATTTTAGGATATTATAATATGAAAGAGTTCTTTCATGTTGGTTGTTTGATTTTGTTTAGCTGCTTATCAACATCTAGAATTTTTTTCATCTAAATAAACACAATTTTATGGCTTTAACTAAATATATTTTTAGCATAATTGTATGCCTTCAAATACAGATAAAATTTATTGTTGGTTATTTTACTATAAATAGGTATTGTTACTAATTTTTTTTACATAAAAATGTATCACTGATATTTTTACAATAAAAATGTATTTATGTACTTTCATAGTGTTTTTTTTTTTTTCGGGGTCACTATTTGGCCATAGTTGGAACCCTAACAATTGCTACTACTCCAAGCCAGAATGGGCCTGGGAACAACAACAGTTAAGAGGTGATTCCATGCCCCTCAAAACTTTCAATCTCCTGATAAGAGGCCTTGCTGCTAGATGTAGTTTATCATCATACCCAGGACTAGAAAGTGATGAAAAATGAATTTCTTTCCTATGCATTTTGTGTTTTGATTTTTATGTACTTATTTTTAGATTGTTTTTAATGTAAAATTCTGTCATTATGCCATAACTGATATCTGCTGACAAAAAAGTTGGTCTATAAATAAGAATATTCCTAAAAGAAAATTGTTTTGCCTCCCGAGTATATGTCCATTTCACGTGTGCATACCTAAAGACAGCCAGAAATGGCTTAAAAGGCAATTTAAAACTATGAAGGCATTCATCTGGATGCCTTTAGGTATATACGTGTATGAGACAGACATGTACTCTGCAGGTAGAACAGTAAAACAGGGATAGTAACATTTGGGGCGAGGGTAACATTAGCATTAGGAGGATGAAAAAACTAAGAACCGCATGCTTGGGCTCATGCTTTTATTGTTTGGGTTCCAGTGATATACTAAGAGCTAACCGGAAGTGGTCAAAAACGGTGACCAATCTAAAAAGTACCTAAACTAAAAAAAAAAAAAAAAAAGGGATAAACAAAGGGGAAGTAAATCAATACAATTTCTGTACTGTTGTAACAATAAAATAGTAACAGAAGATTCAATGAAATTTAGTTATTCAATGATTACTGGATTTTCAAAAGAAATATTACTTTTTATTTAGAACATAGTAAAAAAATATATGTAATACGTTTTCACTATCAAAAATTGACTATTTCCCTTCATTCTTTTAATGTAATCACTCCTTTAAAAAAAAATAAATTTATTAATTATTTGCACTATTTACATCATTCAGACTGTTGTCCTTATCGTTATGATGAATATGGCAACCATCCAAATAGTGTACAATACCTCATCCTAGAAATATAGACAGAAATTTATTAATATTTCAAAATAAGTTGATATCAGTTTGCTGCTCAGAGAAAAATATGAAAAGACTCAAAACTGCCATTTGTAATATACTTATAACTTAGTTGGACTGCATTCATAGAATTGTATTGAAAAGAACATGTCAATGTTACAGTTGGAGTTTCTTACCTGTCAACTCAGTTCAGATATCAATTGGATGGTCAGTCATTTTTCTTTAACCAGTGGTGACGAACATCTGTTTAAATTTATGTTTCATGGGACAGCAGAAGTATGGCTGATCAAAATGACAAAACCTGATAATCCTCTAATCAATAACCACTAAATAATAAGTAATTGAATTGCTCATCTCCTTTGTGTTTATTTTTAAACTGATAACCTGATGTTGCCTTCTTTCCATATATCTAAATTATAATTGTAAAATGTAAAAATTTCACTGAAATATGTTGGACAGTTTCCAAGTTTTTCTCTGAAAGCAAGAACATATGAACATTAAGCAAAATATTCACAATATGTGGATAAAAGAAGGCATCAGTTTAAACTGAAGCCAGGAGAATATGTCAAGCATTCTTTCAGTTAAAGTGATAGGAAAAGTGACACTGGATTTATATTCTTCCTCAGGTCTGTTAAACTGATGGAAAACATTGCAAAGTGATTGGAGAATGTACTTGGTTGCCTAATAGGAAACAACAGTGATTTTTATATCCGAATATCGTGCCCCAGTTGCTGGTTGTATAAATGGACATGACAAATTTATTCAGTTGGGATAAGAAATTCTGGCTTTTGGCTCCAAACATCTCTCCAGGCAAACCTGTTGCAATCTTTAAGCTGCCGTGACTATATGGAGAATATAAACAAAAACAGTTTATCAAATCAAGGGAATTTCCATTACTTAATGCTTAATGTTACACTGGGCTTCTAACTTTGATAAATTGTCATTGACAAGTCAGTTATTAACTGATATCTTTCCCAAGAAATTCTAATATCTGCAATTTCACATTTAAAACTTAAGGCATCTGGTTTTTCTATTCTTTGGTTAAAAAATGGATGATTTTGAAACATAAATTTTTTACCACTGCCCAAGATTCTAACACTTTTGTTTACTTCACAAATATCCATGGTGTTTAGTCTCTCAGTTCCTGCCTTGATGATAAAACCATTCTGAGTCATTATTTTCTTTAGAATTATAATATATTTCAAAACCCCTCAGCCAGAATTTCAGTAAATTCCCTTTGGTCTGTAACCTGACCCACATTACTTCTACACCTCAGTTCAGAGGTTCATGTTTTTTTTCTCGCACTTTTTACACACATAAATGCAGGCTATTCATCAAACCTGAAATCATGTTACAAGTGTAGGAATGCTATTCCAGATAGGTGACATCTTAATAAGTTAACTACTTAACTGAGCAATTAGTACTGTGTTGCTTGCAAAATCTGACACGAGTGATTTTACTGCAGCCAAAAGAGAATTTTACTTCCCAGATGTCTCCAATTATTTCACATAATATACAAGTAACCCAAACAAATATAGAATAACCTTAAATTATAAAAAATGCTTAAAAATATAGTATTATCTTAAGTTTGCACTATTCTTTTACTGTAATCACTCCTATTTAGAAAACTCAAGAAAATAAATGTAACATTTCAAAATAAGTCACTATCAATCATTGATGCTCAGAGAAAGAAAAAACAAAACTTAAAACTACCATTTGTAATATATTCAAATAACTTAGCTTGACTCCAGTCATAGCATTCTATTAAAAAGGATGTCAATATTACACATGTTCAACTGAGAGCAAGTATGTAATTTGATCATATGTATAAGTCCATATCACGTCTTTGACCTTTAAAATTCATAGAAATTGACCAGCTAGCCCTATGTAACTCAGAAATCAGTCATGCCCAGAGAAAGAATGTGAGTGCAGTTGGATATTATTCAACAAAATGGAGTCCATGTATGACTGAAGAAGAAACTCCTCTCATTCAACTTCTAATTCAATTCCCATTCAACTGAATAACTATATGAGTTCCATTTTAATTTTTCTACCATGAAGACAATGTTCACTGGCCTTTTCATGAAGCAGCAAACCTCTTGTAATACATAAATTTGATTGAATAGAATATGGAATTGTGAGCTAGAATCATACATTGGAAAACCAATTTCTCTTTGAAAATCATTTACCCAAAATGAAAATAATTTTAAAGATTTGTTGAAATATTTTTTCAGACTCCTTGTAGAGCTGCAACTATATTAAATGGTATTGCTGGAGTTTCAGTAAAAAGTAAATTTGTACTGACTCCCAAATATCAGCTGCCTTATAATTTGCCCATAACTTGTGCAGTGGTGCAGGATTCATGCTTTTCCCAAATATATTAATATCTTTGGGAAAAGCATGAATCCTGATATGCAGAGTAAAAACAAACTGTCACAGCTTGCATAACCTTTTTTTTTTCCTCCTACAGTTTCAATCATATTTTTCTCTCATTCTTCTTTCAGTTCCAACAATTAAGCATTTACAAATATCTGGAAAGAATTAACTAGAAATTCATAAAATTCTTTCTTTAAGACAAACAAAAAATAAATCAAGTAGTTCACATAAGAGTGTTTTAATAATTGGATGTGATTTTTTAAGGCTAATTTCTTCATCTTTGTTGGGTTTTTTTCTCGTTTGGATGACCATGCACATACCTTTAGGAGAACATACCAAGCTTTATAGAATGAAGTAAAAATAGCAGGGAAAAACATTGGCAAATACAAAAAATGAAAGAATCTGCCCACATACTCTGCTCAGGTAAGTCAATCAGTAAACTGCATGTTGACATTAGTCATTTGTGTGAATCAGAAAAGGGCAGAAGCAGTGAACTTGGGATTTCATAAGCATGGCCCAAGAGTAACAGGCAAAGCTCAATGTCAGGCCATATGATCCTAACAATATAACATAAGAAATAAGTAATCAGACCAATACATAATGGCATGCAATAAATATATGATAATTTTAATTTTGGTGTATAAACCAATAAGTATAATTATTATTCATCAAAATAAAGTGATTATAGGTTTATATAATACAGAAAACAGACAGGAGTTCAAATCCTATAGGTAGCCTGTATAGCATGTATTTTTACACTTGTGAACTAAATTTATACCATTTGATCATCTCAACTTACAAGGAGGTACTGAAAGGTACTCAGACCAACCCACTTACCAAAATCTAACCAAATATCAAAATTTGTTTTGGATGGTCTTCTTGGTTGGACTCAGCACACCCTGATATCATTTTTTTCTTTTCAAAATCCTCTTAATGTTAACAAAACAGTTTAAAAGGCACATATAAGGACAAGTTAGACCTTTTTTTCATTATACTTTTTCCTAAGTTTTAGAAAAAAAAATGTCTATAATTTGTAATTACTATATTTGATGATATATAAGACCCCCCCCACACACACACACACACCTTTTTTCCAAGAAAATATTTTCTGGGTCTTATATGCTAATATCTATTAAGCTAATGTTATCCAGACACAGGAGACAACCTGTATTTGTATCTAGCCTAACTCCACAATACTGTATGATTAAATATAGATGGGGGCGTGGGTTCTTATATGACATCAAATGTAGTAAATAAGATATTTTGGTAATCACTAACCCAAACTGATAATACCATAGCTAATGAATTAATTTTTATCTATAAACTGATGAGTTGGCAAGTAATAATTTTATTTATTTTTTGAAAAGATTTTATCTGATTTTTGTTGCTTTTTGTCACAACATACAAATGTAAAAATAGTCTAAGTATTGCAATAAAAGGCAACAAGATGAAAGTAAAACTAGTCAAAATTAATTCTACTGACAATGATTTATTTAACAAAATGAAACAATAATTTATATAAATTGGGCATCTGGCCTGCTTGATAGATTAATTCAGCATTTCTCAACCTTTTTACCCTTGTGGAACCCTTGAAATAGTTTCCTGGTCTTTTAAATAATATGAGCTTGAAGCCTTTATAACCAAGGATTTTTCAACAATATGCCATACATGTATAGTAATTTTATGAATAGAAAATTAAACAAAAATTACTGAAAAATGCATTAATCTATTTATCATGGTTTCTTGAATAACCTTAGTTCCGGAGACACACCTGTTGAGAAACACTGGATTAAGTAGTTTCATGACAGTAATCAGTGTTCAAACTGAGGTAAAAGCACCATCACAAATACTGATTTTGAAGGTACACAGGTTAACAATGGAGTGTGTTGTTATTGTGAAAGAAACAAAAATATGTTTTAAACAGGAATCAAAGTGAAATGATTTGGATTTACTTGTTAATGGCCCCAGATAATAATTCATTGAAACCATTCTCTTTCTCTTACCTTTTTAATTCACATGAAACACTGAGGATTTCTAATCAGTACTCTTCCATTGAACTAAGAGAAACTCATCACAGATGTCTATAATTATAAGTGGTAATCAAATGGATATGTGGAAAGTAACAGTTATTGGCACAGAAATTAGAATTAGTAGGCAAAGTTCAAATTCTGGCTGAGGTTGTTGCATTAACTTTACACTAATGTCATCAGGATAGGCACAAATCTATTCCAACTATAGGTAAAATAGGACACTGCATTCTGTAACCTTAAAAGGACTAATCTAGCAGGACAACTCTGAATTTAAAACCATAAAGACAACATGAAAACCCTCCACTATCTTTCCTAAGAACACTTACAGCAATTCACAGAGATTAAAGAAAAGGAAGCTGTGGATAACCGTGGTCACTTATGTTATAGAGAGATATGGCCTTAAAATAAAATCAGAAGTTTTAATGGTATTTTTATGAATTTAGGTCAGATTATTCAGCTAGGTAGTTTTTTCTATCAATGAAGTGAAAACTGAAACTTTTCATGTCTGAAATTGTTAATAAAAATAAACACTATAAAAACTATCAATCCTTTTTTGTATATCTTTATTTGGGGGCAAAAGCTGTGTCTTGTATAAAATAAAGATTACATCTGCAGTTTTTAAAAATAAAATTTCTCTTAAACAAGCATTTTTTTTTTGAGAAAAAATAAGTTTCCAACTCATAATTTTTTTTTAATATTTTAGTGACAGAAAAAAGATGTCTTAAAAAATAATAGTAGCTTTTTGTTAAGGAAATAATTCTTAGGCTGTTTCATCACACTTATTTTTGTTGTTTTATGCAAAATTATTAATCAGCATTATCAGAAACTGATACTTTTTTTTTTTTTTTTCAAAAAACAAAACTTTACCAAGAACTCCGTTTATAATAAAAATTTAACAGAAGTCAGGATATTTTTCTGCTGGGGGAGGTGGGGGGGCTTAAGTATAGAGTTAGTTTAAAGCCAAAGGTCACTTATTCAATGAAATTTTCTCCACGCCTTTAGATGCTTCTTTGATTGCATTTTTAACTTCACTTCTTTCCTCATCCTCGTCATAATCGTCGTCATCTTCTGACTCTTCTTCATCGTTGTCGTCTGTGTCGTCTTCGTCATCTTCCTCTTCACCGTAATCATACCCAAATTCTGAACAGCCACCCGATGCACCAGCACCGCCTTCCGTATTCCCATACTCTGAATTGTTGTAGTAATTATAATAGGAATCTTCTTCGTCGTCGTCTGCCTGTCGTCCAAACTTATACCTCCTTACGGACATACTTAGATCCCTGGTCTCTACTGTATCGTGGCTACATTTTGGACAAGGAATCGGTTGACCTCTGCTATACTTAAAGCCCTTACGCTTCACATGGTCATCGCAGAAGCAACTCTTGCACCTCAAACAGGAGTACTGACCATTTCGGTTACAAGAGGCACACTTGTAGGTCTCAGAGTCCAACGTTTGACAACTGGCTTGGTGTTCAAATTGATCATCTTCACAAAGAAAGTTCATACAAAATGAGCATTTGAAGATGCGGCCACCGTGCTCCCACACTCCTCGTTTACACTCAATGCAGACAGCGTCTTGCAAGGGACATGTGCAAGCGTGGGTCTGAAGACACTTTCGACTATGACACACCCACGCCTCACAGAAATCACATATAGCTCCGACCATACCTAATCCAATGCTATGAGTTCCAGGATGTTTGATGACACAGTCTCCACTCTTCATCATGCATTTAGACTTACCGCACTGGGCACACACAGGCAGTCTCTGCAAGGTCGAACAAAGATAGCAAAACGCCCTATTCTTCTGCGGTGTCCGGCATTGGTCACATTCCATTAAAAAGTTACACGGCCTCTCGACTATCGAACGGTCCATGTGGGCAGTCCGAATCTCCTTCTGCCGCAACCTTTGTTTCTCGGCCTTTTTTCTTGCACCTGTTTTCTTTTTTGGCATCTTTGCGATTTATAAAGTAGATTTTACTTCTAACTGATTCCTTATAACGTGATCATGAATTACTAAGTCAGTTAGAATTCTTCGTCTTCCTCTCCAAACCATTCACTACTCGGTGTCCATTCAATTTTGTTCATTTCTAACAGTGGTGTGCGTATAGACAGGAAGTAAATAGAGTTATCTCCCTTGAATTGCAATCAGCGGATCGTGTGATTCAAACTGTGTTCGACTCCTAAGCAGTAGTTGCAGCAAGTGTTTTTTTTCCCAAAAATTTATTAATTATAATAATATAATAATGTGCTCAATTGTTTTGATATCAGAAAAATGAAGTAAAGTACGTTTCGATTATTAAACATTATTTTTCAAAGTCTACTATTCATTAGACCAAGAGGAATAAATGTACAAATTTAATTTAAATTTATTTATCAATTAAAAATATTCTATTTATTTTTACAAATATTTACACATTGATTGATTCTTTTTTTTTCTGTGAAAACTAAAATTGGACTTCTTTTCCATTATACTGTGTAAATTCGCAAAAGAAAAAATATTTCGATTTCGATCAAGAAAAATAATTAAGTTATTTTAAAAAAAATCGAATCTTGATTTGAAATAATTAAGCCGAAAACGTGGATTTTGTTTTTTTGAATAATCCAATTTATTTTAAAAGTTTTAAAATAACTTATTCTCCTTGAAAGTCAAACCATGACCTCCAAAGATTAGTTTTATTAATTGCCATTGTTTATTACAAACGACTTGTCTCTTTGCTGCCAACCGCTTTTTCAGTCTTTTTTGGCGGTTAAGATTTTGAAGAATTTTTTTTATTCTTCATTTTTAGCATGATGAAGTCATTTATTTTTAGATTGAAACTTGAAAGTATCACTTGTTAAAATCTATGACGGCAACTTCTTTTTTAGCACAATGCCGAAATCCATCATTTAAAAGCGAAAAAAAAATATTGTGTTTTTTAGTTAAGAAGTAAAAGTCAATAATTTAAGCCAACTAGAAAACAAAGTTTTTTTTCTGATATGGAACAGCTTTTTATGTTGAATTTTTTAAAGTACATATATTTTCAATCTGATAATTGGTCAACCAACCAAATCTATGCAACATATGCTAACTTTTGGATGTGAGTTGAGAAGGAAGTGATTGTCACTGTTAGAAAAAGAAAAGCTGAGAAATTTTGATGTATTTTATTATTATTGAAGGGGAGGATATTCGATTCCCCCATTACAAAAAAAAATTGGTGAAAGTTAGCTTTTTTAACAGATTTTATGGTGCGAATAACAAATTCGAATGTCAAAATTGTTTTACTCCGTCATTCATTTAATTCTTTAAAATGCTTTAATAGAAATATAAAACATTAATCATAATGGAAACTTTATTTCAACTTTTTGTAATGATATTTTTTCATGATAGAACTAAAAAACCGTTGACTGACAACAGCGGCAACGTTAATCAGAAATCAATATTCTTCACACAAAACTTTCTTCATGAGGAGGTGAATGTTCTTTGTTTTGTCTTCACTCAATGCTATGCATAAAAATGCGATCACTCAACTGACTACAGACTTTTTTAATTTGTCTCCGAATCTTTTCTTTTCTATGGTGTTTAAAAAGAAAAAAAAAGAGTATTTTTACTTGACAAACATTTTTTTTTTAAATCACCAGTTACAATTTGTGACGCAGTAGTTTAAGTAGCTTTTATTCTCGTGAAAGACCTATTATTACTTTCAGGAAGACTCAAATCAGTTAAATCTAAGTTAATCATCTCAACTAAAAAAAGTGCTGTAGTTGTAGTAAGTGTAGTTGCAGTATAATAAAAAAAAATGTTTATCTCCTCACGGGAAATTTTAACATTTTCTTTTTAGCTAGTGGTATTTTTAAAACCTAAAGTTATGAAATATAAACGAAACACCAACGGACTTCTTTCAAAAACACTTTAATTTAAAAAAAATATATCATTGTCTCTAAAGGTTTCAAAGATTTTAGAAATGCTACCATCATTCATTCAGAAAAAAAGTGAACCAAGTCACGTGAACATCTTGTCTTGTCACTAGTTTTTTTGTTTTGTTTTTTTATTGCTGAATGAATGATAATTGAAATTCATTACGTTTTAAAGCTTTCGTAAGGCTTGATGGCCTATGTTTTTTTTTGAGAGAGAGAGAGAAAAAGAGACGATGAACTTAAGCATTTGGACCTGTGATGATGTAATGAATGAATGAAGAAATAATTGAAAACGAAAAATTCTGAAAACTGAAACTACTTTCTTGTTAACTTTTTAAAAAAAAAAAAAAAAAACTTTCTTTCATACTTTGAACGCAAATTGCCTTGGAATACGAATTTCAATTTAATATTGACGACGAGCTTTTTATTACGTTTCTTTGTTTTCTTACTGGGTCTGTAGAGGTAGATGTTTAAAAATATTTTAAATGTAGTCTTTTATTAGATGAGGCCACGATTGGCTTGTCACCATATGGTAAGAATTTCATTGCTACGACGTTTCGCTTTCAAAGTAAAAAAAATCCTGGTAAATGCTACTTGAAATGGAATTTATTTAAATTTAATGCTATTTTATTTGAGTACATAAGGATTTTTAATCTTTGGATCTTTTCAGACACATCTTTTACAACAGTAATAATAAGGCAGTTGGACATAGTTTTTGTTTTTTCATATGATCTCATTGATGACTGCCGTTAGTTAATGCCACGAAAAAGAAAAAAAATTACATTGAATACGTCACTTTAAAAAGTAAACAAGATATTTGTTATGCAATATAATCAATGAAAAATTCCTTATTTTGAACACACTACTAGCTTTGTTAAAAGTGTAAAATTCCGATTTAACCCAGTAACCCATTCTTTCATTTCATGAAAACAACAGTGGGTCGAAGCAATGTCAACATTGTCAATCCATATTTTGTTGTTTTTTGTTTGCTTTTAGAGATTAACCACGAAATCAGGCATAAATAATTAAGACGCAGTAATTAAAAATCTCACAAAAGAAAGCAAATGAACTAATTTCCTGAAGTTTATTACTTTAAAAATTATCGTTTAACCTGTGTTGAAATATTCAAATTCAAACTTTTTTTTTAGTCATATAAACTAAACAGCTACGTTTCTGTACAATGCCATCTGTGATGACTTTTATTAGCTCGTACATTTATTGAAATCTTTATCATAATTTTTTAATCAGAAATATATTCTGTAAATTTTATGACTTTCTTTTTTTATATATTTTTAAATATATCAAGAATTCTAAGCAAGATGGAAATAAAGCAATTTAAAAATATTCAATCTGTGGAGAACGACCCCAAAATGTCCTCTGCAGTTACCTCCCTTATACTGTACACGCCATTTTTTATGTACTCATCACTGAAAGATTACGTCGCATTTTCGAGATCGGTATTGGCTTAACTTACAGGAAATTAACAATTTATTAACAGTAGTTGGCTATTTCATAAATATCTGAATCGTGTCAGTATTTATAGATGTTGTTTTAAAAGATTTACTTACCATTGTATATAGAATATAGATTTACGGTACGTCATTTTGCTATACGGAAGAAAAGAAGGGTAACCTTTCTCTAGCAAATTTATTTAGTTTCCTTCAAAATGCATGTTTTGATAATAGATTAACGAAATAGAAGTAGTGATTTACCACGATCAATATCAATGTTATTGTATTCACGTGGCATACAATATTTACTTTCTATAATTAAGTATTCATTTTTAAAAAAACCTATTCTTTACATTACAATATGACATGTTCATCGTTTCATCCAGATTAAATATGTTGGAAAAAGTTAAATTAAAGCTGTCGTTCATTCGTATCCGAGGTTAATAGCAGTTTACATTAGCTTAAAATTATCATTATTAATTTTTATTGCTGATCTGTTTAAAATAACATTTTTAGCATAATACATGTTGAATAGAAAATAAACACCAGAGAAAGTAATTTGTTCATTTTCTTTTGTTCACATTGGAAGTTACAGACAATTTTCTTTTTCTCTTTTTTTAATTAAAAAGTTTAAAAGAAAGAAATACCAAAAAAAAAGAAAACTTCATTCAGTAACTATCTTTTTGCTGCTGATTTTCATCTTTGGATAAAAAATTCAACTTGTTTTTCATTTTATATTGAAATATTAAAAATCCTCCTCCCCAAAAAAAGAATCTATTGAATATTGATCCTACATTTCACCAAGAATTTTTTCCTGTATGTTCATTCCAACTTTTTTAACATTTTGACCGGTACATTCACTTGCCTACAAAGAAATCTCCTCATCATATGCACTAGTATCTTCATTCTCGTTGTTTTGATTATGACATTTTGACAAGATCATTTTTTAGGATACCTAGTGTCATGAATTTATGAAAAGAAATCTTTTTGTTGATTATCACTAAATTCACTCTGGTACATTCTTTTACTTTCTAAGTATCATCTGAATTTCTCAAGTATTTTAGAGAATCTACAAAGATCAAAACAAAAATGATGATGTCTGAATAGTTATTGAAATAATAATACTTCATCTCAAGATGTGCAGTTAGCATAATTGTTGTCAGCATGGAAAGGTAAAGTGGCATCTCTCACTTTTTGGATTTAGAGTTTTCCTTCTCCTAGACTAACTGCCAACCAAAGCCAGAAATGCCACTTTCCTTTTTCATGTTGACAACCATCATGCTAACTACACATCTTGTCTCATGGGTTATTTCAGTTAAAGGCAAGACTAAGGAGTAGGCCATACACAAATCTGCTAGATCACCAGAAAGTGCAGTGGTAATGAAAAGATTACAAAGTAATTCAATGACATACTATGTCCCCTTCCAGCAATTTCTGCAGCTGTACTGGCAACAAAATTTTATCCTTTCTTTTGGAATCTCCCTGAAATGCTGATAGGGAGATATTGATATATAGACATCGTAAGATCTCCATTGACAGTATTGCAGGCTTGTGGTGGTTTGTAATGCACCGTTGTCTCCTCAGACAGATACCAATATAATACAACGGAACTTCACCCCAAGAAATATTATTTTCAAAGCACCAAACCACCAATTTTAATACATTTTCTTAAACTGATATTTCTCATCCAAGGTACTTGGATTCTTCTATGTTCCCTCAATGGAGATGAATGGATGGCAGTCTGTTGTGGGAGGGTGGGGCTAGAACATCACTTCAGTTTTTGTTTTTTCTGAGGCTGAACATAAAACCGAACAGGCAGGATACTTCAGTAAACCTGTTGACAATGACCTGGAGAGCAGACAGTGTGTGTCATGAGGACACAATCATTGTCAAAGAGGGCCTCCAGGATTAATTTCTCAATTGTCTTCATTTTCACACTGAGGTGGCAGAGACCTGTCTGGTCTATACCTGATGTACATTCCATCCTGTATGCCTCTGACAACATGGCTGAGAACACCAGCAAAGGAGAGATTGAACAGCATTGAAAATCTCAAAGGTCTTAGACACCTCTCCTCCAGAATGCATCTGACTAGTTATGAAACAGGCGGATCAGGGTCACAAATTTTCTGGGGCAACCAAGTATCTGAAGGACCATCTACAAGGCCACTCTGTTGATAGTATCAAACACCTTGGTCAGGTCAATGAAGACTGCATACAGATCCAGATTTTGTTTCCTGCACTTCTCTTGCATCTGACAGATGGCAAAGAGCATGTCAATTGTGCTTTGACCTGGACAGAATATACTCTGGGTTTCTGGTAGGTTCCTCTCAGAGATGTTGGAAATCAGGTGATTGAAGATGACAAATGCCAAAATCTTGCCAGCAGTAGACAGGAGAAATATGCCTTGATAGTTTCCACAGTCGTATTTGCTACCTTTTTTTGTAGAGGGAGACAATTGTGGCATCTCTGAACTCTTGGAGCATGTCCTCTTCCTCCCATATCCTGCATAGGTAGTCATGGAAGGTATCAAGAGCCACTGGTCCCACAATCTAATAGATCCTGAGCTGGTATCCTTGATGACCATGTGAACCTCTTCCAGACTAGAAGAGAGCTAGTGTGGGTCTCTGAGGAATCTGATCCAGGGATTTGTTACTGACAGTGGAGGGTCTGTTAAGAAAGGTGCTGAAGTGTTCCCTCCATCTTTCTGTAATGGCTTTCCTCTCCTTCAGCAGTGTACTATTCATTGATAGGAAATCTGTGGTGCTTAGTCAAGGTTCATACACTGCCTTGATGGCACTGAAGAACACCAAGTTCTCAGTGTCAGCATACAAGTGGACTTTGTCTGCTATTTCCTTCCATCACTCATCCTGCATGCAGCTTGGGGGACTTGGGCAAAGCACTGAAGGTGCTTGAAGCACTTTTGCTTTGAGTTGCAGGAAATGTCATTCTGCCACACTATGAACACTTGCTTCTCATCCAGGAGCTGTGTGATGGCTTCATCATTCTCATCGAATCAGTCCTAGTGCACTCTCTTCTTTGGACCAAGTGTTAACTGGTCTGCTTGTCTCACTATTGTGCTGAAATGATCCCATTATTGAGTTGAACTTCTATTGAATAGTCTATGGGTAGTCAGCTTTTCATCCAGGCTGCTCACAAAGTGGTTTCAGTGAATTGGATGTTTGAGTTAGGCAATGTGGAATGATAGCCAAACAAACATTTGGTTTCTTCTGATGGATGGGGGTAATGTAGAGCTTAACAACTGACCTGATGGGGTGGTGGTCGGTCCAGCATTCTGCTCCTTACACAGCCCTGGGAGTCCTTAAATCTTTAACATCGTGTCTGCGGCAGATAACATTGTCAATCAAGTGCCACTGCTTGGGCCTCAGATGCATCCAAGTAGATTTGTATTTGTTAGTTTGCCTAAACAGGATGTTGGTGATTATCAGGTTATTCTCACACAGTGGCTCAGGAGTAGCAGGCCATTGGAATTCATGTTGCCTGTACTATGTGGTCCCAGCACACCTTTCCAGTTTGTGTAGTCAGTGCCAACTCTCATGTAAATGTTACCTAGCAGTATGAGTGTATCTCCAAAGGGTACATACTTCACAATGTTGTTCAGATCTTCATAAATGGTTTCCTTTGCTTCATCACTGCTGGTCAATGTTGGAGAATATGCACTGGTGACTGTAATATACCAGGAAGCATTCAGTGGGAAATGGAGCTTCATCCATCATTCATTAAAGATCGTACGAAGGTCTGGCAGCGGCATGAATAGCAATGACTTTATTGCTAGTCCTATTTCATGAATTCTTTCTTCATCTTGGATTTTACCTTTCCAGAAGAAAGTGTAGCTACCTTTAGGCTCAGATATTTTATTTGCTAGTCTGGTTTTGCTGAGTACAACAATATCGATGCTGTAGCATGACAGTTCTTTTGTGAAAACAGCTGTTCTCTTCTCAGGTTTTGTTTGGGTTTCTTTGTCCATAAATGTTTAGATGTTCCACATTCTGAAAATCATCTTTTTGTGTTTCAACCACAGGTGGGGGTAATGTGCCAGCCATTGTAAGCTGACCAGTGGGTAATGTTTGAGACAGTATTTCTAGTGTCCTCCCACATGTGAGGGTGAACAGTGCTATCCTAAACAGGGCTACTCAGTTAGCTGGGAAAATGCAAAACTCCTCTGTTGTCCCGGTCAGAGTGGCTTTTATCCCCATGCAGGATTGGAACTACAACTCCCAGTACATACCTCTACCTGTTGTTTTGCCCCTTCCCCATCACCACAGGGTTTTTGATGATAGTGGGATACAGAAGAATTTGGGATGTTCAGAAAAGTTGCACATAGAGACTTGTGTGATAGTGGGTGGATTGTTGCACGTGGGTGATCCTACTCTCTCGGCCTAAGAAGTCGATTTCCAGTGGTACGAAGAATTATCATGACTAGAGACTTATAGTAGATGACCACAATGTCTTTTGTATTCTGATGTCCTCTTGGCATTCCACAACAGCTGCTATTGCTGCCTTCATGACAATTGGATCAAATGATCTCTTTTGCCCAGTTCACCAGTTCCATTCTTTGCATGCTAGAGTAGGCAAGCTATCAGCTACTCTCATAGGTTTTGCTGGCCTGCCTGGAATGTGGTTACTGTTGCATGCTAACAGATTCAGGGAGCCACTGGTGAGAGCTGAGTACCATATAGGAACCAATAGTGGATGAGTTGTGCTAAAAAGGGCATACATTCAAATTTTTTAGATATAATTGGAAATATATGCTGAATATATTCCAGATATGGAAATATATTCACTATATACAAAACCTTATTTGAACAAAAGAAGGAAAGTGAACACTGTTTAATAAGCTTATCTTCATTTTCACATGGCCACAATTGTAAGGTATTTTGTGATCATTTGACAAGCCATGGTGAAGTATTGGATAGTGGCTTGGATTGAGGAATCAGAGAGCCAAATTCGAATTCCAGTCAAATCCATTACATTCACTTACATGTTAATACCCTTGGGAAAGGTATGAATCGTCTTCTCCTCCCAGTTATGGGTAAATAGCAGGACAGACCAGGTTCTATAGCCTAGGATGGCAACTGATCTACCACAGAAAGAAATGGCAACCTACTGCGGGAAAAAAATCTGCCTTGTCAGTCGTGTATTGAAAGATACATGATCGCCTAAATGTGTATCACACATGGTACATAACTGATCGAGACACACTACACTATCAATAATTTACAAAATTAGCTTTAATTTTAATCTTGAATGGGCTCTGAATCATTTATAGTCATTTTGATAATATTGTTAGTTTTTTTTTGTTTTTTTGGGGGTTTTTTTGCATGTTTCTACTTATTTTTATAAATAGCAGGTCAGACCATGTTCTATACCCTAGGATGGCAACTGATCTACTGCAGAAAGAAATGGCAACCTACTGCAGGAAAGAAAATCTGCCTTGTCAGTCATGTATTGAAAAATACATGCTCGCCTAAACGTCTATTACACATGGTACATAACTGACTGAGACTCACTACACTATCAATAATTTACAAAATTAGCTGATGAATCATTGCTCTACTTCAGGTGCCTTATGTAAATATTTTTTTAAAACTGTAGAAAATTTAAATTATTTATTTATCTCTTATTTAGGATTTCTTATGAGATCCAAGAATTTTCATCAAGCTAAAGGTACTTTGGGATAATCTCATGGTTACACTATTTCATATAAGGTGATCTAATTCAGTGCTTCTCAAACTATCTGATATGGCAGACTGGCATTTTTTTTTCTCAATGTGTCATGTACCTGTAATATTTCCTGGTAATATTAATATATACCTTAAACGATATATATGGTAAATATAATAAAAGTTGTGTATTTTTTTATCTACTATTTATTTTGCAAAGAATAATTCAATATCAAAACATATAAAAAGTAATAACAAAAATAAGCAGTTTATTAAGACAAAAACAAAAATGATATAACCTTAATCTTTACAAATGATTCCTTAGCATGGCCCAGACTCTGGCCACATACCGGTAGCTGATGCTCGTGTATTAGCACCGGTCCATGGAACACCACTTTGAGAAGCTCTACTCTAATTGAAAAATAAGAAAATAATTATTAAGTGATAAATGAAATTTTATATTGCATATGCCTGAAGAAGGTTGAAGAGTGTATTCACCAAAAAGGTTTGTTAATAACACCAAAGATAAAAGACAATGGGTTCAAACAATATATGGAATAATAATAATAATAATATCTATGAATTTCAGAAAACAATTGCTATCTTTCAGCTCATCTCAAATTAAAATTCCAGTGTTTCCTGGCAAATGCTTCTTGCATAACAAAAATGAAAAAAAAGTATGGTGAGAGGAAGAAAGAGAAAGAAAGAGGATTAAGATAACAAAACAAGAAGAAGAGGTTAAGAGTTGGAGAAATGCAAAAGGAGGAGTAGGGTGCACTTGTATTAGAAGGGGAGTGAGAAAAAGAGAGTTGGGTTGTATTTATTGTGGAAAGAGAGAGAAGGATGAAAAGTTTATGCAGAAGGCGACAAGGAAAAACAACTAAAAAAAAGTAGAGAAGGGTTGCATAAAAATATGTGAAAAGATTAAACCAGGCAGAATTGTAAGTTCAGGCTTGATAGCTAAAAAAAAAAAAAACATCTTTCCTTTGCAAAGATACTTCTCAAGCCATCCTGCAAGCTGAAAGAGTTGAATTAAGAATGCTAGTTGATGCTATAAATGAAGCCCAAAGAGGATTAAGACCAGAGAGAGGAAGGATTATTCTCCACATGTCATAATCATCAACCATAAAGACCAAGTCATACTTCTCACTACATTCTTGCCTCCAGGATTTGATAATTTCATTGAATAGGCACTTATCTTTCATTTAAATAAAGTCAAATTTCTCATAATTGTCCCTATGCCATATTTTATTTAGTGGGATAATATTGATGCAATGCTTAGCTTAATATGGCATAAGTCATTTTGATACAAATGATGGGAGATGAAGAGGATGCTACTCAAATCTTCCAAGTGAAGAGTGAGCTACCTGCCTTAAAAATCAGCTTTCAAATCATAGCTTTTACCTGAGTTTTACCATTGTCATTGATATTAAATATGTAACTACTAGCTCTGTATGCTCTGATCCTAGGCAGAATTATCAATGTCTACCAGCCATATCCAGCTGGTCAATCAGAAAATGTGTTCAATTAGAATGGAGCAAAAACAGCATCATGTTTAGATATAACAGAATCAATCTTTCTCAATTAGTTTAAAGTACTTTCATTAAAAAAAACATTTTGAATTAATGCAGTTACTGATATAACAGAATTAGTCTGTATTTATTCAATCGAAGTTAGCCGAGGACATGAAGGGGTAAAACAGGCCAAATGAAGACCCACTTCAGACCACAATTATTTTGGAGATTTTGAAATTCAATTTGTCAGTGTGCTACCAGGGATGTAAAAGAGGATACATTTATAAAACGATTGTAAAGTTTGATGAAAATTGGTTGAAAGATCAATGAAAAATAAGAAAGAAACCAGTAAAATTCTCCATTTTTCACTATTTATGCGGATTTTCACTATATGGGTGGACTCAGTTATCAAGTTAAATGACTGTTAAACAATCAACTTATTGTTGGTTACAATTGAGGGAAGTTTGTATTAGATTGCTTGAAAATTGAAGGAGTTTTTAGTTTAAAATTTGTGTTGAAATTGATTTTTTTGTTTTACACTAAATGCAGTGGCATACAGATAAAAATGAGGTATCATTGAGCTCGTCATGATGTAAGTAACCTGCATACTGAGTTTGAACGAAATCGGAGGAAAAAGTTGAATTTATCAAATTTTGATCTGCTTTATCAATTATTGATTATTTTAAAATTATCATTTTTTTTACACTAAGAACCTATCTCTTACATTATACAATGTATGTGCCAAGTTTGGTCAAAACTGGTTGGATGGAGCTTGAGTGAAAAGGTATCACACAGACACACAGATATCCTCTGTTTTATATATATACTAGCAGCATGGCCCGGCATTGCCCGTGCTTGATTCAAAAATCGCTATCACTTGACTTGAAATATTTTTGCCCTTCCTTGCCTTTAAAGGAGTACCCTTTGCTTTGCTGATGTTGCTACATGCCTTACTTCTTGCCTATCTCACACTGCAAATTTTTTCTAAGCTCTATACTAAACATTAAATCTGTTACGAAAAAAGAACTAAACAAAATTAAAAAGACAAAACGATCAGCTTTAAAAAAGAACTCGTAGCTGGAAAAACTGAATGAAAAAAGAATGTTAGCAACAAATACTTTTAAACACCCAACCCAGTTCTGCGGAATCAGAATCAACATTGAGTTTAAGCAAATGAATGAGCCAATTGGAGTAAAGTGACATGCAGATTTAAATTTTTCCCACTTGTGACAAATGCAGCTATCAATTTTTTTTGCATGCTAGCATGCTAGTTAACATTTTGTGTCAGTCAGCTGTTGGCTCTCATGCTGGCCAATAGAATCTTCCTGCCTATTCGTGGCAGCCAGCTATAGGCTCTCACTCTGGCCAGTACAAAATGGCCACAAACTACATGAAAAGTGCCGTAGAAGCATGAAAAAAATCAATTATTTCCACTATCGATGGGAGTTGGGAAATACAAAGTCAGTCTTGGCCTTGCCACTAACTTGGAGCATGTGCATGTAAATTTTGGTACAAATCCATCGAAAATTGCAGCCATGCATTCATTACACACACACACACATCCTGCCTTTTTATATATATATATATATATATATATATATATATATATATATATATATATGTAAACCGATATAAGAGAGTTGTCGGGACCGGAGAAGAAGTCTCTTATATCCGGGTTTCTCTTATATCCGGGTTACACTGTATATATATATATATATATATATATATATATATATATATATAGATGAATATTATATCCATCATTGATAATTCTGCCTAGGATCAGAGCACACATTTCCCAGCATTTTGAGTTGGGATGAAAGTCTCTTTTCTTTTCCTCTTAAAATTATGCGGATTGGAAAATTTTTGTTTTTACTCTGTATATATAGATCTTAATATTAGACTGGCTTTGTTTCTCATCCTACCACTGACGGAGGTTAGCGTTAATAAATACCATTGGAATACCACTTCTTGGCCATCTTAAAGCAATCAAAATATAGCATTTTTTCTGTGTTCATGTAATACAGGAAGAGGACACTGGTGCCATGTTTCCATTTCTGAACCTTTTATAAGTTCTGCATTGAGGTGGGATTCCAACCTCATTTTATTAACAAGTGAAGCTCTAAGGATTCTGTTATCAGTATGATACTAGTTGTGGGAGCAAATTTTTGTTCTTGTATGTGTGTAGGTTTTAAGAATTACACTGGCCATGTGTCAAATTTGCCCTCTTGAGGAAATGAATAAATAGGATCAATATATATTGTGCATTCTGCCTTGGACCAACGTGTCACTAGCTATTTGCCTCAGATCAGACAATGTTTGTATGCATTGTGAAAAGTGTTAAACATATAAAAGAAATAATATATATATATATATATATATATATATATGATTATTTATTTAAAAATTATAACATAAATATGTTATAAAATCACTACAAAAATAGCTATTTTGTTTCAACACCTCTGGTGTCTTATCAAGTGAAAAAATACTAAAGAGCTTTGGATTATTTACCTAATGAGTTCTTTCCTATTTTCTATATATTTTTACACACACACACACACACACATATATATATATATGTTTATATTTCTGTGTGAATCCCCTTCTCCCAACCCCATCTGTGGGTAAATAGCAGGACAGACCAGCTTCCATAGTCTTGGATGGCAACTGGTCTACCACAGAAAGAAATGGCAACCTACTGCAGGAAAAAATCTGCCTTGTCTGTCATGTATCAAAAGATACATGATCACCTAAACATGTATCATGTATGCCACCTAACTGACTGATTGATATTTCTGTATATGTGTATATTTTAGTGTTTTTAAATTGATTATCTATGCTAACTATAATCTACTTTTGTTTGATAGTGATTTTAAAATTGCTTGTAGACTTAATAATTAACAGTTATTGTTTCATTATACTTTAATTTTAATCTTGAATGACCTCTGAATCATTTATAGTCATTTTGATAATATTCTTAGTTTTTTTTTTGCATGTCTCTACTTATTTTTATATGGGTGTAGAAATTTAGATATTTGTATCTGTGCATGTATATTGGTTTATTTTTGTATGTTTTTTTTTAATATGTATCTGTATGCTGATATGTTTGTATTTATTTCTATGTATGTATGTGTATGTATAAGTGTGTATAGACATATATATATGTGTGAGTGTGTGTGCATATTTATGTATGTATATATGCGTGTGTGTGTATATTTATGTATGTATCTATGGATATATGTGTGTGTATGTATGTATGTATGTATGTATATTCATGTATTTATGTATCTGTATGGATGCATGTGTGTCTGTGTATGCATGTTTATTTATGTATGTATATATCTATCGATGCATGTGTGTGTGTATGTATGTATGTATCTATATGGATGCATGTGTATGCACATATGTGTGCATTTATTTATATATATTTTTATATGTTTGTACCAGTGTATGTTTTCATGTGTACTCATGCATATATGAGTATATATGATGTATTCGTATAGATTTGTATGTCAATATGTTTTCTTTTCTATATATAAGCTGGCTTTATTTTCCATGTTGCATTTTGACTGGACATTTGGTGATTTTTTTTTTTTTTTTTTATGCGTGTACATTTTGTCTGTCCATTTGTATATGTTTAATTGTATTTTTTCTTTGCTTTATTCATTGCCAAATATTTGTTTTCCTATTCTACCACTTTTAACTTTTATCTATTAAACCCTCTTTTTATCTAAAATATTTAAATTATTATTTAAATTGTTATTATAATTTATTAATTTATAATTAAATTATTATTTAAATTTTAAATATCACTTACATGGGCAAAGATATATATCTTTGTCCATGTAAGTAATATTTTAAATAGTTTGCATTCCCTTATTAATACTTTCAGACTTGAATCTTTGTGGGTTTGTCTATGTATATGTCTATGTCTTTATTAATGTATGTGTGTATAATTGCCTATATATGCCTTTCATTGTATGTATATGTGTCTGATATTATATTTCCTTTTCTTTGGTTGTCAACATCTATTTCCTGTTTCGTCCATGTTTTTGTGTGTTTATATATTTAAATATGTCTATGGGTTTGTATATTATATGATTGTGTATGTATTGTCATTTGCTAAATTTCTTCCCTTGCCCATATCATCACTTCAAATGTATCTAAGTTGCTACAATATTTGTATCTCATTAGCGTTTGCTCTGGGATTTTGACTTTTTGATTAAACCCAATACAAAGACCAAGGGCCACGCAAAGTAGAAGGCTACTGATTGAGACTGCTGTAAAGGCATACGGGAAGAGGAAGAGATACATATTAGGAGGATACGTAGGATAGATATTGGTTGACCATAGACTTGAAGAGGTTAATATTATAGTAGTTGGTGAAGCATCTTCTTAGGAGTCTGTTCCACAGAGTTGTTGCTCTGTAGGAGAAACTGAGTGTAACTTCAACACCCACAAGGCCATGTAATCACTTTTGAACTCTGTCAAGGTTTGACATTGGGGAATGGGGAACACCAGCCCAGATATGGCAGTAATACTTCTTTCTTGGTTTGATTTGATTCTTGTAAAGATAGAGCATGGCATCAGGAGTCTGGTATTTTCTGGAGCAATGCAAGGAACCACCCATTCCTCCCATACCTTCAGTGAACCAATTGCTTCTTCATGTTCATGTTTGGGTTACATTGAAATTCTCATAATGCAACCATGTTTAGATTACATAAAAGTACCAGAATGAGACATAAAAAGAAGAAGAGAACAAAAAGAGAATGAATCTTTAAGGAAAGAAAGAAAAAAATTGTGAAAGCATTACAGAGAGTGAGAGAGAGAAACTGAAAAAAAATAATAATAAAGAATAGATAATATGGAAAATGGAACTTGGGAGAATGAACAAATTATATAGAGATATAAGAGAAATGAAAAGAGGGTAACAAATGTGATAACAAGGAGGAGAAGTATTTAGAGGATGATGTTGCATTGATAAAGTAAAAGAAGAAGAAAGATGTAGGCATAGAAAAGAAAAAGAAGGAATGTAAAGAGGGGAGACAATATAAGGAGAGGCAATAAGAAACACAAAACTAAAAGGTTTTTATGAATTGATTCATTTTCTGCAGCTTATTCCAGTGCAGGTTATTTAAAGCCAGAAAACATTTTTAGATTGTAAGAGTCTTTTTTTGGAGATAATAGTGGTTTAATGATACAAGACTTACTAATTAAGCAATAGTCGGGGAAAGAAGAGATGAATTCATAACTTTTCAAAGTTATTTGTGCATGTGAATATAAAAAATAAAAACTGGAGAAAAAAGAAAGAGAGAGAAAAGAATTGTATCAAATGATGTTAGGAAATAAGAAGGAAAGAGAAAGAGAAAGACAAAAATTCTATCAAATGATTTTATGAAATATGAAGGAAAGAGGAAAAAAAAATTCTATCAAATGATGTTTGGAAATAAGAAGGAAAGAGAGAGAAAAAAATTCTATCAAATAAGGTTAAGAAATAAGAAGGAAAGAAAAAGAGAGAGAAAAGAATTGTATCAAATGATGTTAAGAAATAAGAAGGAAGGAGAAAGAGAGAGAAAAGAATTGTATCAAATGATGTTAGGAAATGAGAAGGAAAGAGAAAGAGAGAGAAAAGAATTGTATCAAATGATGTTAGGAAATGAGAAGGAAAGAGAGAGAGAAAAGAACTCTATACAATGATATTAGGAAAAAGAAAGAGAGAAAAGATTTCTATGAAATGATGTTAGGAAATAAGAAGGAAAGAGAGAGAAAACTATTGTTTCAAATGACGTTAATAAATAAGAAGGAAAGAGAAAGAGAAAAAAATTCTATCAAATGATGTTGGAAATAAGAAAGAAAGAGAAAGAGAGAGAAAAGAATTCTATCAAATGATGTTAGGAAATGAGAAAGAGAGAGAAAAGAATTCTATCAAATGATGTTAGGAAATGAGAAAGAGAGAGAAAAGAATTCTATCAAATGATGTTAGGAAATAAGGAAAGAGAGACATAGAATTTTATCAAATGATGTTAAGAAATAAAAAAAGAAAAAACAAATTAATGAAAGTAAAAAACCCAAAGCTTTCTTTGTGTCACATGCAAGAAAAAAAAACAACAGCAGAACATGAAATTTCAAAAGCGAAAGTGAATTCTTGTCACATTATCTACAGCAGTAAAAATGCACAAGTGTGTGTGTATGTGTATGAGAGAAACTAAATTCCTACCATGTTATCTACAACCTTAAAAGTGCACATCTGTATCTCTCTTTCTATATGCCCATGTGTGTACATCAATCAGCTAATCAAGTAATTTTATATTTGTATTAATCTTTCTATATATATATATATATATATATATATATATATATATATATATATATATATATGTAAAGACCAATGATGAAAGAAATTTGAGAGATAAAAAAGACAACAAAAATAATAAGAATGATAATAAGACTAATAATATTTATTATATATTACTTGGCCTTTTGACCAAATGGAAGCATGATGACAACGATGTTAAAAATTGGAATAAGGTAAGTCTGAAAATTCCAATTTTTAGCATCTTTCTCATCATGCTTTGGACCAAAGGTTTACTAATATTCAATAAATATTATTAGTCTCATTATCAAACTTATTATTTTTGTTATCTTTTTTTATTTCTCAAAATTTCTTTTATTGGCCTATTATATCTACATATTATAAGAAGCATATGTGATCATTATTTCTTTACTATCATATATATATATATATATATAGTCAAATATATATTGTTAAGTATCTGTCTATATTTCTGAGATGAGGTATTATGTACACTATTTACATTATTTGGACTATTGTCCTCATCTTTGTCACCATATTTATTACAACATTTCGGCCATTGTACGCTCCAGCCTTCTTCAGGTGGTTGGAATGTTGAACTGAACCCTTTATTTCACTCACCGGGGTAAACTGGTCTAGTTCCGCGTGCCATGTTTAATGGATCTCAGTTATCAGTTATCTCCTGTTAATTCCCCTCTCCAAGTACTCCACTGCCTTAACCAGTTAAATATGCCGACAAAGATGAGGACAATAGTCCAAATAATGTAAATAGTGTTAAATATAACAGACATTGAATATCTATTATGTTTGATCATAGGCCATTCTAAATGTCATATAGTTGCTTTAATTTCAGGCAAAAATAAAGACAAAAATTGTCCAACATTTGGATATTTTTTTATTATGCTATTCCTTGATCCAAGCTTTTGGCTTACATGAGCCATCTTCAGAGTGGTTATATGGACATTTAAGCAAAGATATTCACCATCAAAGATGATATTCTGTTATGCTGACATAGTAGATTGCTATGTGACAATTATATATATATATATATATATATATATATATATATACACACAAATCCACATATGTGTATGCACTGGAATATCTGTGTAAATATATATATATATATATATATATATATATATATACACATGCACATGTGTATGCACTGGAATACCTGTGTAAATATATGTGTGTGTGTGTGTGTGTGTGTGTTCTTTTTGTTAACTAAATAATTTATTTGTTTCCTGCATGGCATAGATGAAACATGTCATCTTATCTAAAATTCCAAAAGTGTAGTCTTATTAATTTTTCTCTTTTATGAAATAATCACATATAATTTGCATATGTATCTGTGTACATATCTGTATAATGTATCATTAACATATATGTGCATGCGTTGATTTTTGCATTTCTGTATGTGTCAAGGATTTCTATATTGAATCTATTTATACCACTAAAAATAAAGTGGTACTTGTCTCTGTGTCTGTTCATCATGCATGACCAGATTTATCAGGTAAGTGAGTAGAAATTCTACACACAGACCCTTCACAACTTAGTTTTAAAATGAGTGATGTTGATTAAAACAAGTTCATTCTGACATGTCTTGGGAATTTGAGTTAAACAAATAAAAAACTGCCAGTAATTTAAGGGATGTAACTCTTATTTACAGTAAGTATATTATTATATGCAGGGATACATTAGAGATATTGGTTTCAGAACTGATTCCAAACCACCACAATAAAGGAAATATCGCAATAAATGTGTCATTAATTTTTTGGTTTCCCAGTTCATATAAAAATGTTGCTTCTACTATACTGTAGTCAATCCTTGTGCAATAGTGTCAGGTTAAAAAAACACCTAAAAACAACATACAGTGTATTCAAAAAATTTTGCCTGATTTTTATTTATTTTTATTTTATTGTATTATTGCAGTTTGGTTATAGAGGCTTCAAGACCATAGCTTTTAGATTGAATTAGAATCAACGAATCGGGTGAAGAGTTGGCTATATATAGTCTCTGGAATAATTTGAAACATAAACATTACCACCCACCCAGTAACTGTCAGGATAATACAATAGACCTTACTACCCGTAATGCACTACTGCCCAGCATATATAAATAGTCAAGCTAAAACACAACACACATGGTCTGAAGCATGAAACAGACTGTCGTCGCTTGGTGTTGACTTCAGTGTCCACTCCTATATTTACATATGCTCTATCTCTGATATTGATCACTTTTACCCACAAACAGAGCATACCTCAAAACGATATTTTTATCATTCAGGATGCAAAAGATAAATTGTCTAAATTACACAAAAATAAAAATAACACTGACATCTCATTTTAATAGATATATTTACAAAAATTACACAAAAATATCTTGAAATACTAAAGAGTAAATTTATTCAATAATATCGCCATTGGCTTCAACCATGGCTTCCAGACAACTTCAGAATCTCCTGCAACTCTTCTGGACAGTCTCCTTGTTTAAGTTGGTGAATGCTGCCATAATCCTTGCCTTCAATTCATCTTTGATGTTACAAGGAGTTTTTTCTGTCTCTCACTCAACTACACCCCACACATAATAATAAGGTGGTTGCAGTTTGGGGTGTTAGGTGGCTAGATGTAAGGGGTGATGTGATCGCAGAAATTGTTTGACAAACATGACTGTATTCTCCTGCTTGTGTGACATAGAGCAGAGTCCTGTTGCTAGACATAGGGTCTTCCAGCAGCCACCCTCTTAAACCAGGACAGCACTACCTCCTCAAGGCAGTTGGTGAGGGCCTCCATATTCAGTTTGAGGTCCTCACCAACAAATTTGGGAGTTCTTTAATCAGAACAGTCATGGTGTATTTTCTGAGCTGTAATATATTTGTAATCACTATGAGACTCATCCAACTCTTCAAATCCACTGCGCTGTCCTCAGATTGACAGCCAAATATTCTGAAATGTTTGTATTGGAGCTTCTGGTATAAATGCCAAGCAGTACAGCATGCTGTTTCTAAATTTCTGGTGGAGTGAATTTCATCATGATGTTCTTTTTCTCATAGATGGCACCCAACTGACCCCACTACACTGTGCAGTTGACAAAATCAAAAACAAACGATGTGTATGTGCAAAATTAAAAATATAAAATGGCGACAATTTACCCATCGCACCCTGTATTTACACAGACTATCCTGGATATTGATCACTTTTACACATAAATATAGCAGCATACCTTAAAGCTATACATATATATATATATATATATATATATATATATATATAGTGAAAGACGAAAAAGAGAGAGGTGTTATAAGAGTTCTCTCTATATATACTATGTTCCTTTTCCAGATATGGCAGTCATGACTTCGACAGTTTACTTTTTTCTTTGATTGCAGCAATACTTACTCATTTACAGTACCTCTTTGTGATATTATTTCTTTCAAGTAAATTGTCACCAATTTTCTCTGCTTTCTTCCCTTCAATGTGTCTTGAGAGTGTTAAGTACTCCAAGAATTCCTTCTTCATTTGTGTTTTCAAACTTTCCCAGTCCATGATATTCTCAACATTTCTCAGTAAAACCACATTTCAGTTGCATCAAGTCATTAGTGATGCAATTGTCCTGTGTTCACTGCCACAAAGGAGATTATTTATCATTAACATCCTTTGATTGATTTCCAATGTTATTTTGTTAATCTTTTGGTATTTTGTTCAGTTTCTGAAAAGCATCTTTCACTATCTCCTGACTGGGTTTTTGCTGTGTTCATTTTTATTGCCCCCAAAATCAGTGTATATATAGTTACCCTGATCCAAATGAAAGCTTTTCAGTTGATGCAGGATAGCATCCAGTGACCAGGTCATTAAGAATTCAAACGTTTGGATGTAGTTGGAAGCATAGCATGTGAGTGTACTGTCCAATCAAGTTCCAGAAACGACTTATTTAATTTTGGATCCTATTTTTTGTACAAAAGTTTTTTGTTTTAGGGATTCAGATCCTATTTATGTGTGGACATTTCTTATTTATTTGTGTTTGTAAATTGGTTGTAAAATATAGGATTTTATATCCTATAATTTCTTCTTTTAGTATCTTGAGTAAAGCCACATTGTTCTTCCCCTATTTTCAGTCTAATTTTACTACAAGCTTTATTCATTAGTACACTAATTATTAGTTTTGCTATGTGCCTCATCAAACTCATGACGTTTACATTCAGTTGCAACTGGTTTCTTTGACAATACTATGATACTTGATCTACTTAGATTTTATCACTATATATTTCATCTATCATTTTAGTAACCTTCTTAATTGCAAAATCTTCTAAAGCCATCATTATTTCTATAACAATCCCATCCAGTCATGTTGCTTAATTCCTCTCCATCTTGGATAGAGCCGTTCTTACTTCAAATTTTGGTATCATCGGTCCTTCTATACTTTTATATATTATAGATTTTTCTCTTCTACATCATGGATGAGTTCTTCAATATACTCATTCTACCATTGCAAGACCTTTTCTTTTTTTTATTATGATCAACCCTTCTTAGATTCTTCTGTAGATTGGTTTGGTTTATTTTGTTTAATGGCATATCAACCTCAGTGGGTTATTTTATGCCAACAACATTTTTAGGATTATTTCGTATGAATAGCATATGTATTCTTTGGTTTAGATTTGTTTGGCTTGTTTTGTTTTACGACATATCAACCTCAATGGGTTATTTATGCTGGTAAAGAACATGCTTTCTATTCTACTATTTATTTGAGCTTTTTATATATACCTCTGATAACAGTTCTTCAGCCTTGGATTTCAAACAATTCAAAATGATACGGAGCATAACTTTACTAGTATGACTAATCAGGCTTGTACTATAATTTCAATACTGCCTGAGGCTTCCTTTCTTTGACAGGGGTATTACCCAATGAATCATTAGGCCACTTTTTTTGTTCCCAAATCTTCTGGCATAATGTTGTTATGACTTTGATGGTTTCTTCACCTCCATGTTTTATCAGCTCAGAGGGAATATTATCCACTCTGGGTGACTTGCCAGGCTTCAAGCTCTTTACTGCTAACTCTTTTTTCAGTACTGACGGACTGGTCTCATCTTCTGTAGAGTACTGGTCACTTTGCTATCAGAGGAACAAGCAGGTTTTAGAACCAGACAAAGTACAATGGAACAGGTCTTCAATTGTTGGATCTTTGTAGAGAAATACTTGCAACATCAGAAAGATGTGTTCCACAACTTGTTGATTTCAAGAAAGCATTTGATCATATATGGCATGACAGTTTTTGGCAAATCCTTAGAGAATTCAATGTAGATAATGGAATTATCCAAGTCATCCAGGCGCTATATAAAGATGCCACCAACACAGTACTTCTGGGAAAACAAATGAAAGGATTCTTCTGGACAACTGTCGGCATGAGACAGGGATGCATACTTTCAACCACATTGTTCAACCTATTTCTAGAGAGAATCATGCAAGAAACCTTGAACGACCATGATCCTTCAACCTCTATTGGTGGCAGACCTGTCTGTAACTTACATTTTGCAGATGACATTGACCTCATAACAGGTAGTAACAGTGAGCTCCAGAAATTGACCAATAAACTTTTTGAAAGAGCAGGAGCATATGGAATGGAAGTCAGCTCCGAGAAATCCAAAGTAATGGTGAATAACACAAACAGTAACACCTGTGTCAAAATTACCATGAACAGGAATTCACTGGAGGAAGTGTCCAGTTTTATATACTTAGGAGCAATCTTGTCTAAAGGAGAAAAATCAGGTTTCAAACAATAACAGACTGTACAAATCACTGGTAGTCTCCATTCTCCTATATGGATGTGAAACGTGAACATTGTTGGCAGATACAGAGAGAAGGATCCAAGCATTTGAGAACAAATGCATGAGAAAAACTCCTTGGCATTTTGGAAACAAAAAAAAAAACAATGAGTTTGTGTGGAAAAGGGTTGAAAGTTTTGTGAGCCACCAAGAACCTCTTATCTTCTAATTTTCTTAAATGAACATCTTGATATAATCACTTCTCAATTTGCTATCTATGCTGATGGCACAACCCTTTTCTCCTGTCTTACTAGTAACTCTGACTAGCTTGATAAAATCAAAATGGCAACTGACCTAAAAAGTTACCTACCTAATGAAACTGCTCTCTTTTAATCATCTGGAAGATCCCTTTTTACCTTTCATCAGCATGGCTGATGCTAAACTCCAGAAGAGTGACTCCTTGCACTTTCTCGAACTAACATTTTCCACTGACATAAAGTGGAAAGAATATATTGAATCAAGTGCTTAGTCTGCTGCTAAGAAAGTTGGTTCATGGTGTCATGCTAGACAATTTTTCTCAACAGAATCTATCTTACATATTTATAAGTCTACTCTTCATCATTGCTTTGAATATTGCTGTCACATCTGTTCTGATGATCTTGCTCTAAATTTAAAGATTCTTGATAAAATCCAAAGAAAAATCTGCAGTGTTATTGGTCCTGACCTGGCATCTCGGCTTCAGTCCCCTTTCCACTGCTGTAATGTAGTTTCTCTATTCCTTTTCTATAAATATTTTCATGATAATTGTCCTGATGAACTTTCCTCTTTGGTACCTAGACTTTATGAAGTTAAGTGCAGATTGGCAGCACGGCCTCATCAATTTACAGTTAAAAATGGCTAGATGTAGCCATAAGTTCTATCATAGCATCTTCTTCTGTTGCACATCTTGCTTGTGGAACTCTCTTCCAGCTTCTTGCTTCCCAGTCAACTTTGATCTTCAAAAATTTAAATGCAATGTCAATAGTTGTCTTCTGTCTTCTTAATTCTTATTCTTTTATTATTCTCTCTTCTTAATAGTTGTTTTTTTGGTATTCTCTAACATGTGTTGTCTCCACTAAAATATCAAATACAATATTTATAAACCAATCACACTGAATAAAGTGCTTACATCTTAAAACACACCAATAAAAGCATAGAATACAAATCAGAAAGTTTGTTTTATTAGTCATCATGATTTAGGTAGATACCACCAAAATAGTAATAGAAGACATACCACATAGCTTATTAGGGCAATTAGAAATAAATAAATAATTTAATTCTGGAGCCAATGTTCTTATAAAAAAGTGTATAAAACACACAAAATCCAGCTCCAAATGGGATACGCACAGATGTCACCAAGGTTCACATCACTCTTACTGATGATCTTCATCTCTATATGCAAAAAGCAACAGTACAACATAGTTTCAGACAATGGCACCACAGTTTACTGTAAGAACCAAATTCTAACTATCTCTTGTATTCCCTGTTACTACTAAGCATGCATACACATATTGACTCTTTCACACAAACACACATATAACATTTCATTGCTTCTCACATACATACACAAATACAATTTATATTCTATTCCAGAACTTTACTAACCAAAACAAAAAAATATTACTTTCTAATCTATAACCAATTACATGTTTTCTTGTCGTTATATTAAATTAATGTTTATTTGTTAAAACTACGTTGTTTTTTTCTACTGGATTTTATTCTTTCAATGAAAATCATGAGATTATTCTAAACAGCTGCAACAATATTTTATGTTATTGTATTAAATCCCAACACTCTGAATTTTAACATTCAATGAAAAACTGAGTAGAAGGATTCCTACACACTCAGTAACCTTTTGTGTTGTCATTTAACATTTCCACTTCAAGAGTTGATGTGACAGAGTCAACATGCAATCCTGATTATGAAAGAATCAACCAACCAACCAATCAATCAAGCAATCAACCAAACAACCAATCAATGGACAAATTTTAACAGTTGTTCATTTTTTACTAATATTCTTCATTGGTCACCTCTTTACAAATGATAATACATAATTACTTAACTTCTGATCCAGTAAGAAATGGAATTTCAATTGGCCTTTTTAACAACATTCTTCATTAGATATTTAAAGTTATAAAAATTGGGAAGAGTAGAAAATAAGCAATGAACAGCAAACAACTTTAAGATCTTGAGTAAAGAGAATGCCACCTAAAAATAATGTTACTAATTTTGATTTTAATGTAGAGCATGTATAGCAAAAATTGAAAAATAGTTGTATATAATGATAGCTATTTGATAGTAACTAATAAAAAAGCATTTTAGGAAGTTGTGAAAACTGAAAAAATTTAGTATTATTAGACACTGAGAGTTTTTTAATGAGAAAAAATAAACATAAGTAGTTTTTAATTGAGTTTTTTTATGTGTGTCAATGTCTGGTCATGAACATAAAACCATTTATGTATAACTAAACACAAGATAAAAAAGGTCTTTTATGGTTGTCCTTATTCAGATGATACTTGACTGCAGCAGGTTGGCCACAGTTGATGAGGATGAAGGACTATTGTCTTCTGAAGACATCAGAAAACCAGTCTCTAGCTGATGGAAAAATAGGGTCCCTTTGAAGAAATAGGACTCCTTGAAAAGGAACCTCATCATCTGCAGATTCTGCTACAATCAATGAGAAACTGGCTGGGTAACATAAAGGCCCAGGATCTGCCAGACAACCTTACTTTGCCAAAACAGAAAAAGAACATAAAAAAAGGCAACTAAGAGTGTCCAGGTTTTCTGCTAGTTGCTAACCTTTATGTTGTGGAAAAGAATATCTCACTCATGTAGGTCTCAAAAACCACCTGAGTACCTGTAGCAAACATTCAGGATTCTCCTAAATCTTGATTCCCAAAAGCCAAGCCAGGATATTCAGACAATGGATAACTAAATCCCAAGTGGATCTAATGCATAACTAAATACCAACTGGACTTATTTAATGCTTTCCAGCTTGTTGAAATATTTACTCTTTTAAACAACTTTAAAACTCTGAAAGCAGTGATTGATCTCAAACAATATTAGGAAATTTTATATTTATATAATTTAACTTAAATTTTATATTTATATCATTTAATCTAGTAGAAATCTGTCAAAAATGACTAAATATATTTGTATAATTTAAATTATACACTACTCAGCATTTGTATGATACAAGAGAGTGCTGAAAAGTTCTCTGCCCTACCAAGAAGCCATTTCCACAAAATTCTGATATTTAGTCAGATTTGGGGAAGTGTGTTTTCAGCACCCCCACTTTCTATTTATATATAAAGAGTAACAAAAAGAATTATCCACATATATAAAATACAAAGTGTTACCATATATTCTTTGTGCGTAACATGTTTTTTTTTTGTTTTTTTTATGTCACCGAAAAAATTCACTACATAGGTGGATGAATTACTAATTTCTATATAGTGGACTCTTCAGGTGAAACAGTAAAAATGGCACATGTTTATATGAATAATATTGTGTTAAAGAAGCTCTTAAATTGTGATTGTCTCAGTAGATAAACTTTTAAAGTAAGATGCATTTAAATATACAGTGGGAAAAATAAGTATTTCATCCCCTGCCGATTTTCTGAGTTTTCCACCTTACAAAAATGGGAATAGTCTTTTTCAGGGTATGTCCATCTTGGAAGTGAGAGATAGAATATAAAAAATTTCTAGAAAATCACATTATATTAATTTTTGAACATTTATTTCTTTTTTATTGAAAAAAATAAATACCCCCCACCTACAAACCAGCAATGATTCAGGCCCCACAGACAGGTTAAGTGACCAGGAGGTATATAGACTAGTCCTATTACTCAATTATTATTTCTAATCAAGTACTCATTACCTGTATAAAAGACACTAGTTCACAGAATCCTTCAACGAATCAGAATCTAATCTCTCCATAATGGGCAAGACAAAAGAATTGTCTAAGGATATCTGGGAAAAAATTGTATACCTGCACAAGACTGGAATGGGTTACAAAACTATTGGCACGCAGGTAAGTAAGAAAGAGTCTAATGTTGGTGAGATAAGAAAATGGAAAAAACTAATTGACTATCAATCTCCCTCGGTCTGGAGCTCCACACAAGATCTCCTAACGTGGAGTGAACCTGATGATAAGAAAAGTGAAGAACTATGTGGCAAGAGCTTGTTGATGATCTCAAGGCAGCTGGGGCCACAGTCACCAAGATGACCAAAAGTAACACACTATGTCATAGTGGACTGAAATCATGTAGTGCCCACAAGGTTGCCCTATTCAAGAAGGCACATGTACAGACCTGTTAGAAGTTTGCAAATGAGCACCTGGATGATTCAGAGGAGGGTTGGGAGAAAGTGCTATGGTCAGACGAGACTAAAATTAAGCTTTTTGCATTAACTCGACTGTGTTTAGAGGAAAAAAAAGCTGACTTGGGCCCCAAGAACACCATCCCAACCATTAAGCATGGTGATGGAAAGATTATGCTTTGGGGCTGTTTCTTTGCTAAGGGGACAGGATGACTACAATGGGTTGAGGGAAAGATGGATGGGACTAAGTACAGGAAAATCTTGAGTGAAAACCTCCTTGCCTCAGCCAGGACACTGAAGATGGGTCGTTGATGGGTGTTCCAGCATGACAATGACCCAAAGCATACAGCTAAGGCAACAAAGGAGTGGCTCAAGAAGAAACACAATAAGGTAATGGAGTGGCCTAGTCAGTTTCTGGACCTTAATCCTTTAGAGAATCTGTGGAGGGAGCTGAAGCTTCAAGTTGCCCAACAACAACGTACAAACCTTAAGGATTTCGAGAGGATCTGCACTGGGATCTGTAAAAATTTGGTAACTAATTACAGAAAACATCTAGCTGCTGTGCTTGCCAACAAGGGTTTCTTCACCAAATACTGAGTTATGTTTTGCTATGGGGTAAAATACTTATTTTTTTCAATAAAAATGAAGTAAATGTTCAAAAATTAATATAATTTGATTTTCTAAAAATTTTTTTTATATTATATCTCTCACTTTCAAGAGAGACCTACCTTGAAAATTAAAGACTGTTCCTATTTTTGTAAGGTGGTAAACTCAGAAAATCAGCAGGGGATGAAATACTTATTTTTCCCCACTGTATGTAAAAAAATTATAATTATAATGACAGGATTCAAAATTAGCATCATTCAAGGAAAAAAATTAGCATCATTCAAGGAAAAATAGAATTTTAGTTTGGGATGACTGTTTAAGTTTCTTGGTATGATGCTGGAATGACACAACTTTTCTAATTAAAGTTCTGTTAGATTTATCATTCTAAAAATTTAGATTTATTATTTTATTCTAAAAGTAAATAATTTGTTAAAATAAAAATTTTTTACTTTACACTTTTAATTAATGGAGCAAGAACACACATATAAACACAAACATCAAAAACAAACTTATTTACATTATTTGGTTTGTTTTGTTTGATGGCATATTAACCTCAATGAGTTATTTAATGCCAACAAGATTTTTTTGCTGGTAATATTTTTTTTTCTTCAAAATGTATTGCTGACAATATATTTTATTTTTCAAAAATGTATTTTTTCCTTCAAAAATTCCTTACTGGTAATAATTTTTTACAAAAATGTATTGATGGTATTAAAACCTATTTTTACACTTTTATAATGTTTTGATCCTATCTAACCTATTTAATGTTCAGGTCAAGTAAGTTTAAAACACCAGGAAAAATAATTCACATTTTGTGTACTCCTGTATTTTTGTTATTTTTCAGAATTAAAAAAAAAAAGAAAAATGTTGTATTCAGATCTCCTTCAAAAATTGTATATTATGAAGAATGTTGTAGAGACGAAGTGGGTACCTGGTTGGTAGTTAAAAACTATTCTAGTAGATTATTTGGTTGTGCAGTGAGCATGATCCTCACTAATATCTACTATTATTGCTTTGTTCTGCAATAAGCTGTATCTAATAATAGAAATGAAGTAATGATAATATTGATAGATGCAAAAACAAGTGTATAAAAATTTAATTACAAGAATTATGAAAATAAATCCATCAGTTTACTTAACCATTATTGATTTTGACTGGTTTCTCTTTCATCTTAATTTCAATTGCTTTTTATTGCAATTACTCAGACTGCAGAATGCTAGATCAACTTTTTTCACCATCACAAAAAAAAAACAACTAAAAAATAAAAAAAAATTTATACTCTCCTGAAATCAATTTTTTTTTTTTTTACCTTTGTTATTATTTATATTTGTTAGTGTTAAAATATTTAGAAAATAAATATTTATTTTGGTCTATTCAATTTTTAAACATGCAGTCACTAATCCACAACTTGGTCTCTGTTTTCCCTGGGTTGTATTGCTGAACAGGAGAAATATGAAAGGAGATTTTCAGGAGGAAGTTAAGCATTTCAGTTACTTTATAATAAGCAGAAAACATAACACATAAATTCAGCTTGCTAATGCTTCATTCAAATTCTTTAATAAAAAATTTACAGAAAAAAATATAATTTTATATATTTTGTATATTAAAGCAAAATTAGTTCTTACAATTAGATCTTTGTTTATTGCATTTGGTGATAAGACAAATATCTAAATTTAAGTCCTTCAACCTTCAGTTTTCATTTGGATTTCATTCACCAGTTTAAAAAGAAATGCTTAAGTGTACTTTTGAGATGAGATGAGGTATTATGATTATTTGCATTATTTACATTATTTGGATAGTTATACTCATTTTCATTGCTATATTCACAACATTTCGGCTGTTGTATACTCTGGCCTTCTTCAGGTGATTGGAATTTCAAACCAAACCCTATATTTCGTCCACCAGGGTAGACTGTCCTAGTTCCATGTGCCATGCCTCTTTCGGATGTCTCAGTTATTTCCCTTTAACTCAACTCTCCAAGTTTTTTGGTTCACCACTACTGTAGCCTGATATTGAACAAACAACTCATTGGGTCTAGACACTGGATCTAACCAATTCCTTTATCTATTGGGCCATGTGCCATCTAGCAGAGGCATGGCACGTGGAACTAGAACAGTCTACCCCAGTGGATGAAATAAAGTGTTCAGTTCGAAATCCCAATCACCTGAAGAAGGCCGGAGCATTCAACAGCTGAAATGTTATGAACATGGCAATGAAGATGAGAATAACAGTCCGAATAATGTCCATCCTGGGTATGACGATAATCTAAATAGGTTAGATATACTGAAAAAAAAGACAAACTCTGAACACATTGAATTCAGTTGTACCCCAAATCACTGTTAATATTGACCTTATTTATTACTAATTAAATTAAATCATAAAAAAATATGAACAGAGAGTGAATGTTTCTAAATTGAATCCTGGATAATAAAAAGTCATGTTGTAGATGCTTAAGTCTCTAAAAATTGACTGCTGAAAGATATGTTACAGTAGTTTTGTGAATTTTAGTGGTGATTTTTTTTCTTTTTGCTGATAAACTTGGTTTATTCCCAAGACTATAGAAATAAAGTGAAGATTAGAAAAAAAGGGATTGTCAGGAACTAAAGTAACCATTATTGGTAGAATAAATCTATTATATACATAATATGTTAAATGAGCTGTTAATTTTTTAGAACATAACGTTCAATTTAAGTTAGATATTTAGCTCAGTAAAGTCATTCAGAAAAATTAGGCTAATAGATTTAGACTTGTTTCATTTATTCGAACTAATGAGAAAGATAAACTGAATAAATCTATTGACAATTCCTCATCTCAAACATAAAAACAAAAATTATCAAAAAGTGTTATAAACCTGTTGTGATAAACATAGAAACCATCTGGCATTGCATTTAAAGGTTCAAAAGAGCTTTTAAATCCAATGTTGAATAAAATTTTAATGAAAATATACAACTGATGCCCTTTGAAATGGTGGTATAGTGAATATAGCCATTAGCTAATCAAATATTGCTGTCATCTAGTGGTTGCAAATTCAATCACTGAATCTGGAATTTCAAATGCTGATTTTCAAGGAAAACAGTTTACAGATAAATGCTCTTTATTCTTGCTATGATTGGCCCTGTTTGACTCCTGTTTTTGGTTAGTAAAATATACATATACATATATATATATATATATATATATAGAAGAATTTATTATCTGAAGGATTTGCTTGTACTAGTTTGGTAGATATATGAAAGTTCTTGTAATGTGGTTGTTAATAAATGTTTCTGATTTTGTTTGTCGTAGTGAATGACTAAATTATTTGAAAGTGATAAGTCTATCATTAAAAGGTAATATTAAACATGAAAAAGTGATATTTTGAATAAAACTTATCTTTGGTTTTCATTCCTAGAGCAGCTCAAATCCACATGCTCTCTTGGTGAGTGGTCACTGAAACAAGGATGATTCTAAATTTCCCACTAGTAGGATGGTTTCCGTTTGTCTAGGGAATCGTGGAAATTTTTTTTTTTTATTTCTCATGATTGCAAAATCACTACATTCTTATTTCTACCAGTTTATCCTTGTGTTGTACTAAATTAGTAAATTCCTTAATTAAATTGTTCCAGGAAAGTCAAAGATGTTCTACTGGAAACAAATCCAAAGCAATAGGAAATAGCAACAGTGAGATATTAAAAAAAAATGAATCATTCAATTTGAACTCACATGATCTCAATTATATTGAGTTAAAGAAACCAATAGTGGTGAATATAGCAAAATAAATGAACTATTTACAAAATTAAACATTGGGGATAACGCCTACTACCAAAGTTCATATAATAATCTAATTGCTATATCAGAAGGCTTTTGAAAATTTTGATAATTAAAAAAAACGTCTTGAACTGTGAGAATATAGATTCATGCAATTTTTAGCAAATATTTTAGGGACATAGTATCAAGCTTAAAAATTATATAACTTAAAATTGTGATTCTATATTTAATCCAGATTTAAAAAATCAAAGAATTAATCTAAAAATTTTTCTAAATATATGGAATATATTGTAAAGGTTGGCACAGAATGTTGGTTTTTACATTCAAAATGAATGAACACTTAGCAAATGTTGTTTTGGAAGATTTTTTTTTTTTTGGCACAAATGCAAAATTATATTTTGAGTTTTGACAGAGTTTGTAGTTCACAGTATGTTGAAACAGAGAGAGAAAGAGACTCCTCCTCCTTTGTAGTAAACAATCATTCTTCTTATTTTTTTTGAGGGGGGGGGTAATGAAGTGGATCAGGCTGTTCCACTTTCTGGCAAATGGATAGAAAGGACTGATATCTAACTCCCATTTTTCCTGGGTTTATATTGAGGTCTGTAAGTGGTCAGGGAGTACAGTGGGTGCATGTGGGATTGTCCTTTGCTTTTGTACTGGGTCTTTGATCTTTTGTTTCACTTATCTGGTTTCAGAAACAAAGTTAGCTAATTGACCTGTCCTTAAGAATGCTGGTGCATTTTATCCTCTAGTAGTTTTTAGTGTCTGAACATTTGCTCAAGAATGACTAAAACATTTACTTTCTAAAGGTTTTGTAGTTTTTGTGAAAATCTTTATTGTAGTAGTAAACAAAGTTTAATAAATAAAATAAAAATGAAGTTAATAAGGTGTTAAAGAGATGATACTTTTCTGGAGATTTAAGAAACATTTTTATTTTATTCTATTCATTAAATATTGCTTACTACTACAATATAATAAATAATAGAATTTTTCACAAAAACTGCAAAACTTTTAGAAAGTAAATGTTTTAGGCATACTTGAGCAAATGTTTAGACACTAAAAACAATACCAAAGGATAAAACAACTGAATGATTTAGCACAAATGCTAGGTTTCAACAACTTCCTCAGTAAATTTAGCACAGTGATGAACACCCTCTATAAGCCTTTGATTAAGAAAGAATGGATACTCAAAAAATTAATTCCTGAGTACAGACATTTCAACATTACAACATGGGAATATCCAAGAGACACATAACCTTGTGGATCAGTTAAAATTTTAGGATTTTCAGTTTTTGTATGCTATGGATAAGAAAAAATATTTTTAAAAGAAATCAATGCTTTATCTTTTCTTTTCACGAAAAATATGGTCTGTTTTCATAAATAAATAATGCTAAATTCAACTTTTCAAGTGACAAGCAGAAAGTGTGAAACTACAGTAAATGATAAAGGTTTTGTCATAAAAACAAACTCACTAAATGTCTCAGTTTGAGGGATATGATATCAGTACTTAATATTTTTGTCAGTCCTGAAGCTTAATGAATGTTGGGTCATGAAAATACTTTATTATACAAGAAAACTAAACCTATAATAAAAATTTTAAATTGTCATTTTATGAAACATGGGAATGATGGTAAGCTTAATTAATAATTATAAACATCATTTATTAAAAATAATATCTTTAAACCACAAAAGTAAAAAAAAGTACTGTCAATTGTTTTTCATGAAATTCTTAATAGAGACAGCCCTAAAAATATTGGATCAGATGGTAAGCCTTACTAATATGGGTTTATATTATATTAGGGTAGATGGTAAACCTTATTAATAATGGCTTTATATTATATTACGGGAGATGGTAAGCCTTACTAATATGGCTTTATATTACATTGGGGCAGATGATAAGCCTTACTAATATGGCTTTATATTATATTGGAGCAGATGGTAAGCCTTACTAATGATGGCTTTCTATTATATTGGGGCAGATGGTAAGCCTTACTAATAATGGCTTTATATTATATTGCAGCAGATGATAAGCCTTACTAATATGGCTTTATATTATATTGGCCAGATGGTAAGCCTTACTAATAATGGCTTTATATATATTGGGGCAGATGGTAAGCCTTACTAATATGGCTTTATATTATATTGGTGCAGATCATAAGCCTTACTAATAATGGCTTTACATTATATTGCGGCAGATGATAAGCCTTACTAATATACATTTAGATTATTTTGGGGCAGATGATAAGCCTTACCAATATGGCTTTATATTATGATGGGGCAGATGATAAGCCTTACTAATAATGGCTTTATATTATATTATGGCAGATGGTAAGCCTTACTAATATGGCTTTATATTTTACTGGAGCAGATGATAAGCCTTACTAATATGGCTTTATATTATATTGGGGCAGATGGTAAAACTTACTAATAATGGCTTTATATTATATTGGGGCAGATAGTAAGCCTTACTAATATGGCTTCATATTATATTGCTGCAGATGGTAAGCCTTACTAATAATGGCTTTATATTATATTGCGGCAGATGATAAGCCTTGCTAATATAGCATTATATTATGTTGGGGCAGATACTAAGCCTTACTAATATGGCTTTATATTATATTGGAGCAGATGGTAAGCCTACCTAATATGGCTTCATATTATAATGGGGCAGATGGTAAGCCTTACTAATAACAGCTTTATATTATATTGCGGCAGATGATAAGCCTTCCTAATAAGGCTTTATATTATATTGGGGCAGATGATAAGCCATACTAATATGGCTTTATATTATATTGTGGCAGATGGTAAGCCGTACTAATATATCTTTATATTATATTAGGGCAGATGGTAAGCATTACTAATACGGCTTTATATTATATTGGAGCAGATGATAAGCCTTACTAATAATGGCTTTATATCATATATTGCGACAGATGATAAGCCTTACTAATATGGCATTATATTATATTGGGGGAGATTGTAAGTCTTACTAATAATGGATTTATATTATATTACGGCAGATGATAAGCCTTAATTATAATGGCTTTATATTATATTGCAGCAGATGATAAGCCTTGCTAACATGGCTTTATATTATATTGGGCAGATGGTAAGACATACTAATAATGGCTTTATATTATATTGGGCAGATGGTAAGCCTTACTAATAATGTCTTTATATTATATTGTGGCAGATGATAAGCCTTACTAACATGGCTTTATATTATATTGGGCAGATGGTAAGCCTTATCAATTTGGCTCTATATATATTGGGGCAGATGGTAAGCCTTTCTAATATGGCTTTATATTATATTGGTGCAGATGTTAAACCTTAATAATAATGGCTTTATATTATATTGCGGCAGATGGTAACCCTTACTAATATTGCTTCATATTATATTGGGGCAGATGATAAGCCTTACAAATATGGCTTTATATTATATTGGGGCAGATGATAAGCCTTAGTAATATGGCTTTATATTATATTGTGGCAGATGTTAAGCCTTACTAATAATGGCTTTATATTATATCCTGGCAGATGATGAGGCTTAGTAATATGGCTTTATATTATATTGCGGCAGATGATAAGCTTTACTAATAAGGCTTTATATTATATTTGGGCAGATGGTAAGCCTTACTAATATGGCTTTATATTATATTGGGGCAGATCGTAAGCCATACTAATATGGCTTTATATTATAATGCGGCAGATGGTAAGTCTTACTAATATGGCTTTATATTATGTTGGGGCAGATGATAAGCCTTACTAATAATGGCTTTATATTATATGCGCAGCAGATGGTAAGCCTTACTTATACTGGCTTTATATTATATTGCGGCAGATGGTAAACCTTACGAAAATTGCTTTATTTTATATTGGGGCAGATGATAAGCCTTACTAATATAGCTTTATATTATATTGGGGCAGATGGTAAGCCTTATTAATATGTCCTTATACTATATTGGTGCAGATGGTAAGCCTTACTAATTATGGTTGTATATTATATTGCGGCAGATTTTAAGCCTTACTAATAATGGATTTATATTATATTGCGGCAGATGATAAGACTTACTAATATAGCTTTAGATTATATTGGGGTTGATGACAAGCTTTACCAGTATGGCTTTATATTATATTGGGGCAGATGATAAGCATTACCAATATGGCTTTATATTATATTGCGGCAGATGTTAAGCCTTACTAATAATGGCTTTATATTATATTGCAGCAAATGATAAGCCTTTCCAATATGGCTTTATGTTATGTTGGGGCCGTTGATAAGCCTTACTAATAATGGCTTTATATTACATTGCAGCAGATTGTAAGCCATACTAATAATCGCTCTTTATTATATTGCTGCGGATGGTAAGCCTTACTAATATGGCTTTATATTATATTGCGGCAGATGGTAAGCCTTACTAATATGGCTTTATATTATACTGCGGCAGATGGTAAGCCTTACTAATATGGCTTTATATTATATTGCGGCAGATGGTAAGCCTTACTAATATGGCTTTATATTATATTGTGGTAGATGGTAAGCCTTACTAATATGGCTTTATATTATATTGGAGCAGATGATAAGCCTTACTAATATGGCTTTATATTATATTGGGGCAGATATTAAGCCTTACTAATGATGGCTTTACATTATATTGTGGCAGATGGTAAGTCTTACTAATAATGGCTTTATATTATATTGGGGCAGATGGTAAGCCTTACTAATATGGCCTTATATTATATTGGGGCAGATGGTAAGCCTTACTAATATGGCTTTATATTATATTGGGGCAGATAGTAAGCCTAACTAATATGGCTTTATATTATATGCGCGGCAGATAGTAAGCCTTTCTAATATGGCTTTATATTATATTGGTGCAGATGGTAAACCATACTAATAATGGCTTTATATTATATTGCGGCAGATGGTAAGCCTTACTGATAATCGCTTTATATTATATTGCGGCAGATGGTAACCCTTACTAATATTGCTTCATATTATATTGTGGCAGATGATAAGCCTTACAAATATGTCTTTATTTTATATTGGGGCAGATGATAAGCCTTACTAATATGGCTTTATATTATATTGTGGCAGATGTTAAGCCTTACTAAAAATGGCTTTATATTATATCGTGGCAGATGACAAGGCTTAGTAATATGGCTTTATATTATATTGCGGCAGATGATAAGCTTTACTAATAAGGCTTTATATTATATTGCGGCAGATGATAAGCCTTACTAATAATGGCTTTATATTATATTGCAGCAAATGATAAGCCCTTCCAATATGGCTTCATGTTATGTTGGGGCCGTTGATAAGCCTTACTAATAAAGGCTTTATATTACATTGGGGCAGATGGTAAGCATTACTAATATGGCTTTATATTATATTGTGGCAGATGGTAAGCCTTATTAATGTGGCTTTATATTATATTGGAGCAGATGGTAAGCCTTACTAATATGGCTTTTTTTATTATGTTAGGGCAGATGATAAGTTTTACTAATAATGGCTTTTATATTATATCTTGTAAGTGATGGTAAGCCTTCCTAAAATTGCTTTATTTTATATTGGGTCAGATGATAAGCCTTACTAATATGTCTTTATATTATATTGGGCAGAGGTAAGCCTTACGAATATGGTTTTATATTATATTGGAGCAGATGATAAGCCATACTAATAATGGCTTTATATTATATTGGGGCAGATGATAAGCCTTACTAATATGGCTTTATATTATATTGCGGCAGATGTTAAGCCTTACTTACTAATAATGGCTTTATATTATATTGTGGAAGATGATAAGCCTTACCAATATGGCTTTATATTATATTGGGGCAGATGGTAAGCCTTACTAGTAATGTCTTTATATTATATCGTGCCTTATTATACTGGCTTTATATTATATTGCGGCAGATGGTAATCCTTACAAAAATTGCTTTATTTTATATTGGGGCAGATGATAAGCCTTATTAATATAGCTTTATATTATATTGGGGCAGATGGTAAAGCCTTACTAATATGGCCTTATATTATATTGGTGCAGATGGTAAGCCTTACTAATAATGTTTGTATATTATATTATTCGTAGGCAGATTTTAAGCCTTACTAATAATGGCTTTATATTATATTATGCAGATGATAAGCCTTTACTAATATAGCTTTAGATTATATTGGGGCAGATGATGCTTTACCAGTATGGCTTTTATATTATCTTAAGATGATAAGCCTTACTAATATGGCTTAATATTATATTGGGGCAGATGATAAGCATTACCAATATGGCTTTATATTATATGGGGCAGATGGTAAGCCTTAGTAATATGGTTTTATATTATATTGTGGAAGATGGTAAGCCTTACTAATAATTGCTTTATATTATATTGGGGCAGATGGTAAGCCTTACTAATATGGCTTTATATTATCTAGTAGATGATGGTAAGCCTTATTAATATGGCTTTATATTGCGGTAGATGGTAAGCCTTACTAATATGGCGTTATATTATATTGGAGCAGATGATAAGCCTTACTAATATGGCTTTATATTATATTGGTGCAGATATTAAGCCTTATTAATAATGGCTTTATACTATATTGTGGCAGATGGTAAGTCTTACTAATAATGGCTTTATATTATATTGGGGCAGATGGTAAGCCTTACTAATATGGCTTTATATTATATTGGGGCAGATAGTAAGGCTTACTAATATGGCTTTATATTATATTGCGGCAGAGGTAAGCCTTACTAAATATGGCTTTATATTATATTGCAGCAGATGATAAGCCTTATTAATAAGGGCTTTATATTATATGCGCGGCAGATGGTAAGCCTTTCTAATATGGCTTTATATTATATCAGCAGATGTTAAGCCTTACTAATAATGGCTTTATATTATATTGCGGCAGATGATAAGCCTTACTAATATAGCTTTATATTATATTGGGGCAGATGTTAAGCCTTACTAATATGGCCTTATATTATATTGGTGCAGATGGTAAGCCTTACTAATAATGGTTGTATATTATATTGCGGCAGATTTTAAGCCTTACTAATAATGGCTTTATATTATATTGTGGCAGATGATAAGCCTTACTAATATAGCTTTAGATTATATTGGGGCAGATGACAAGCTTTACCAGTATGGCTTTATATTATATTGGCGCAGATGATAAGCATTACCAATATGGCTTTATATTATATGGGGCAGATGGTAAACCTTACTAATATGGTTTTATATTATATTGTGGAAGATGGTAAGCCTTACTAATATGGCTTCATATTATATTGTGGCAGATGGTAAGCCTTACTAATATGGCTTTATATTATATTGTGGCAGATGGTAAGCCTTACTAATATGGCTTTATATTATATTGGAGCAGATGGTAAGCCTTACTAATATGGCTTTTTATTATGTTAGGGCAGATGATAAGCCTTACTAATAATGGCTTTATATTATATGCACGGCAGATGGTAAGCCTTACGAAAATTGCTTCATTTAATATTGGGTCAGATGATAAGCCTTACTAATATGTCTTTATATTATATTGGGCAGAGGTAATCCTTACGAATATGGTTTTATATTATATTGGAGCAGATGATAAGCCATACTAATAATGGCTTTATATTATATTGGGGCAGATGATAAGCCTTAGTAATATGGCTTTATATTATATTGTGGCAGATGTTAAGCCTTACTAATAATGGCTTTATATTATATTGTGGCAGATGATAAGGCTTAGTAATATAGCTTTATATTATATTGCTGCAGATGATAAGCTTTACTAATAAGGCTTTATATTATATTGCGGCAGATGTTAAGCCTTACTAATAATGGCTTTATATTATATTGCAGCAAATGATAAGCACTTCCAATATGGCTTTATGTTATGTTGGGGCCGTTGATAAGCCTTACTAATAATGGCTTTATATTACATTGCAGCAGATTGTAAGCCATACTAATAATCGCTTTTTATTATATTGCAGCAGCTGGTAAGACTTACTAATAATGGCTTTATATTATATTGGGGCAGATGGTAAGCCTTACTAATATGGCTTTATATTATATTGTGGCAGATGGTAAGCCTTATTAATATGGCTTTATATTATATTGCGGTAGATGGTAAGCCTTACTAATATGGCTTTTTATAATGTTAGGGCAGATGATAAGCCTTACTAATAATGGCTTTATATTATATGCACGGCGGATGGTAAGCCTTACGATAATTGCTTTATTTTATATTGGGGCAGATGATAAGCCTTACTAATATGTCTTTATATTATATTGTGCAGAGGTAAGCCTTACTAATATGGCTTTATATTATATCGGCAGATGTTAAGCCTTACTAATAATGGCTTTATATTATATTGCGGCAGATGGTAAACCTTACGAAAATTGCTTTATTTTATATTGTGGCAGATGATAAGCCTTACTAATATAGCTTTATATTATATTGGGGCAGATGTTAAGCCTTACTAATATGGCCTTATATTATATTGGTGCAGATGGTAAGCCTTACTAATAATGGTTGTATATTATATTGCGGCAGATTTTAAGCCTTACTAATAATGGCTTTATATTATATTGCGGCAGATGATAAGCCTTACTAATATAGCTTTAGATTATATTGGGGCAGATGACAAGCTTTACCAGTATGGCTTTATATTATATTGGGGCAGATGATAAGCATTACCAATATGGCTTTATATTATATTGTGGCATATGGTAAGCCTTACTAATATGGTTTTATGTTATATTCTGGATGATGGTAAGCCTTACTAATATGGCTTTATATTATATTGGGGCAGAGAGTAAGCCTTACTAATAATGCTTTGTATTATATTGCAGCAGATGGTAAGCCTTACCAATATGGCTTTATATTATATTGGGGCAGATGATAAGCATTATCAATATGGCTTTATATTATATGGGGCAGATGGTAAGCCTTACTAATTATGGTTTTATATTATATTGGGGCAGATGGTAAGCCTTACTAATAATGGTTTTATATTATATTGCAGCAGATGATAAGTCTTACTAATAATGGCTTTATATTATATTGCGGCAGATGATAAGCCTTACTAATATCGCTTTATATTACATTGGGGCAGATGATAAGCCTTACTAATATGGCTTTATATTATATTGCGGCAGATGATAAGCCTTACCAATATGTCTTTATATTATATTGAGGCAGATGGTAAGCCTTACTAGTAATATCTTCATATTATATTGCGTCAGATGGTAAGTCTTTCTAATAATAGATTTATATTATATTGCGGCAGATGGTAAGTCTTACTAATATGGCTTTATATTATATTGGAGCAGATGATAAGCTATACTAATAATGGCTTTATATTATATTGGGGCAGATGGTAAGCCTTACTAGTAATGTCTTTATATTATATTACGGCAGATGGTAAGTCTTACTAATAATAGCTTTATATTATATTGCGGCAGATCGTAAGTCTTACTAATATGGCTTTATATTATATTGGGGCAGATGATAAGCCTTACTAATATGGCTTTATATTATATTGGGGTAGATGATAAGCCTTACTAATATGGCTTTATATTATATTGCGGCAGATGATAAGGCTTACCAATATGTCTTTATAATATATTGAGGCAGATGGTAAGCCTTACTAGTAATGTCTTTATATTATATTGCGTTAGATGGTAAGTCTTACTAATAATAGCTTTATATTATATTGCGGCAGATGGTAAGTCTTACTAATATGGCTTTATATTATATTGCGGCAGTTGGTAAGCCTTACTAATATGGCTTTATATTATATTGCGGCAGTTGGTAAGCCTTACTAATATGGCTTTATATTATACTGGAGCAGATGAGAAGCCTTACTAATATGGCTTTATATTATATTGGGTCAGATAGTAAGCCTTACTAATATGGCTTTATATTATATTGGGGCTGATGATAAGCCTTACTAATATGGCTTTATATTATATTGGGGCAGATAGTAAGTCTTACTAATAATGCTTTATATTATATTGCAGCAGATGGGAAGCCTTACTAATATGGCTTTATATTATATTGGGACTGATGATAAGCCTTACTAATAATGGCTTTATATTATATTGCGGCAGATGGTAATCCTTACCAATATGGCTTTATATTATATTGGGGCTGATGGTAAGCCTTACTAATAATGGCTTTATATTATATTGAGGCAGATGGTAAGCCTTACTAATAGTGGCTGTATATTATATTGGGGCAGATGGTAAGCCTTACTAATAATGGCTTTATATTATATTCGGGCAGATGGTAAGCCTTACTAATATGGCTTTATAATTTATTAACTGTGATAATATAGTAGTGTAGTAAGTGTGACCTCAAGTAATCCAAACTTCTTTTAATCTGAACAAAATTTCACAATGCACTTAAAATTCTTGCTATTGTAAAATTATGCCTCAACAGATGGTATCATGGATATTGGGCAGACATGTTGAATTTTTATACTGGTCTTTTTGATTTCATTACTGTATTTTTTCAAGTTATTTATTTTGTTGACTGTCACCCATTTTAATGAATTCTAAGAAAGATTTCAATGTTATTGGTGGCAACAAAATAACAGTCTGTTTTTTTATTAATCCATGGTGATTAGAGGATATAGTAAGTGTATAAATGTGGAAATAAGGTTTTGTTGCATTGTTGCATAAATCTAACCACATGATCTATAATAATCTTAAAAAAACAGCTACTATAACATGGATTTAGAATCATGGATATCTGGCAATAGGATTGTGGGTGAGGTTTTAGAAATGTTCTTAATATTTCAAATGCTGGAAGAAAGCCAAGTGATATTATAAATGATACATTTTACAATAAAAAAAATGAAACAAACAAAACATTTATCAGGAAACATTAAATCAACAAAAATGCTTTGGGATTTCCATAATCAGTAAATGCTTACTTGAATTCCACCACAAAATTTTTGTTTTTCAAAATGAAGTGTGACACTGAGCTGTCTGCCCATGGTCAACTCCCTGTCACGGTGCGAAACTGTAATATATCTCCTACTGGTGTTTTGGGGTTGACTCTTAGTCACTGCCACCAGCCTGTGTCCCGGTCGATCGATGGTTGTCACTACCTGGCGGAATTCTTTGGTCAGGATACCAAGTGGAATGGTCAATGCTAACAGCTTCACACCAGCTGCAACCAGTTTGACTATAGCTCCTTTGTTCCCAGCTCACTTCCAATGTCTGGTTACCGAAGTAACTACTTCAATCTCAAGTCTAACCTACCCATGTTGTGATTTTGATCTTAGGAAGATGAGATCAATCAGACATTGGGCCATAGTGTAAGATGAGTTTAATTGGGGGTGATATTGCACAAGCATAAAGAAAAGAAGCAAATAAAAACCCAAGAGGTTCAAGTATGTTAAAAGTAACAAATTAGCTTTTATCCGTCTGTTATGTACAGGAGTGTGCTTTTCTCCCAACCCATTTTCTATGGAGTGTGACACTTTTATGCTTCTTAGGCAAGTTCTGGTCTTCTAAGTCTGCTGGTTTAGTTTTTAAGTGCTGGCTTAGCTTTGTTTGTCAGTATAACTTGCTATTGGTAGGATAGGCGAAGTCGCATATTGTGGAATCTCTTGGTCAGCTTCTGCAAGACAACACTCTGGTTCCTGCCACTCAAACTGCAACTTCAAAGGCTCTAACTTCAACTCACTGCAACTGGTGAACTGTCTGAGGGCATTCGTTTATATGGACATCGACCAAAAACTGGTGCAGGGTTAGACGCAGTCTGGGGTTTTCAGTGAATCTCGATTTCTGACATGAAACCTCTTAGTTGTCTGGCCAGGAAAATTGATTACTTCCCATTTTTGGAAAATTAATCACTTTTCATTTTGGGGGATATCCCTTCATCTGTGAGGAGAGGTTGTAGGAGAGCTATCCTCCCAAACTCCCCCTTTCTGTGGGCGTTAATAATTTCCCTGTCTTTCTCATCAAATTACCTCCACCTATCACCATTGCTACCACTCGACCAATGGTGTCCTGGCTGTGTGGGCATGGCTAAGCTGGCCTCATTAAAGTTATAACCTATGATTTTTTGTTTACAAAATTCTCATTCCCACTGGCCAAAATTCTTACAAATACCATATGGCAACTTAAAATCTCTCAAATCTTTTGGTCATTTTGCATTTTCTTAACCAGCACTTTGTACAAACACCATCAATCAATTGTCAAAGTCTGCTATCTGGTCCCTTCATGAAGTTAGTGTCTATGAGAACCCTTGGCTTCTTGAGAAAAAAAGATAAATTGATAATAATTCTTTATCTCCAAATCGGCAATTTTTTCGAGATATTTTTCCCATGCCAAAATTTTATAATCAGCACATGACTACTTAACGTGTCAGTATTGAAGATGAGATCTTGGAAAAATAAACAAGGGTATTTCTCTCTACCCCGTATTGACAGTATTTCGGAATATTTTCTCATGCCAAAACTTTTATAATTACCATAAGGCCGTGCCTTGCCAGCACTTAAGATGATATCTTGTTCTCAGGTTTTTCGTAAATCAGTACTTTTACAAATATCATTAATCAATTGACAAAAGCTCACATATGGCCTTTTTGTGAGTCCACTGTTTACGCTAATTCTCGGGTTTTTTGAGAAAAGTAACTCAATCTTATTTTTAACGTAAAAAATAAAATATCATGGTATCTTCTTTTCCGTTTTCAGTATTTTCTTATGTAATTTTTATGGTTAATTAGTTAATTATTTACCATAGCTAAATAGTATCACAGAAGGAAAAAGAATTTTTATTTAGCTTTGGTATAATGGTTAGTGCAGTGGACTGTGTAGTCAGAAACTTTCAAAAATACAATTACAGAGCAACCTCAGTTCTTGAACATTTCATGTGTCAAACAAATCGGTTTTCAAACAGAAAATTTGAGATGAAAATGCCTCAGTTATTGAACAAAATTTCGGTTCTTGAACAACATTGCTGAATCAAATTAACCCAAACAGAATAATTTCTTAGTAGACCACTATATTATATACATTCGTGTGTTGTGCCGTGCTTTTTTTTTTTCAATTTTATGTATTCTTACTTTTCTTCTTTACATTGATTCTTACTGGAAAAATAGTTTCAGTTTGCGAACATTTTGAGTTATGAACAGCTTTCAAGAAGAAATTAAATTCGCAAACCAGGGTTCCACTGTACTAAATTTACTTATTGCTGATTCATGGAAGATGAAAAACTGATTTCAAGCCAATGCAATCAGATTTCTTTCTCTTTTGCCTTTAGTATTGTAATTGTAAAATCTAAAATAGCAATATAGTTTACTCATCTGTAATACATCTGAAAAGACTGCTACAATAAATTACATTTACATTCCAGAATTTAATTCATTAAAATTGTTGAAGCAAATAAGTGGGCAGCGTGATTATTTAAAAAAAATGGGCTAAGATTGCATATAATAAGGAACATGTGATTGTATGTTTCTCTGTTTCCCTGTCTGTGTAAAAAATATATATATAAAATTAACAAGACCCACTAGCTTTGATTTGAATGTCTAATGTGAAGGTAAGCTAACAAGTAACATATTAATTACACCAGCATTCTGCTGTTTGAACAGCACAATAAAATTAACTTGCAAATACTAAGTTAGGCAGAATGTCTAACTTAGTAGACTAGGCAGATTGCTATGGAGGGACACTTTGATCCAAGGCAGTGTACAGAGACACTGATCAGAAGTGCTGATCCATACATCTGATCATTTATTATAGGCACTATGCTAGTATATGAACATTATAATTTTGTTTATTGATTATTATTGATTAATGAATGTTGAAAACCTGCATTATTTTCATATGGCATTCTGATGGTGTATGAATAAATATATTTATTTTTGATAATGGGAATTTTAATGGTTTTAAATCAAGAATTAAAATTGAATTTTTGTGATAAATATGCCTGTTATTTTTTATTTACTTTTGACCATGGATCTCAGTTTGCATACATACATATATCAAATCAAATCTTTCCATAGATATGTTAAAGGATTTGGATAAATATATTTTATGTGTATATGTATATATTTTCATTGCAGAAAACAAATATTTTATACTAAAAAATAACAAATACTCCACGGTTAAATTAGAGAAAGAAAATGCCAAGAAGAATTTTCATAGCATTTTGAGATTTTCAACTAAATGTAACAAATTTCTCATTTGCTAAACAATATTTGGTGTTAAATGATTTTTTTAATAATAGTTAGCATGCTGGTTTCACAAGCCATTGCTCATCACTGATTCTCACTGGGTTCTCCGTAAATGTAACTTTATACAAAAGTTCCTAAATTCAGCAAATATTTTACGCAAGTCTTAACACTCTTTTCTTATGACCTATCATGACCCAGTGGAAGAACTGAGACTCTAGAGTGACAGCATTAAGTTTGGAAATTAGATACTTTTTGGTAGTTAAACATTTTAAGTCAACTGATAGGAAAAATATAGCTACATATAAAAAATATATAGCTAGTATAAAATGATGGCCCATTTGATATGAAAATCAACTGAAAAGCATTAAAAGGAATTATTGCGTTGAAGAAAATCAGAAATAAATGTAAGCCTTAAAACATTAGCCAATTAAAATGAGATAACCATATCATATACACATATAAGGCTGATACAAATGTTTACAGTATATTTTGAACAAAATCATTTATTCATATAAATTCATAGTATTCAGTCATCAAATTATTTCTGTGGTATTATCTTCCATTACAATAGAACTATACTGGTTTTGATTTGAAGAATTTTTGACTTGTTGCAACTTATAATTAGAAAAGTTGTTTTGTGTAGAGTAAGACAAGTAATTAGTCAGAGATCTAGGGAACCTGTCATCAGTAGAACAATTTATTTCTTGGTTCAATATTTGTTTCCTGTGTTATGTTTTCTGAATTGCTACTACAGAAAAAGTTGTCACATTGAGGAAACCACTTGTTAGTTGGAAGGTGACATGTCTTGGAAATATGTCATCTATAGAAGCAATTTCTATCTTGCTACTATATTTGCTTGCTTTTTCACATTTTCAGAATTGCTGTTACTTCTAATCAGAAAAGTTATGTTACATGGAGTGAACCAAAGTTTGTCTGAATGCAAACAGGTCTGGGGGAATATTTCATCTATAGAAGCACTTTCTATCTTGCTACTATATTTGCTTGCTTTTCACATTTCAGAATTGCTCTTACTTCTAATCAGAAAAGTTATGTTACATGGAGAACCAAAAGTTTGTCTGAATGCAAACAGGTCTGGGGAATATGTCATCTATAGAAGCACTTTCTATCTTGCTACTATATTTGCTTGCTTTTTCACATTTTCAGAATTGCTCTTACTTCTAATCAGAAAAGTTATGTTACATGGAGTGAACCAAAAGTTTGTCTGAATGCAAACAGGTCTGGGGAATATGTCATCTATAGAAGCAATTTCTATCTTGCTACTATATTTGCTTGCTTTTTCACATTTTCAGAATTGCTGTTACTTCTAATCAGAAAAGTTATGTTACATGGAGTGAACCAAAAGTTTGTCTGAATGCAAACAGGTCTGGGGAATATGTCATCTATAGAAGCACTTTCTATCTTGCTACTATATTTGCTTGCTTTTTCACATTTTCAGAATTGCTCTTACTTCTGATCAGAAAAATAATGTTGCCTGGAGTGAATCAAAGTTAGTCTGAAAGTGAACATGTCTGAGGAATATATCATCTATAGAAACACTTTCTATCTTTGTGCTATATGTATTTGTTGCACACAATTTATTTTAATTGCTGATCAGAAAGTTTGTGTTATATGGAGTGAAATGAATTTTAGTTGAAAAGTGATAAGTTGGTTGGTTGATTTTCTTTAGTGATATATCAACCTCTCTTTCTTCCTTATGAATCAAGAAAATTCTTTTAATCACCGTCACAGAACCCAAAACATGTTCCACCAGTTTGTTGTAGATATGTATGCCAAGATGGATGAAGAAAGATTAGTATACATCAAGTCTTACCAATCAAATTTAAGAGCATCATCATATATCGATCTATGAGATGGTATTAATAATGATGTTGTCATAGGTGAAATTGACCAACCAGTCATTCTCCCATCAAGTTTTGTTGGCAGTCTAAGATATATGCATGAAAGAACTCAGGATGCAATGACATATGTTAGACATTATGGATGTGCAGATTTGTTTATAATATTCACCTGTAATACCAATTGGAAAGAAATTAATGCTGAACTGACAAAAGCCACAGAACAGACATGATTAATTGCAAGAGATTTCAGGTTAAAAGTGATTAAATTAATGGAAATGATTACAGCAGGGAATGTTTTTGATGATGTAAGATGCTACATGTATACATTTGAGTGGCAAAAATGAGGTTTTACTCATGTCCATATCTGGAAATGGTTGATTGTGAAAATTCACACCATTCAGGTGGATTATATAATATCTGCAGACTCCGAGATCCTACCAAAGACAAATCTTTATGATGCTGTTAAAACTCAAATGATCTATGGTCCTTGTGGTGATGGGAGCAGAAATTCTCCTTGTATGGTTGATAACAAGTGCACCAAGAATTATCCAAGAAGTTTCACAAATGTTAGAAGATGGTTATCCTTCTCATAGTAGAAGAAAGACAGATGATGGTCGATTTATTTGGGGCAATTATTGGATCAGGACAAAATTGGATAGTTCCATACAGTCCCCTACTCTCAAAAACCTTTGATGCTCACATCAATGTTGAGTTCTGTAACTCAATAAAGTCAATTAAATATGTCTGCAAATATGTCAACAAAGGGTCAGATGCAGCAATGTTTACTTTATAAGAAACAAACAATGCAAGCGAAAATAGGAAAAAAATCAAACATTAAACCAAAGAGATGAAGTAAGCATGTATCAGCAAGGTTGATATATTAACAGCAATGAAGCAATTTGAAGGATACTTAGATTTTCTATTCATGAGTGATATCCAACACTTCAGCCACTAGATGTTCATTTAGAAAATGGACAAACTTTACTTTCATGAGCCAAATACTGTTCTTAACTCCAAGAGAGACTATACTTACAGCTTTCTTCAAGCTTTGTGCAAGAGATCCCTTTGCTAAGACAATCTTTTATCATCAGCTTCTATCATATCATATTACACCTGGCAAAATGGCAGCTGGAATAGATGAAAAGGGGGTGTACCAGTAGATGGATTTTCAAATTTGATAGTGAACTTGGAAGAGTATATACTGTAAATCCCAACTGACAAGAATGTAACTTTCTCAGGATGCTGTTGCATGATGTCATAGTTCCTACTTTATTTGAAGATATCTGTACAGTCCCTGGAACAATGTGCTCAACATATAGAGAAGATTTCTTCAAATGTGGTATATGAGAAATGAAGCACAATGGGATTCTGCTTTAACAAAAGCATCTGTATCTCAGAGTGCAAGATGTTTTAGAGCTCTTTTTTCCATTGTTATTAAATGTTGTGATCCATTAGGGCTTTGGGATAAACACAAGGACATCTTAACTGAAATTACAAACACTAATTACAAATGCACTTACCAGATATTGAGGTTTCTTACAATGATGAACTGTACAATAAAGCATTGATCAATCCATGGGAGGAACTAATCTATACACTTATAGACTTCCAAAAACGGCAAGAGGAAATGAGAATGACTTAACAAGATAATTGTTCAGAGAAACTACATATGATATATTTTCATTGGTAAGCTACATAGAAGAAAATGAGACAAAACTTCTACCTGACCAGAAAATAGTTTATGACACAATTATAAACGTTATTAAATACCAGAAATGTGGAATATCCTTCCTAGATGCACTTAGTGGAACAGGAAAAACATTTGTTACCACCCAAGGTAAGATATCAAAAATGTATTGCACTTGTAGTTGCTTCATTAGGGACTGCTGCTACATTATTATCTGTGGGTAGGACATCTCATTCAACATTCAAACTTCCACTGAATCTAAACAGGATGTTTGTTTAGTTTGTATTGTTTTATGGCATATCAACCAGAATGGGTTATTTAATGCTGAAAAAATTTCCTTTTTTTTCAAAAATGTATAGCTGGTAATATTTTTAAAAAAATATGTATAGTTTGGTTTGGTTTGTGGCATATTAACCTCAGTGGGTTATTTAATGCTTCATTTTTCAAATGTTTATTGCTGATACTAATTTTTTGTTTAAAGTATTTCTGGTATTAAAATCTATTTTTACACTTTCATAGTGTTTTGAGTCAGGTTGTGGGGTCAACTATTTGCACATAGCTGGGACCCTAACAGGTGCTACCACTCTGGGTCAGTGTGGACCTGGGAACACCAGCAATAAAGAGGTGGTTCCATGCTCCTCAAAACCTCCTGATCAGAGGCCTTGCTGTTGGACGTAGTTTATCGTCATACCCAGGACGCAGGATATGAACATCCTATGTGCAATATACCAAAGAATTCTGGAATTGTGCAAGTTATCAAAAAGGTGTTACTTGATTGTTTGAGATGAATGTATCATAGAGCTTTTTGAATCTTTGGATAGAATACTAAGGGACATTAGGAACAATGATTCTCTGATGGGTGGAATACATGTGCTTCTCTCTAGTGATTTTAGACAAATCCTCTCTATAATTCCAAAAGGTACTAGAGCAAACGAAATTTGAGCTTCATTGAAATCATCTATGTTATGGAAACATGTAAAGATCCTAAAACTAAAAACTAATATGAGAAATATGAAAACCATACATGTATGGAGATATAACATCAAATCAATTTGTTGAAAACTTGCTAACTCTGGGAGAGGGAAGAGTCCCAATTGACAGTGAAAGTTTCATTGATCCATCACCCATATGTACTTTAGTACCATCAACTTTGGAATTAATTTCCAAAGTCTTTCCAAAATGGTAAATTGTTGTTTGAGAGAGCCATTCTAGCATTAAAAAAATACCGCAGTCAATTCAATTAATTTTGAACTTTTGAAAATGATCTCTGGAAACTGTCACTCCTATCAATTTGTTGATACTCTTATTAACCAGTTGGATGCAGTCAATTATCCCACAGAATTCCTTACTTCTTGGATTACCACCACATAGACTAGATCTGAAAATTGGTTCTCCAATACTGCTACTACAAAATCATGATCTTACAAAACTCTGAAATGGCACAAAACTTATAGTGAAAAGAATTATGCCTTATGTTATTGAAGCAACAATTCTTTCTAGTTGTGGGAGAGGAGAAGTTATCTGTATACCAAGAATTCCCTTGATCCCTACAGATGTTTGGTTCAATTTTAGGAGACTGCAATTTCCAGTCAAACTTAGCTTTGCAATGTCAATAAACAAATCATGAGGCCAAACACCGTCAGTGTAGGGATTACGCTTAGAAGAGCCCTGGTTTTCACATGGTTAACTGTATGTTGGATTCTCCAGAGGTGGAAGCAAAAGAAATCTTTACATTTATGCACCCACTCAAAAAACTAAGAATATTGTCTACAGAAAGTTAGAAATCATTTCAATAATTTTATCCCAGGCAATGACTGCAAGTAGCACAATGATTAAGATTGTTTTGTGGATCAATTTGCTAGTCTTGTGAGTTCAATTCTCACAAGTACCTCATTACAAAGTTACTTAAAGAAATTAATAAAAATGGTAAAATAAAATCATATTTGATTTGAAGTTATAGATTAATTTAAATTGTGATTGATTTAATTCTTTTCCAAAAGGGACCAATGGCAAAAATACAAAACGAAACAAAACACACACAAACTATCAAGTGCAAAAATTCTTGTCATGTTTAATGTACGCTATTTTACAAGTCGTTTTCCAGCATCTAACGACAGTAAATAAAACAAGCAAGAACAACAAAAACATAAATTCCGAGTTTTTAAAAAAATGTATAAATTTTCGACATTATGCATAAAAATAAAATAAAGACCATTATTAACTATTTTATTTCAATAAAAGTTACCTTTTTACAACATAAAAAAAAATGTTTTTAACTGCCAATTTCAGAAAAAGAGTCTGTAAAACTAAAAAGAAAAGTTAATTCAGAAATTTGTGAAAACCTTAAATTAGCAGTCTAACAGTCTATTTTCTTAAATTGAGTGAAAATACCAGCCGTCATGTAATTTTAAAAAGGTTTAAGGAACTGATTCGTCAATCATTACATAATTCTATAAATTTTATTTAAACGAATAATGTCAGTCGTTTGGGCGGCAGTAATAAAACTAGAAAATAGTTGTAATAAAATAATGTTAATATTATTAGGGCACTGGAAGGGTAACTGACATCACTTTTTTAAAGACGAGCAGCAGAAATGCAGTAGTACTGAGCAGTAGTAATACAGCAGTAGAACTCACTGATATTTTACAATCTGTTAACTTAAAGTCTGTCTATGTCATCAGATGTTACTGGGAGGACGTATTTTCTTTCTTTCAGCAACCATCTGTGGTGTGTCACTGTCATCAGCTTGTAGTAGTAGTTCACCCTATCACACAAACAATGAATGAACTACTATGTGAATCAAAACAGTCTTGATTTAATTTTAAAATTGCGATGACAATAGCTGGAAACAGATTATTATTATATTATTGCGTGTTTAATGTTCCATACTGTTAAAAAGTTATGATAATATAAATGTCAATCTAATTCAAACGTTAGCAACAGTCTTTTTGAAAAGTTGTGAGTAACAAGGAACAGATGAGGGAGGATGATGATGAAGAAGAAGGAAAATCGGGTGAATGAATGTAAATTGTTGGCAGACGATGTAATAGTAGTAATAATATTTAGTATACTCTCAGTGTTTTTAGTTTAGTTTTGAGGTCAGCTGAACTATTAAACTTAAATACTGGACATAAATCTACGACCTAGAGTTTATGAAACCTAGAGACCTTAATTTTAAATGAGCCATGCGAAGAATTTGATAAATAAACAAGAGTAGTTTAAAATTAGAGTAGTGCGTAGTAACAATAATTATGAAATGGGAAGGAAGGAAGGAAAGAAAGAAGAGTGAAAAGAAAGAATTAGGATAGTTTTTTTTCTTCTTCCTAGAAACAGGGGAAAGCAGCAGTTGGTTTGCAGCAGTTGGATTGCAGCAGTAGAAATAAAAAAATATCTCTCTCTCTCGCAAGAAGCAACAGGAGTCATGAGTGCTACATGAAAGAATTGAGGGTTTTAAACAAAATTATTAACTAACAACCAACAGGAACTGATAAACATGTATGTACAATTGTACATCATATCAAACAAAAAATAATAATAATAATAATTGCGACAGGAAATGATGAAAAATGTTTTAAGAAACATACTAGGTAGTTACACAGCCATGGCCAGACCACACATGAGTGTGTGTGTGTGTGTGTGTGTATATGTATATGTGTATATATGCATATATGTATGAGTATGTGTGCATATATATATATATATCTATGCATATGCATATGTGTATGTATATATGCATATACATACATATGTTTGTATATATATATATGTATGCATATATATATATATATGTGTGTGTGTGCGTGTAGTGGTAAGTATATATACATATAGAGGCAAGAATTTTAAAATCTACTACTGCAGATGACTATAATTTAAAGTATTTCATATTCTTTGATATTTAAGCATCTGAAGAAATGCGCAGACATATTATCTGTATGTGTTCGTTGGTGTGTACACTTGTGTAAAAAGAAAGTCACTATTATTAAAAGTAGCAAGACTTTTAAACAAAGCAAAAGCTCATCATTCAGTAGAAGAATCAAGCCATCATTAAATTGGCATTATCATTAGATTTTTTTAGACATTGCTAAATTCACCTGTTGTAACAAGTATTTGAATGACAGCTTCTTTTGTGTGTGTGTGTGTGTGCGTGTGTGTGCATTTAGCTTCTAAATTAGCTCAAGTTTTTTTTTTAATTAAATCTTTCTATGATTGAGCATTATCTTTACTGTTTATTTTACTTTATAATATAGTATCATATGAGAAGAGGTTTTTGTACCATCATCATCATTGCAATTATATTTTTTCTAGTAAGCAGCAAGTGTTAACTCTGGTTTAACAGTGACAGCATTAATTAAGAAATTAACAATATTTAATAACAAGAATACAATTAATATGAAAAATAATTGTCCTTTTAACTTGAATGTTGGTTTTAGTAGCACATGTAAAAAATATAAAGTGATATGCACTATTATTCGGGCTATTGTTCTCATCTTTGTTGCCATATTTATCACAACGTTTCAGCTGTTGTACACTCCGGCCTTCTTCAGGTGGATGGAATGTTGAACTGAACCCTTTATTTTACTCGCTGGGGTAGACTGTTCTAGTTCCACATGCCATGTTTAATGGATGTCAGTTATCAGTTATCTCCTGTTAATTCACCTCTCCACTGCCTTAACCAGGTATTGAATTCACACTGTCACTGGATCTAACCAACGCCTTTATCCACTGTGCCATGTGTCCTTAAGGACATGATAAATATGGTAACAAAGATTTCAGACAATAGTCCGAATAATGTAAATAGTGTACATAATACCTCATCTCAGAAATATAGACAGATATTAAAGTGATATGCATTTTGGTAAGTCAAGTTTCCAGAGAGAATAATAACCCTACATGCAAGATGATAGTGGCCCACTGGTGGGCCGGTGAAGGCAACACCAGCAGTCCTCTGGTGGCAGCTACTGGTGGGTCACTAGCAGTTCACAAGTGGTAACATTGTTGAAACGAACATGCTGGCGGTCCAACAGCAAGCCATCAGCAGTAAATGCTTGTGGCATGCTACCTGGTGGCAGATTGGTGGCTTGCATCTCGGGAAAATAAACTCAAACTGAATATCAATATAAAAAAAAAGTATCATCAGCTGTTGTATGAGCAGTAGTACTAATAATATTAATAATAATTGTTGAAAAATGTTGAACTTATCATTAACATCAAAGAAATAAAAAACATATTCTTGGGAAAGATGTTTAACTGGTATGAAGTACTTTATGAGAAAAGTAAGTGTTTCTTCATGGAATACTGGAAGAATAAAAAGATTATTAATCTTTATCACTTTGCATTATTAATATTACTTCCCTTTCCACTGCATTCTTTTTCAAGGTCTCTCAATTGTAGTACCCTTATTGTTAATTTAATTCAAAGTTGTTTTCTGTTGCCATAGCAGGATATGACAACACAACTATTAAATTCAAAGACACTATTGTTCAGGGATCAGAGTCCCTTAACTGGTAGGATAAACTAATTGTACAGCAAATGAAGTCAATATGTAAAGGAATTTGTATTCTTTAAAAAGTGAAATTAATGAATGTTTTCTACAATGACACTGAGCAAAGACAATGGTGATTAAAGAAAAAAATTATCATAGAAAATGAAAATAGTAAATGGATTTGGTATGCTGAAAGTTCTTAGTACAGTTCAGTTCTCCAAATCTGCAACCAAAAATTCTTTTTTTTTTAAGGTTGAGAACTTTTCAACATCATCTTGTAATAGAAAAAACTGGAATAATGATTACAATGTTGTTAGTAATTCACATTGAATTTTAAATGTATGAAACTGATCCCTAGAATAAAAAGATAACTACATTTCTTTCTCCTATGTGTGGTAATCAAAGTTACTAAAGTAGCACCTAGGTTGGAGTTTTATTTATTTCTCTGCAAATATAAGATAACACTATAAGTAGTAACAGTGATGAAAATTATATTATTATTCACAATTTAAGTGTTATTAATAATGACAATAGTTGAAATAGTATTGATACAGAATAGTGGTGGTTTGTAATAAGTCAGTTGTAATAGTAATTGATAAACCAATGATGAGGTGAAGGCTGGGAGAATGGGTTTCCTGTAACAATATACTTTTGGAGGTGACTCATTCCTCCAGGCTGTACCTCCCCAATGAACCAAGACAGGTATTCTTTACTGCCTGTGGACATGCCAAAATCTATGACTGAGGGAATTAAGTGTCCACATAAGTTGGAAAGCATATAAATTTCTTCTAAACCTAACAATATAAGCTTATTGGTAAGAACTTATATTTTTAAACCTTTAAGCTTATATATATGTTATGACGAGTTGCTAGATAAGCTGCAGTGTGGCTATGAATTTTACAGCCACTTATTCTTTTTAAATGGCAGTATTTTTTACTTGTTTTTAATAGGTCACTGAGTTGAGGTGGGTCAGACAGTTGTGTATTTTCCCCATGGGCACTAATGGTTCATGTCTAAACCTTGGTAAAAAAACAGGATTTCAAAGTAGGCAATCACTCCCCACTTGGAAATTAGTGCAATATATTCTTATGCCTATTTGGTCTTTGCCAAGTAAAACCTTTGTAAATAACATGAATACCATTGTGCTTTACGGGTTTTGGGGAATTCAACAAAGCAGTAGCTGTTATGGATTAAATACTAATATATTTATATACTAATTGATGTGTGCATTTATACAGCCTATGTTGACACTCACTACAGTAGTAATAGTCTGCCAGACTATTTTGTTAACGGATTCTCTAAGTGAGGTGTTCTATAAACATGTTTAAGTATACAGGAGAATGTCACTTGAAAAGTAGTTCCAGAGCCAAACTTAGGACAACTGAAATTATTTCTAAGTGTTGTTGATAGACTTAAAGTAGATATAAGAAGATAAATTTTGGTGTGTTAAAAAATTTGAAGTTGCAAATAACAAATTTTTGCTTTTTTTAAAAAAAATCTATCTGATAAAAAAATCACATGTAAATTTTGTTCAGCTCTGAGACTTAACCATTAATCAAGACTTTTTGTTTTATTCTAAATACAATAGAAATATATAATTTTAGAAACACTTTTTGCTCCTCTTCCTAAAATCATACTGAAGCTCACTAACATTATAAGCTTATTTTGCTCTTTTAATCTTATTAATAAGTTGTATTTCCAGTTAATGGAAGACAAGCGAACCATGAAGCAATTGACAAACAATAGATTTGTTTTGTGTCATTGATTTATAATTGGAAAAATTTTAAAAAATCAAACAATACCAACAATTAAAATGTATAATGAAAATTATGATTCGAACTTCATATGTATCACTAAAAAGAATTGACCATTTGTTTTTAGAAGTACTGCTATGCCTTTCATTTGGTTAGATTTGACAATTTGAGGTTATTTAACTTTTTCAATGCCAGAAGCATCTTTTCCCAAACTGCCAGGTGACTATATTTGACAACAAATGAATAAAAATTCCAGTATTGTCTAGTGAGCCACTAGTTGTTAGTGATCCCTATTTTCAACTGATCATCCATTCTATCAATTATACATAAGCTCTGTGATTGGTTACTTTTTTTTTTCATATTCAAAGCAATTAAAAGTTATTTTTTACAAATATTCTAAAGCTTTTGGTGGATTGTTTTCAAAGTAAACATTATTTCCGTAGTAATAAAAGTACAGAATAAATTTTAGAGGAACATACACAAGATTTTAATTCCATCAAAGTAACAAAAATAAAGGTATTTTTGTATTTTATTTATATATAATTATCTTAAAATTGTTAAATATTGAATATTTTACTTGATTAATGTGGCCCTGAGGTTAACCGAGTTTTGGGCAATATAACAGTGAAAGTGTTAATATGCTTCTTTTGAGATAGGAATTTGTAGCATCTCTTGTAATTTACCAAGATTTGACCAATTATGAAAGTCATAAATATGTAGCAGAAAAATACAATTTACACATAGAGATAACAAATTAAAGCCAAATTTATACAATTATTAGAAAACATATACCTCTAATTACACATCAATTTTCATCTAGCTAAGTCATACACACTCTACTAAAACAAATACAAATATACCAGAGTGCTGGCCATTATCGATGTGACTCTCACTTGCCACAGGTGTCTACAACTATGTCCATGCATTTCCCTTATATAAGCTATAAGAGAAGCCAGACAGCAGAGAGAGACTTCACACACACATGCTAACCATAGAGGCTACTCTGAGAGCACGGCTGACCATTAGGCTGTAAAAATGATCTTCTGTGAACACAGAAAGAGAAAGGACTTCACTATCAACATGATAAGCCCAAAATGATAGCCAATAAGCAGTCAGCCAGATTAAGCATACTACTTTTTCATACTCTCATTTCACACCTCATACACCATACATTTGAATGCTACACTATATGACTTACCAAAGACATTTCATATCTTGTAAATGAAAATAAATCTTTGGTTATTTTTCAAACCAATGTCTAATTTGTTTCTTTGCTCCAACTTCCAATTCGGATGAAATATAGATTTGTGCCTGATTAAATTCATGACTTCTGTCATTGATGACAACAGAATTGTAACAATTCTACTGCTATTGCCTAAGCAATATTCAAGATTCTCATATAGACTATTGTTTAACACAAAGTCTATTGACTGAAGGATTACCAAAAAGGAAATGTACCTTGACCTTTTTATTTTGGTACCATGAGAAGATTGGAACAGCTTCTATAAAAACAGTGTACCGGTCTTGTAAACTACTGATTTTTACTGAGTATTTCTCGTATAAAATACAGCAAATAATGGAGAGGTACAGTTTGATGGATATATCACTAATATCTTAAAGTATATGAAAATTGTTGAAACAGTTACCTATAACTTTTCCATATCTAAGGCCATAATAAAGTGAAGAATTCACATCTTTTCTAAGGCATTAGTGTTAAAATAACATCAACAGACATGATAAGAATTTAATCTTGGTTTGTATAATTTGATTCCCTGAGATACCAACCACTATGCCGATTTACAGTTTCTTGTGTTCAGTAAATATCTAATTCTCAAACTTATTCAGGTTTCCCTGGCCCTCAAATAAAATATCAAGAGTCCTTTTCTTTCTAGATTCATTTATATGGCAAGTTGTGACAAGTGTTGAAATCAATGGTTATAACAGTAAAAAAAAAAAAAAAGTATTGTTCTATAATATAAATATGTATATATTCACCTGGTGTAAAAGAATTAAATTTTCAGTTGTGTCATCTAATGTTCAACATCAATGCAGGAAATGACAAGAAGGCAGGTTTTAAAATTAAGAACAATTGTTTATTTCAGCTTTTACATAGACACAAAAAAGCATGCCACCAGATGATCATGTCAGGAAATCAGTGTTCTGTTTGGCATAAATGTCTCATAAAGATCACATTAAAAACAGTAGAGCAAAAATTTGGAGGGTACACCAAAACAGGGTTGATGTATTTAATCAAATTGTCTCACTATTCTGGTTAATAAACTGAGTACTGTACAATTCAATTAGGGCGCAAAGATTTTCTTGTCTTGAACCAGTTTTCAAAAAGATATTTTTATCATTTGAACTAAAGCACATTTCATGCAAAGTATTGGTCATAAAATACTGACAGTATGAATATAAACAAGATGTTTTTAGCATGTGCATAGTAATGTGGTTAGCTTAGTATTAGACTTGAATATAAGCCACTGATGAAAAATAATGTCTTCACCAATTAAATCATTGTCAGGGTCATAATTAGAGAAAGAGGATGTAAAAATTAATATCATTAAAGTAGGTTGTTGTAATGACAGAATATTAACATAATAGTAAAACAATAGTAAAAGTTTTATAGCAATCATATGGTAGCCTCCTCCAAGTTTGAATCTTTGACAACTTGCAGTAGTCTAGGTTGATTATAATAATATTCAACTCTGGCCATTTAAATGGTTGCACTTAATAATACTTCAGATGCTAACTTTAGGTTTGTATCTGCTCTTGTCTAATAAATATATCATAGGGTATAAACTCCTATATTTTATGGCCAATAAGTGAAGAACAAACAAATAAAAAATGCCTACAAATAAATCTTACTAAATTCAGTAGATACAAAAAACTTCCTTACAATTCTGTATGGCTCCAAATTAAATAAGTGGTTTCTGGAACCTGATTGGATAGGACAAATCATGTGATGTGCTTTCTATGATATCCGTGGGGTTAACTCAAAATGACCTGAAAATAGTTCAGGGCTCAGATTACGGAGTACATTCCCATGCAAAACTCAGATAGCAATTTGGAGCCAACCCATAGCAATAAAAATGGCTTGTCAGCGAATGTTGGTGAAAGAAAGTCATCAAAAGAAACAGTCAGCAACCAGATCTGCAATGACACAGTCAGTGAAGGACAGTCAGCGAAAGGCAGTCAGCGGACCAGACCAGTCTCAATCAACAGCTTAGATGCATGTTACCATGACAACAACTCAGTGATGATTTTTCTACATACAAAGCTGCAATGAAAGTAAGTCCTATATCCGCTTTGTTCACTGTGTTTTAAAATTACTGCTATTGCATGCAATCAGTCAGCAGTCGCACATATTTCATTAGTGTGTGCTTCACACACACATATTGGCATACCATACCACTTGATTTCCTCACTTGCAACAAAAACATGTCAAAACTTTGCAGACTCACTTGTGACAAATCATTTTGAACAATTGAACTATTGGTCTGTTCATGGCCACAACAAAGAACATGGATTTTTAATGTAAATACATGTATCTGACTGTATAAATCTTACTGTCATATTTAGCTTGGTCTTCTTCCTTTTCTGCAAAAATCATTTCTTCACATATAAAAAATTGTGTTGTATCTGGGGACACAAGACTCGAATTGTATTTTTCCTCCTAAAATTCAGGTAGACTGACCCCACAATATCAATGCCTTCACAGTATGAACCACATCCTTCAACTTTACATAAGTAAAAATTAAATGCCATGAAGCTTAAAGAATTAATGATTGTTACAATAACGCAAAAAAAAAAAATAATGGAAGTAGACGTGATAGTCTAGTTAGCAATTATTGGTCTTGGACATCAATCATGATAAGGTAACATTTTTACCTGTTGAACCACAGCACATGTCATAAGAAGAGGATAACAATCCAAGTAGTAGTAGTTGTTACTATAGGTGAAATGATGTTAAGATTAAAAAGACTAAAAGCAATTGTTGTACAAGGGGGTGACTCAACCAAGAACTTCCATCAAATTTTTCATTTTAGGCCATTTGATCAAATTTTGGGAAGTGAGTTGGGTTAGGAACTTTTCAGCACTCTTTTGTATGTACTCAATTTTTTTCTTTTTTAGTAGCTAATACTTACCAAGCCACAGAAACATAAGTTTGCATTTTAAAGCCAAAAGAATTATTCAACCAAGGTGAAGTGAATGTTGAATTTGATATTTGAATTTAAAAAAAGCAAAAAGATAAAATCTTCATGGTTGTATAAATCTGAAAAACAAGGTAGAAGTTGATTTCACAATTTTGAGCTTTTAGAGAGAGAAAGACAAGGAGTAGAAACTGTTGTGCAAACAAACAAAACACAAACATATTGAATCAAATAGAACTAGGAATATGTTGAGAATGTTTTTTCTAAGGAAAAATTATCAGATCAGCCAAGGCCTGTACATACTAGAACATTATTTACTATTCATTATTTTTTATTCATAATGTTGAATGTTTTAAAATTCAACTTTTTAACAAGAAAAATCTCAAGTTGATTTTAAAAATTGCCACAAAACATTAGATTTATTTAAAATGAAATGGTCTATTATGACATGTCTCTAATTTGTATTTAGATACATTGTATTTATTTTCAATTTTTCTAATTGAATTGTTAACCTATATTGCATATGATCCATTATTGTACATAATTAGGTTACAATAAAATTTCTATTTTATATGAATACTATCATATGAAAATAATAGAATAAATGACCCTAGTATCATTATTCTTTGTTGAAAGATCATATATTTTTCATTGGATAGTTATCAGTGATTGCCTGCATAAAACATTGTAAACTTCTCAAAGGCTGAGACATTAGGTTTATAATACCCAGAAATTCATACACAGATGTCCTCAAGGACACATGGCACAATGGATAGATCAAGTGACAGGACCCAAAGAGTGTGAGTTCAATACTCGGTTAAGGCAGTGGAGAACTTGGAGAGGGAAATTAACAGGAGATAACTGATAACTGACATCCATTAAAAAACATGGCACGTGGAACTAGAACAGTCTACACCAGTGAGCGAAAGGGTTCAGTTCGACATTCCAACCGGCCGAAACGTTGTAATAAATATGGCGACAAAGATGAGGACAATAGTCCAAATAATGTAAATAGTGTACACAATACCTCATCTCAGGAAATATAGACAGATACTGAATGTGTACAAAGTTTTAACATTTTTCTTATAAGACAATCTCAATTCAATTTGATTATAAAGAATAGTGTTAATATCTGCAATTTATGCCAATCTCTATATATAAAACAGAGGATGTCTGTGTGCTACCTTTTCACTTGAGATCCATCCAACCGATTTTAACCAAACTTGGCACAGTGTAAGCATTGTACAATGTAAGAGATAGGTTCTTAGCATAAAAAATTGATAACTTTTAAAAAATCAATAACCGATAAAACCTATCAAAAATTGATAAATTCAACCTTTTTCCTCCAATTTTGTTCAAACTCAGTATCCAGGTTACTTACATCATGACGAGCTCAATGATACCTCATTTTTAATTCTACGCCGCTGCATTTAGTGAAAAATCGCAAAAAAAATGAAAAATCAATTTCAACACAAATTTTAAATTAAAAACTCAACAGTTTTCAAGCAATCTAATACAAACTTCACTCAATCATAGCCAACAATAAATTGATTGTTTAAGTCATTTAACTTGATAATTGAGTCCACCCATATAGTCAAAATCTGCGTAGTGAAAAATGGAGAATTTTACTGGTTTCTTTCTTATTTTTCGTTATCTTTCAACCAATTTTCATCAAACTTAACAATTGCTTTTTAAATGTATCCTCTTTTACATCCCTGGTAACAGACTGACAAATTGAATTTCAAAAACTTCAAAATAATTGTGGTCTGTAGTGAGTCTTTATGTTGCCTGTTTTACTCCTTCATGTCCTCGGCTAACTTTGATTGAATAAATACAGACTACTTCTGTTATATCAGTAACTGCATTAATACAAAATATTGTTTAATGAAAGTACTTTAAAGTAATTGAAGATAGACTCTGTTACATCTAAACATGATGCTGTTTTTGCTCCATTCTAATTGAACACTTTTTCTGATTGACTAGCTGGGTATGGCTGGTAGTAGCATATATTTAGATGAAATGTTTTCAATCTGATTTTTTTTTCTTTTCTAAACAACATTTAAAGTTGATAACATTATTTTCTTTGACAGTGATGAAAAACAAGCAAAGTATGTAGAATCTAAGTAAACTCAGAAAACACTTGAGACAAGAGAAGTGCTTAGTACTTCATATATAGATTAGCTATGACAGTAGTAGATTGTTGGAAAATTAAAACCACCTTGTTAGTTTGTTTCGAGTAAACATGAGGCTTTAAAAAATAACATAAGTTTTCACATGTGTACTATCAAAAATATCAAGAGTATATAATTGTATATATGACTGGAATACTATCCATCTTATGACAGTGTTTAATATGATAGATTTGTATATTATTTGGACTATTGTCCTCATCTCTGTCGCCATATTTATTACGTTTCGGCCATTGTATGCTCCGGCCTTCTTCAGGTGGTTGGAATGTCGAACTTAACCCTTTATTTCACTCACTGGGGGAGACTGTTCTAGTTCCATATGCCATGTTTAATGGATGTTAGTTATCAGTTATCTCCTGTTAATTTCCCTCTGAAAGTTCTCCACTGCCTTAACCAGGTATTGAACTCACACTCTTTGGGTCCTGTCACTGGATCTAACCAACGCCTTTATCCACTGTGCCATGTGTTCTTGAGTGACAGAACCTAAAGAGTGTGAGTTCAATACCTGGTTAAGGCAGTGGAGAACTTTCAGAGAGAAATTAACAGGAGATAACTGATAACTGACATCCATTAAACATGGCACGCGGAACTAGAACAGTCTATCCCAGTGAGCGAAATAAAGGATTAAGTTCGACATTCCAACCACCTGAAGAAGGCCGGAGCGTACCGGCCGAGACGTTGTAATAAATATGGCGACAAAGATGAATAGTCCGAATAATGTAAGTAATGTACATAATACCTCATCTCAGAAATATAGACAGATAATGATAGATTTGATCATGCACTTTGAAACAATAAGGAGTATGCCCAGTTGGGTCAGCAACCTGTGTACCCATGGATTCAAAGGAAAGAGATGAATTATATATCTAATGTTGCCTGTGAAGTTGTCTTTGGTGTGTATTTTCTGGGGGAAGGGGTCACTCATTATTTCCAGCAAATATTGAAGGTAATCTGACTGATGCTGTAATAAACCTTTACCCTTGTGACAATAATTATTACATTTCTCATCAGTGTTCTAGTAAAAAAAGTTGAATGAACCACAAAACTGGTAAACAATCTCCACTTTCTTTCATTGTTTACTTTATCTATCTATTTATCTATCTGCAGCAGTCGTGGTTTGTCAACCTTTCTTCTATTAGAATAACAGTTCATTATATAAAAGGGGGTGCTGAAAAATTCTTAGTCTGACCCAATTCTCCAAATCTGACCAAACATTTTGGTTAGGCTGATTAGAAGATATTTGGTATGCACTTGTATGCAAGACAATTCTTCAAAGCAAGTATATTTGAACAATTTCATATGTTGAAGAATTCTGACCTCGATTATTGTCTGAATTAATCATCAGATTGAGAAAGAAAATGTTCATATAACTTTTCTGAACATTCCCAAAAGCCAAAAGATAGTTGAGAAGAAGATAAAGGATAGATGATTCATATAACCATGACAGTGACTAACACACTCAAGACAAGTCTTGGGTTAGTACAACAGAACACTGATACTGATTATAAATAAATGAGACCATTTTTTTTTTTTACTAATGAACTCATTCAATAAATACTTTTTATAGAAAGGATTTATTCATAATTATCATGTCTAAGTTCAATTATATAGGCAATAATAAGAAATTAATAGCAATGTCAGCCCTAAAAAATATCAAAAGACAACAAACAAAATATGCAATAAACTGTAATAACTTGGTATGTTGTTGGGGTGTAATAGTTAGTAAGCTGGTCTCACAGATTATTATTAGTGAGTTCTATCCTTACTGGATGTTCCATACCTGTAGTCTTGTGCTAAAACTTAGCTGTGCATAATAAATAAATAGACTGTGATAACTGACAATTTTTTCAAAACATAATTTAACTTGCTATAACTGATTTGAAATAGTTTTAAGTATGAAATAAAAAAAATATTGAATATGTGTTATGTTTTAATTTAAAATAGAAAAAGTTTAGAATAGTTATTGAAAATAATATCTCATTAAAAACAACTGTGTAGATACTTGTTGTTAGAGTAGTAACTAGGATAATAAAATTCTAATTTAGATACTAAATGACATTTGATTTATGTAGTAGTATCAAGAAGAGTGTATCAATGATTCCCATTCCTTTAAAGCACAATGATTCAGAAGTCATAATAGTATTTTAAGGATAATGTACAAGTAGAGTTTTTCCTGGTTCTCGATCTAATCAACTTTTTATCAATTGAATTACAAGTTATGAACTCATAAAAAAACGAAAAGAGTTAAGTGGTAGTAGCAATTGAAACTCAAGATGAAGTGAGTTACTAGTTGATAGCAATGATGCAAAATAGCTTCAATAAATGGACTACTTGCCAATTTCAAGGCTTGAATACTAACCCAGTTTGAATTTGTAAAGAAATAGTTTCTATCAGTTGAGCCAGGGTCCCCAATTTTGTAGTAGCAGTTGAAGTAATAGAAATAACAAGAGCGACTGTAAAAGTAGTGGTAGTAGTAATAGTGGAGCAGCTGTCGGAAGCGAGTTGGTTATCGTGGTGGTAGTAGTAGTAGTACTAGTAGTAGAAGTTCTTGAATTGACCACTTCTACCTTGAACCATTATTTTGAGGGAAAAAAAGTTCTTTTTGTTTTTTTTCAGTTGGAGTAATGATTTTCGACTCATGATAGAATTGAAAGTAGGTACTTCCACTAATTCGCAATACCTAAGGTTTAAAATGAATTTTAAAAATTAAAAATCCTTGAAGCTTTCATTTTTGCTTTTGAAAGCTAAAGGATTTACTTATTTCCATTAAGCAAAATATTCCGTAGTGTATTTCAAACATAAATTATACTGATTGGAGTTGATTCACTTTTTTTTTCTTTTTTAAATTAAAAATAGCTGATTTAGTCATCTGTCATCGCAATGTAATTTTCTTTATTAAAAAATCTTCCAAAAGTAAAATATACTTTTCTGAAACTTTATTTGAGGAATATTAGCTGAAAGTATAATTAATCTGATTTGAAACAAATATTTTACTTTAAGTTGAAAAAAAAACAACAGAGAAATAGATTTTTAAAACAAACGGTAGCAGTGATTACGTGCTTGTCATCCCTCGTAAATCACCTAACAAGTGCTCCTAAAAGTGTTGACAGTTTTATTGTTGTGCTACGGAGATTTTATCTGTTAAAACATAATTTAAGAAAATGACGTGTGAACGCTTTTTTATATAATTTTTAAGTACTCAGTAATCTTAAAAACGTTGGAAATATTCACCGTAATCTAATCTTAGGAATGTTGACTTTAAATTTACTATAGTCATCGCTCTTATTTTCTGATAATGTCGTGTATGGTCACCCATACTTTCAAAATGGGCACGTTTACACAAAAATCAAAAATTATTTTAAAAATCTTAGTGCATGATGATTTGTATTAAGCTTTTCAATTTTCGCTTAGTAAATAAATAGTCTTCACACTTCACTTAAGCTAATGAGGTCAAAGTTTTGAAGAATTTTTAAAAGATTTTTGAAACTTTATAAATTATTATAATTAAAAAAAAATGGAAACAATTCTTGTAAAAATTCATTATTCATCGAAATTTTTTTTCAGACTATAATGTCCTTAAAAGCAACTAAAAGCTTAATGTCATAGTTTTATTGCTGTTTTTATTTTATTATTCGGAGCAGATTTTCGGGAAAGCCGTAAACTGTTTAAAAGAAAAAAGAAAGATGATTTACAATTCATTCTTCAAGGAGTTTTGCGTTTGGTTTACTAAAACAAAGTTTGAGGTCGGAACTTAATTTCTAGAAATTTCATGAAATTAAAAAGTAACAACTGATAGTAATAACCAAGAGGCCGATGGTAATTTGTCCAATTACGCTAGAACCTGAACGTACCAATAACTTTAGTTTAGTTAGTTTACCTACTCTATGATTAAGAAGAGTAGTTGTAATAGTGACAGTAAAGTAAACCACGTTGCGATCTTTCATTTGAACCATAAAACAGCTTGATAGGGCAACAACAAACCAATTGGTCTACCTATCCATAATGAATGTGATGACGGTCGGGTAATAAGCAATTGTTACACAGTAAAATAAAACCGTAACAAGTTGATAGCAGTAGTAGCCTATGTGCCTACTCATCAACTTCAGCCTAGAGAGTGAGCCAGAACAAATTTGAACGATGACTCCTACCCTCGCAATAATAGTAGGTATTTATGATCTGCCACACCACGAGGACAAATGTGACCCAAGGTCTACTTTTTTAGTGTTGGGTACTCAGCAGCACACTACTGAAGGTCGCATGGTGGGTCATCCAGAAATTTCCCAGTTTCCTCAGTTATTGCCGCAAGCATCAGAGTGTGATTCTGCCATAAACCGTGTAAGTGCAACGGGGAGGTGTTACCTGAGGGATGGATCCCCAGGCACCAATCTTGAGTTAATTATTATTGGCTTGTAGCCCCGAAGGGCCGGAAACTGAACAGAATGTAATGAAGTAGTAGTAGTAATAATAGTAGCAGTGGTGATAGTAGTAGTAGGAGGAGGAGGAGGAGGAAGCAACAAGGTGGTGGCAGTAGCCCCGTTAGAGAGAAGAAGTATGAGTAGGTATTAGGAACGTGGTGGCAGTGACAGCTCTTAATACAGGAGGTGAGGGTCAGAGTGGCGTATGCGCGTGCGCGCTCCGACGCTGTCATGGCTGCCGTGGAGAGCCGCTGTGCTAGTATGCCGCCGCCACCGCTGCTGCCTGCTGCCACTGGACATTGCCGACTCTGCTGAAAGAAGAAGACAGTCAAGACAAGACTAAGTGACACATACCCGACCTCCTGCGGGAGACTGGCGGCTAGCCACACCGCAGCCCACCTTTTTTTAGTCTACTACGAGGAACCTCGGAACGACAACCAGCAGAAAGAAGAAATAGAAGAACTCGAAGAAGGAAGGAGGAGGAGGAGGAGAAGTGGAAGGAGACGACGAAGACGGAGAGGGAGGAGGAGAAGGAGGAGTAGATAAAAAAGGCCTCGTCTCATATATGTTTTAAAAACGTTAAAAAGACAATCTTTTCAAAAGAGAGAGAGAGAGAAAGAGAGAGAGAGAAAGAGAAAGAACCCCCAAAACAATAACAACACCACTACACCGCCATCCCACTTACTTATTGTCTTTCCCTTGTTAGTTCTGATCAATTATCATTGACAACAAGTTATCCCCTCGGCTCGGTTCTGATTCTACTAAAAAGCTACTTCCTACCACTATATTACCACTTGCTGCTTTATTCTGCATATCAGTCCCCATATACACAAACCACATCATAAATATTTAAAAAAAAACTCACTTGTTATTATTAATTAAAAACAAATACAACAGAATAGTTCAACCTGCCTGTTCCATGTATTTGTAAAGAAGGTGTACATACATGTCTGTGTATAATGTACGTCTTCTGATTGTATGTATATAATGTCTACCAACCTTACCCGATTAGTAGTTAGGGAGGAGTAAATTTACTGCAGTTTGTCTAACTCAACTGTCTGTCTGTCTTTCTATCTCTCAGTGTCTGTCAAACTATCTACTTGGCTTGTTTGTTTCTTTCTATGCCTGTTTATACGTCTACGTTTGTGTGTCTATGTGATTTTTTTTTTGTCTAGAAAAATCCATCCATCACGTAGCTTTTCTAATTTTTTCTTCTTATGTGTATAAAACTTTCTTTTTTATTAAAATTTAGACCTCTTTTTCTGTACTTTTTTCTTTTACTTATTGCTGATTGTTCCCTTCTTCATTTCGCTAGTCCGCATACATGCATACAAACATATACACATAGTTCCGTGCTACTAGCTTACCAATACCATAGAGAACAAATTCACACTAACCACTCTGACTATATACCATGGTGTATACTTTTACTAAACACTCAAGATTATGCTTATACACACACACATATATAGATATCGACACCTACCTATATTTCAGTAGCTGTTTCTTTGTGAGGCTTGTTTCCTCAACAAATATTTCCTTGGATTTATTCCTAAAACTAAAACAGCTCTTCCAGTACACAGCAAGTTATCTCCTTCTTACTCCAGATCATATTCTGACAACAACTACGTTTACAAGCTTAATTAACACGATCTGGACCTGACTCGGAAAAAGGGGATAAAAAGATATCATCCACACCTAGTTTTATATATTTTTTTTACTCTCATTATCTTTTTATTTGACGTGTGTGTGTGTGTGTATATATATATATATATATATATATATATATATATATATATATATATATATATATACATATATATACATATATATATATGTATATGTGCGCGTCCGCACACATTTTCTCTCCCTCTTTCTCTCTCTCGCTCGATCGTCTACACAGTGGCGTAAACCGCATCATACATCGTACACCAAACACACACCCTGGTCTACACTTGAGCACACAATTCTCTCCACTGCTGTGTTTCTCTTGACACACAACACGGTAGTGGAACCCCCTTCGCAACTGTGTGTGTCGGTTGGAGCCACTCAACTGGCTCCACCTCCGTTTTTGGCCGTTGCCCTTGTCTTAGGTGCTCGCCCCCAGCCGTCTGCTGTTGTGTGACCATGGCCTCGCAGAAACCTGGAGAATGGGTGCAGTCGCTCATAACAAGATTTGATGCCCAGGTAAGTCGACCTGACCGTCTGTCAATGTCGATCTATCTGTCTTATTTTAACTTATATCGACGTATATCAACTTCAATCTCATTTCTATGATCATCCCTTTTTAACTGGACATCTCTGAAATCTACTGCGCTTGAGCAACCAAGTGATGATGGATATGGATAGATTGGATGGATGCTGCTATAGAGAGTGTTACTATGTTTGTGCTGGGTGATCATGGATGGATCACTGTCATTTAAATAATGTTAGCATATGTGTGGTTTGTATAGCATAGGAAGTAGTAACTAATAATAGGCAGGTTTCTAAGACATGAGCTCTTGCACAGAATGTATGTATGTATGTATGTATGTGTGTGTGATTGCAATGTCTATCAAGTCTTATAGTGAAGTCACTATCTGGATGAACGTAGAGAAATGCAGGTGGGTGCAGGTGTCTACGATGTTGAAAATATGGTTTGGTGACGATTTCGTATGTATATCATCAATAAGAAATTTGCGATAACGAACCTCGATGAATGATGATGTGAAACTCTAAATGATATATTTTTACTTATGAGATCTACGCTTTTCTTTGATAATTTCATTCAATATCTACTGATGATATCGCCTGAATAACGTGTTGACTGTGAAAAAGCAAGTCATTTCTCGAGTCGCTGTGATTCCGCCACAAAAAGCGTGATGCTTGTGTGTTGGTTTGTTTTTAATCTACAACATCCAACCAGTATCAGTCATTATTGATAGTTTTTAAATGTTAGCAGTTGCACAAGGCCACGTTTGTGGAGCACATAGCTAGGATCGAACTCGCTCGCGCGCTAATCATCTGTACTAGTGAACTGTACGCTAAAGCTCCCACACACCACATACATTATGTCACATCACATCTGATCAGACATTTACTTCATTATCGTCGTCATCGTCGTTAAACAATTTTGACACATTAAAAATTAACGTATTTCAGGGTTGACATTTTACCTTTTAGCGGCAATTTTTCTCGATAGATGATTTCTTTTTCTTTTTTCCTTTTATTTTGATAATACTTTATTTTGACTTAGTCACTGATCTCGTTTCTAACTAAATTCTAAAAAAAAAACTACGTCATTCATTATTCACAATGTTGTATGTAAATAGGTAAAGAATTGTAACTGAATGAATAATAATGCCAACACCAATATTGTTTGTTTAGTACTTTTTGAAATATTTCTTTGGTTATTACATTTTTTTGAATGACAAGTAAACGTTGTGAGTAAAAAAAAAATGCAACTACTAAAAAAGTCCAGAAAAGTTTCTTTCTGTGTTATGTATTTTTTCTTTGATTTTGAGAGTTAATTAGAATAATGTTACAGAAATAAAAGTCAGAGATTAACGAATGAACTTTATTATGCAAAAATGATATTTGTATTTGAAAGTTTACTGGGTAAAGGTATTTTTGCTAGAGAAGAAAAGAAAATAATAGTAGCCAGTGGTTTTTTTTTACTTTAACTTTTATTTTTAATTCTTGTCTTCTATTCGTAAATGTAATGTAATGATTAGTAGATATTAAAACCTAGGAATAAGTGTTCGTTTTAACAGCTGTTTAACACATAAGAAATTGTAGATATAGGTAGAAACTGGAACTAAGTCCCCTCCCTCATCAAACTTGCATTCGGAGCTGTTAACCCGTGTGACAGTGACCGTGCAGGAGGAGGCCGGCCACGCGGGTCCTGATGATAATGTTTGGGTGAATGCTTGCAAATAATGTGCTTCCTGTTTTTAGTGTTCCTCCGTTTTGTCATCCGATTGACCGGACATCTTCTTCATCCTCTTTTGCATTTTCATTTTAGTTTTAACTTTTGTTTTATTTATTGTTCAATTTCACTCAAAAAGCATCTCAAAACAGTAACTTTTAATTTTTTAAGTTCGAGAAAGTGAAGGTAATACTGATTGCCACCATTTGTCCCTTTATTTCACGCATCTGACACAAAAATATTTAAATATGATAATATAATGCAGTAAGTTTTTTTTAAATACGTAAGAAGTTAGGAAAGCTTTCATATCAATTAAAATTAAAGATACTGCACGATTCACGTTTTTAATCTGTTCAGAAATGAGTTCTCTGCATCATATTGTCACAACTTTTTAACGTTTTTGTTTGTATTCAATCATTTTTTTAATGAATGTAAAATAAAAAAAAAATATTGTTAGCTTCCTTCGATTTATCAAGCAAGGTGCTGAAGCTGTTAGTGCTAAAAATTCACTTGTTATATAACTTTTTAAAAAAATGTTCTAAAATGATGCATTGCTAATTGACATATGCTTTCGTTTATGGAATTTTCTCATTTAATTTTTATAGGCTCAAATAGTTCACTGTCTGGTGATCTATTCTTTAGAGATTGAAATTAACTTCTTCACAGTAATCTGTAGTGATGTAAAAATTCCATTTTCATTTGTTCAGATTTTTATAAAGTTGGTAAAAAAATCCTAATTTATGAAAATGAGAAATTTGTCTTTTTGTCTGTCAGTTCACTTTATTCGAATGTCTTCATGAGATGTTAGTTATTGAAGTTGATTAAATTGATTCAATTGACTGATTCATTAATCGAACATTTAAAAAAGCTTATTTACTGTGGTGGGGTGGCTTCTTATGAAGCATATTAAATTCTGTTGATTTTCCTATCATATTTTGTAGTTTTCGTTTTTGCTTTTTTGTCCTTAATTTAATTATCAAATCTATTAAAAATAATTTTTGTGAAATTATTTTTAATTTAATTAAATAAATGATCTTTATTTCTAGATTTTATCAAATATTGTTGTTGTTAAAAACTTTCTTTTAAAACAGTTGCATTGTCAAACTTCGAATATAAGAACTCATTGCACACGTAAGTCAAGTGACAACTATGAAATTTCCATAGTTACATGAATGTTATACTTGTATAATTCTTGTTCAAAATTAAAATAATGATGTAGGAACCCCAGACCCTGCGGTAATAATGGGATTTTATGAAAAAACTAAAAGTTTCTGTGAGCTGTTGATTTCTAAGGCATGGGCGAAATAACTGTCAAAATATGCAATAATTCTACAACGTTTGCTGAGTAAACTGTTCTTAGTTTCATTGATTAGTCTTCTTTGTAATGTCTCTAACTGTAAGTATGGCATAAGTTTTTTGTTTACACACTATTGGGTACTTGTTGGTTGTTTCTTTCAAGATCTTTTGCAAGTATTTTTGTAAATTGTTAAACTACTTTGCTATAAAACTAAAAACAAAGATGTTTCAGTTTCATCCCTTCTGCATTCACCTGATGCATTGGAAATTAAGCTACCTACCCACTAACCAGCCCTAAAAAAACTATGGATTACACCACAGACTACAATTATTTTTAGATTTATGGTGAAATTCAGTAAATTCTGGACACAATCATGTTGATTAGACATTAAACAATCTCTGTTAACAGCCTTAACTTCCAAATAATATCTATTAATACCAGTTTAAAATTTTAACATAAGCTGCTTCTGAAGATGCTCACATGTCTTTATTTTTTTTTAATATAGTCATTTTGTCTTTTTGAAATTGAGTTGAAATTTTCTGTTTACTGTGAGCAGATACTATTAGAATCTCTTTAAAGCCTGGAAAAGAGCATTTTGCAATGTAGTATTGAAATGATGATGATGATGATAATAATAATACAAACCCTGGCTGATTTCTTATCTCTTAGCAGATGTTCTGTAATCATTTGCTCTAGATTTTATTTGCACATGCACAAATGAATGCACAAATATTACTACCCATTTTTATTCTTTATTTGAATACTGCTAAAATGAATATTGATTCCTTTCTAAAACAATTTTTTCCTCATGTATTAATAATAATGATTATAGACATTTAGTAAGTTTAGCTAAGCTGGCTTTGACATTATTAGTGCATCCAATGTGGACTGAACTCGCAACATGAGCAATAGTTTGTAAGACTAGTTTGAAATAATAATTTATACTTAGTTTAACAAGACCTAATCAAATTCTAAAGCTAATAAACAAAAGTCTAATCATTTTCTTATTAAGATTTCTATTTTGGCATTTTAAACAATTCAGAATATCTTCATGGATCATTACGGATGAAAACAGTTACTTTTATTTCATTAAATAAGTTTTACAGCAGTATTTTCTTTTTAATGAAACTTAATTAATGAGTCATAACTTTTACTCTTATTAAATTGTTTAACAGATCTATACTTTGTCTTTAAGAAATGTTATTCTCTTAATTGTTGCTTCCTACCATAACAGAATATAGATAATATTTTTCTGTGAATACATAGATTCTTATGACAGTTTCAAATTTACTAATGGTGCACATATGCACATATAATTAATAGCATTTAACTTGAGAAAATGTCCATGTTTTAGATTGGTATCTTAAAATAGTTAACAGTATTACTAACTTATGTTAAATCAAATGTTTTCTTACTATCTTGATGCATGCATCTCTTATACTGATTTCAATATATGATTGAGTTGAATTTTTCCACCCATCAACTCTGCATTAAATTCACTTTATAAGGTGGACTTTGGACATGGGGGAAAACGTACACATGTTTTTTAGTATTGCTGCTGGATTTTTTTATTTATTTTGTAATGGTCAGTCTCTTGTTAGTGATAGGTCAAGTGTTGTTCCTGTTCAAGTACAACCAACTTCAGTGCCTTTCTTGTTACAAACACTTTTTTTTCTTGTCTCTAAGTGGCACACTTATATTTGCTACCATATATTTTTCATTCACTGCTTTGAATTTATTAAATTTCTTGTACTCTTGTATGGTCTTACAAATAGAATATAGTATTTTGATATTTTCCTTGTTTACCTACACATAATAGTTTTATACTTTTCATTGTTGTCTTCAGTTTTTGTCTTGCATCCATATCTTTGGGTTTTTTTTGGGTTTTTTTTTGTTTTTTTAGCATAATCTGTATTTGCATATTTGGAATACATAATGTAAATCCAGCTTATATATAAAAAGGAAAGATTTTATATGATACTTGTGTTAATAAAAGGTTATATGTTTTGTTATTCAGACCAGCATGCTCATTTTGGTTGTTATAATTTCATTTTTGGATGTTATACCCTCTGGCCTACTTCATATTCAGTAACTTTTTTTTTTCAAATTTTGAACTGAACCCTTTATTCAGTCCATGGGGCTAAATTCACATTCTACTTGATGCTTCGAGTATATTTCATAAAAATTAATACTCATTATTCCTCTTTGTGTCATTTGTCTGTTTCTTCCACTGAATTAGATAATGTACTGTTAGATTAAGGCCATGTGGATTACTTTGTGTGATTAGAAGCAGAATGAAAATAATATAACTCCATGAATTTGAATAAAAGGTTCAGTTTGAAATTCCAAGAAATATGAAAACAGACACCTAAAGTAGTTTGGAAAGTACAATGACAAACATTTTGAGCATAACAGTTATGGGTATAGATGGGTAATGTTGGGCTGGATTGCAAAGTATATAATAATGATAATAATCCCTCATTTCAATAATTCTTACAAAAGGATATGCTTAATAATTTCTTTTTGAAAACAACCTGAGTACTTGAACTATTATCAATCTCAATGAAAGGATTTTTTAGTTGACTGTTTTGATTTATTGACTAAGGATTCTTAATCAAGGTAAAAACTATATGTGATCTTAGTGCACAATTGTAAGGGGTGTAAGTAAAATATAATTTAGTCATGATAATTTTTTTTTAAATTCTCTTTTTGATTTTCTTAAAGTTATGTGATAAGAAATTGTTGAAAAATTAAAAATATTATTCTAAAGATATATTCTAATTATTTATTGTTAGATTTATAATTTTGAATTTAGATTTTCTTGGGTTGGAAATAATTAACTATTTTATATATATATATATATATATATATATATATATATATATATATATATATATTAGTTTTTAATGTAATTTGCCTGTTCATCTGCTGAGGTATTTAATGCTAAGAAGGTAGTTGTCTATTTAGTCGCATTATCTTAAATACATTTTATGAGTGGTAAAAAGTGTTTTTGTAGGTACCTCCACGAGATCGCTAAAAAAAGAGCATAGCATGATGAAAAAGACGCCAAACTTGACGAAAACAAAATTTTATCGTCTAAATGTTTGTTGTTATTATTAAGAGGAAAGGTCAAAGTATTTTTTGGGGTATTTTTTTTTCCATTTTTTAATCGTTCCTAGCACGTCCGAAATTTTAGTTAAAAATCTAGTTTTTTTTTGAGTCAGCAAAATTGACCATTTTTTTCCATTTTTAAAAAAAACTGGAAATCTGACTTTGAAATTTTTTAAATATCAATTATCATTTTTCAAAACTTATTTTAAGAAAATCAGAAATTATAATGTTTATTTAAAATATTTTGAACCAAACTTAACTTAGCTTTTGTGCCAAAAAAGATGTAATTTGAAAATAAAACAAAGCAGGTCATAAACTTTCGCGTCTCTTGACATGTGATGAATGATATATTTACGAATTCCATGAGGCTAATTTGTTCTGGAAGGAGAAAAGTGAAATAATTTACATTTACGTGAACAAATTATTTACCCCATTATTTTTAAATGAAAACTTTCAACGGTCTAATTTTTTTTTTTTGTACTTAGCTTTCACCTTTACGTTTATGATGCTTTATGGGAAATATATTGTAAAGAAATTAAAATAAAACTGTTAAGAGTGACATTAAATTTCATATTTCTTAAGAAAGGTATCTTAATTAATTTATAGGTACCTTTCTTATGAAATTTTATCAGAATTGTACATAAAATACTATAATTTTATGTACATTTATTACATTCTACTGTTATTTGTATTTGCATTCATTTTATTATTAATTTTGATATTTCATTTATGGAAAAATGTCGTAACTGAGATTAATATAAAAATAAGATCATATAAATTTCATAAGATGATACTGATACTTGTAGGTACCTTTCTCAGTTGAAATTGAAAAAATCAAATTAACTTCTCCACACGTTTTTTTTCGTAAAGTAAAAGGTCTTAACAGCGGAGAACAATGCTTAACTCAAATAACGCAACAATTATATTCTGGTTGGTCTTCCGTATTTTATAATTAGAGCTCGATTATAAGCACAAAATTACATTTCTTAATTACTGGGGATCTTCTGATTAGTCAAAATGATACAATTTACAACAGCTAAAAAAAAGATCCATCTCATAAGGACACTTATGAAAGCCAATCGACTTTTAACTAATTTTATAATATTTTAACAACTTAAATGTAAAATCTATTATAATTAATGAAATAACAAATAATTGTATTAAAAATTCATTTTTCATCGAAAAATTTTTTTTGCTTTCAGAAAATATTGTCCATATTCATAAAAACAACTAAAAGCAAATAAAAGCATTTGAAATTAAATAATATCTTTGTTTTATTGAGTTTTGTATGTTACAATTCAGAGCTGATTTTCAGGTACTGCGTATCCAATTAAAAACAAAAAAAAAAACATGATTTGCATTCCTCAAAGCCCTGTGCTTTTAATTATTGTAATCACTAAAACCGATGCGATCGAATTTCTAGCGTTTTCATAAAATTAGTTATGGGGGGGTAATAAATATTTAAAAAAAAATATTTCTACCATGACTTTCATAAAAAAAACATAATAATTTCGATCATCTGTGAATAGTTTCTGAAAGTTTCATTAACATCTGATAATTATTTCTATTTTTTTGATTTTTCAAATTAATGTGTGTCATACCAAAAAAACGTGCTAAAATTGTCTGTTATTTACTAGTTCCGCTGATACAAATAGAAAAAGTTTTTTAATCAAAATTTAGAATGTTCTAAAAGAAGGAAAATTTTTTAAAATAATTTAAAAAAAACTTTGGTCTTTCCTCTTAATAATAACATAAGCATTTAGACAATAAAATTTAGTTTTAAACCAAGTTTTGGCGTCTTTTTCATCAAGCTATGCTCTTTTTTTAGCGATTTCGTGGAGGTACCTATGTTTTTGGGATGTCAGGCTTTTTTCTATAAAGTACAAGAAATGTATTATAGATCAAAAAATGTAAGCCATATAAACATATTTAATTAATGCAATGTCTGAATAAATTAGTTTATAATTTTACATGTTAAGATTGGCTTTTTAACATTCTATAACCTTCATCAGTCTTTTGTCCATTGATTTTAACTTTTTTAATGTTTCAAATTTAGCATGACTTGAAGCACATGTTATTGTTTCCTAGAAATCTTTGCTTGAATATTGTTTTTTTTTATTCTCGTATACATCACTTTAATGAATGAGAACATATCTTTATTAGATTAATATCTGGAGAGACTGGAGACTATCCTGTTAATTTGATGTTTTGAAAAACTTTTTGGCAAGGTGAACTATAGCTTTGCAGGACATGAAGTAACATTGTTTTGCATTGATGTAATCTTAAAGCTGCTTGGATGTGACCTGTATCATTCAAAATATCCAAAAATATTGATAATTCTCTGCATTTATCATTATAGAACCAATAATTTTACTGCCCAAAATACAAGTCTAAAACATTACTTCAATCCCTCCCCCATTTTCTTCTAAGTCATGTTGAGTGAGTATTTCTCTGAAGAGTCCAATCTATAGTCCAGACATCATGTCCACTTAATATAAGGAAGGTTTATATTCATCATGAAAAATTACTTGAGTTCAGTTTTCATGTATTTTTTTGCCCAACTTACACATTTCCTTTTTGTTTCTCTTAAATGTGGTTGTTTGGTTGTTTTCATCTATTTAATGTTCTAAATATTCTGCATCTTTTCTCTTTGTTTACTATTGCAACCTACAAATATTTTCTTATCAGTCAATCTGCTTTTCTTGCTTATTAGCCTTTTCATTTTTCTCAAGGCTTTTATGACATTTTTAAAATCAGATTGTTTTTGTTCTATATTTGTCAATGTTTTCAATTTTTTTTATTATTTTGTGATCAGTGTGCAAGTATTTTGCAATTTCAATATTATATTCCTAACATCTTGTTTCTCTTTGGAGGTTATATCTTAAAACCCATGGTAATCTTTATATATATGAAATGAAAAATAATTATAAATAACTATACTATTAAGTATATTTATTTACAATATTATAAACGACACTTGAGTTGTATAATAAAGTCTAAAACCACCATATAAGTTACTGTATAGTGTATATAAAATATTTTATACATGTTTTTGTTTGAGGCATTAAAACATATTTTTTATGATGTCAATTGAATTCTAAAGTTGATATTATAGAATTTTTGACAGAATGTGCAAAGAAAAGACAAAAAATCAAGATAGAAAAGAACATCCATGCAGTAATTTTTAGTCTTTTTGATTATCATTTGAAGTTTTGGATTGAATTGATTATTCATTATAGTTTTAAAATTCTTAATATATATTATTATTCATATTTCAAATATTCATGTCAAACATAAATGATTATTTATTAGTTACCTGGAAATTGCTTACCTTAATCTTTAAAGGCTAAAGTTTTTATCTTTACAATTTTTAAATAAATATTTTTTTTCAACAAGTAAATCCTTATGATACTGTTAATATTTTGTTCTCAAATGACAGAGTTGCTTGGTTACTGTTGGGTAATCTTACAGCATCAAATAACTAACAAAAATATTCACATTATTTCAGCATTTTTTTTATTACAAAATGTTTTCTATACAGAAAATAACTGTATTTTGCAAAGTAATTTTGAGTTATAAACAAGTATTATCCTACTTTTTCAAAAACTAATTAGAAAAAGAAATCTATAAGCATTCTCAACTGGGCATTACTTGGTTTTAAAAAAAAAGATTTTCTGATGATGATACCATTGTTATTCATTAACTTAAGTTATGTATACATTTTGGGATTTGTACAAGAGAAAACACTTTTCAGCCATTTCCAGTATAGTTAAATGCTTATTGATAAATGACACTTTTTCATTTTTTTTTTTTAATATTATCTATCTTAATTATTTGGAAACTTTTATTAATTGTGAAAAAATAAATAAAGGGTTATTCTTAGATTAATCTCAAAACACATTATTTACTAAAATAGAGATTAGATTTGTTAGATTTTTAATAAACTTTACATGCACTTGTGAATTTAGAAAAACTTTATTCTATTAACCTGTGTATAAATATAAATAAGTTGCATAAAAATTGTAGTATTTACTAAGTAAGGTGAAAACTTTGACATTTTGCTTTGACTTTTACAAATGTATAGTCACATTGACATAAAATGTAAAACAAAAATTAATTTTGATAAGTTATATAACTCTTCTATGTTTCATGTCTTTTCAGGACATGAGCAATCATAGCTCTCTTTCTATCCTTTTTAGTTCCTAGTAATGTGTTTTTTGTAGTTTTTTTTACCATCCCTTCCACTATTGTTTTGCTAACCATTCACATAAGCTCATTAGATCCCAGTGCATTTTACTGTTTCCTTTGCTTTCAGTATGTCTTATATTATTTTAGAGTGTCAAATTATCCAACTCCTCCTTTCTCAATTTGTATCCAAGAGATTTCAGCTTCCTCTTTCTGTTTCTAAGTATCTTTTTTGTTTCCATTTTCCTTAGGACTTCCTCATTATTTATATGCTCTGTCCATGGTATTTTCAGCATCCATCTGTGGCACCACATTTTTATTGCCTCCAATCTTCTCTTAATCTGTAAGGAAATTGTCTAGCATTCACTGCCTTATAGGAAGATTGACAATACATAGTAATTCAGCACTCTTTTCTTTGTCTCCAGTGAAACCTTCCTGTTTTTTTTGTTTTTTTTTGTTTGTTTCTTTTTGTTTAACTTTTGGAAAGCATCTATTACTATTTCACTGCATGTTTGGATTTCACTGTCTCATTTTCCATCCTTTGTTAAAACACTTTCCAGATATTTAAACTTCTGTACGTGTTTGATCTCCGATTTGTTGTTTGCATGTTAGGCTTTTTCTCATGCTGATAACCATACAATTTGACAATCCTTTCTTCTTGCTTTCCTTTACTAATTTGTCTAGGAAGTTTTGTAGTTTCCCTTCAGTGTCTGCCATCAACACAGTGTTATCTGTATATCTTATATTGTTAAGATTGCACTGACAAATATGTGAAATTTAGTCAGTTATAAAATAAATCCTTTGAACTTTTCTTCATTTGTTCCCACACACACACACACAATATTTACTTCTGTTACAGTCTCGAAAATTGGCATTTAATTTGTCTTCTGCTTGTATCAAGATGCCAAAATTCTCAAAGAATTTTTGATTATAGCTACCTTTACATATACATCAAAGACTTCACTGTAATGTTTATTGAAAGTGTAATTTTTTTATTTATATAGAATCTCATCAAAATATTCACTTTGATCCATTTTAAAATACTTCAGAACTAAATATCCTACTGAGTTGGAAACCATCACAATAAAGAGCTAGGTTATAATTTTGTTAGCTTTGTTTTTATTTATTTGGGTTAATATTAAAACAATTATCATTGTTAATTGCTATGGTAATTGAGTATTAAATTTGATCTTTTCATTAGGAATTTAAAGGTGTTTGTCTTGTGAAATATTTAGGTAGTAATGTGTTGTTAAATTTACTTTAGTTTTATTTTTTTAAAACAGGGTTTCCAGACTATGCTGCATTTGAAAGTCTAGTACAATTAAATTTTCATTTCACTTGTTTCTCATTAGTAATCCAGGTTGGACGAGCTTTTAAATGTAACTCAAAAAAGTCACAAGTATCGAGATTCAAAATTTAGTTTTGCTGGGCTTTCGAAAGTTGCTCAGTTGCAATCCTGCTTTTAAATGTTATAAACATTAATTTTATTTTCTTCTCTTGCTTTTGGTGATTAAAACTTTTATTTTTAATTCACAGATTAAATGTATTTAAATTTTCTTGATTTTTTTTTGGCCCTTCAAGATGTATGTGATCATGGTCCTCCAGATTTCTTGTTTTAATATCTGTAATTTATCTATTGCTATAACTGTTACAGGAAAAGTCATTTCCCATGGCCTTCTCCATGGTTTTGAATTCAGAGTTGTCCATCAAGAGACTTGTTGCCAGTCAAGGTTAGAGAGTTCAGTTTCACCCATAACTGGAAGTAGAAGAGATGGATTCATACATTTCCCAAAAGTGTTAGTGCAAAGTGAATACAAATTGTCTCAGCCAGAATTCGAACTTGGGTTACCTTTTCATTTTTCACACTGTTACTCATTAGTCTACCAACTCTTCCTTTTGTCAATTAGCCATCTTAAAATTGTACAGGATAGTTTTAACATAATTTGATAGAGCATAAAACTTGTAGATTAAAATTTTATTTTATATTAGTTAATATATTGTATCTATGTTAATAAAAGTTTTAAAATATAAAGAAAATATGCTCCTATTTCAATTTTAGCTTTGACTCATAATTTTACATAAAAATGAGGTCTGTTATTGCTTTTTGATGTGTTGTTATGTTCTTAAAAGATCAAAGTACGGTTATCTTTTCTATTTTAATTTATTAATAATACATTAACTTTTAAGAATTATTTGCATCTATGCATTTTTTGGTTACCAAAGCTTTTAAAATTTTAAGCAGAAAATATTATGACTATCTACTTGGCAAAACTTTTATTACTTATATTCTATTTTCATGAATAATTGGATATTCTCTTATACTTCAGAACCATTGCTTTTATTGAAGATCTTTTTACTAAAGACTTTCTAAGAGACTCTTCAGTACAAGAATTAAATTGTAAAATTAATACTAAGTTTATTAAAATTTGATCCTATTTTTGTATTTATTAACAAACTGTATATAAGTAATATTATTGTTAATTTGTCTAGAAAATATCACTGGTAGGACTATTTCATTTGTTGCATTAACCTATTTTTAAAAATTAATAGAGTAAGTGGATTAATAAAATCAACCAGTTGAAAAAAAAAAAAATATCTTTGTAAAATTTGATCTCTGCTTGACTTTAAAAATATTGATAACAATGACAAATGATTTCTGTATAGTTAGAATGAAAATTATTTTCTAATTTAGTCATATTTCATATGTGAATTTTATGATTTTATTTTTAGTCCTTTAAATGTTTAACTGGATTTTCTTTAATGTCCTTGTTTAAAACTTAACCTTTAGGTTTGATATGTTTCCTGTTTTAAATGCTGAATAGTTTGCTGTTACCAATATTGAAATTCAAGCATAGATTTACTTGTATGAGAGGAGAAAGTAGGTTAACTTTAAATCACTTGTTTCCATTACATCACTTAAAGAAGTCTTATGTGTGGCATATCAAGGAAATATTCTCATGTAGACTTTGATTACATTGGACATTTAAAAAATAAATAATGAAGAGAATTCTTTTAAACAATGTAGATCGTGTATTATGAAGATAGAGATTGCAACGCAAATATTTACTACAAACTTGTCTGCAGCTTGAACAAATTTATTATATACTTTGAAATAAGCTTGTGATGTATAGAAGCAGAACAGAATTGTGCTTAGCTTTTCTGTTTGAATGAAAGTATTTTATGTATGTAGAAAAAGGGTAGTCAGAATCAAATATGCAAATACATTCCTTTGAAGACCATATGCAAAAAAATAATATTTGTTATGCAAAAATTGGAAAGTATTTTTCTTTAATTAAAATTATAAAAATAAATATTTTTTAAATTGAAAGACTTATTCTAAGATTGGTATAATTCTTTTAATTAAGTGTAGCTATGTATTTATGAAATTATAAAGCCTAAGATGTTAGTCAAATAAAATCTTTTTACTGGGTGGATAATTGCATTACCTTCAGACCACTTTCACAGTTCTTGACATGTATGATTTGATTTACAATTCCATGACCTTCCCTCACCCCCTCACCCATACATGTAAAAATGGTTCATTATATTTTTGTCTGTTTAGTGTTATGAGATGCTTTGATTTTGAAATCATTTACCTCATACCAAGTATTTTACATTATGAAAAGATTAAGATGAATTACTTTTTGTGCAATCTATTTTTAATATTACACCTGTTATTATATATCGATTGAGTTAAATATTCTTAATAATACCAAGAAAATCACCCTCCCAATTATACTGTGGTGAAATAGAAGAAAGCATGATATAACACTTTAAATGAAGTAGCTTAGGATTTATTCATTGTGTTTTTTATGTACAGAAAATAGAATGTATTTCTTGAAATTAAGTTTCAACAGAGGATTTAATTGTCTTACCATTTTCTAAAGTAAGAATCTGTAATCATTTGTTTAGAAGTTAATTGTTCCTTGTCATATATAGAATTGATTTAAAGATTCTGTATTCACTGCTTACCTTTTCTTTCAAAACTGTTACTGATCTTATACTTATCTGGATAAGAAATATTTTCCTAATATTTGATCTTTTTGTCATTTTTTGATAGTATCTACTTTCTACTTTCATGGTCAAATATGTATTAACATCCTTAATGCAGTAGATTAAAGGAATTTAAATGTACAATTCCTATGTTAGCTTGTAATATATGTGAACAGATAATATATATATATATATATATATATATATATATATGAACACATTCAAAATCTGTATTCATATCAATTTCTATATATTTCAATTTGTATTTTTATCCAATATGGAAATTCAAACAATTACTTGTAACAAGGAAATTTATTAAAGCTCCATCAGTCTCTGAGAGACTAACAAAGCTTTATTAAAAGTGTTTGTCTATTCCTTAAAAATATACAAAAACTTATTTTTAATATTAAATTGATGTTATGAAAACTTGGTGGTATAGCATCTGAAATTTTATTTAGAAAAAGATGTCTTGAACAATGTTAAGACTGTGCTATTACTTAAGTTTTAATATAAATATTATAGCTGCTATTTAGTTATTGGAATTTAATTTTTTCCTATCATTCAAAATAATTTTCATCAATTTGTAAAAATATGGATCAGTCATTGTTTTGTGTGTGATTATAAACTAATTAGATATTGAAATTATAGTTTTTATTTTTAAATATCAATTTAAAACATTCTAAAGTAAGGAATGGGTTGTTGACTCTTACAACTTCATTCTTTTTTATTTTTATAGTTAATATATATTCATTTAATAGATTTTAAAGCTACATTCTGAGATGATTTTTGTGATACCAAGAAGCAAAGCAAAGTTCTTTAAATTTTGTGTTTTGTGGTGGGTGGTTTCTGGATATACTAAGTTGATCAATGCAAAGAGAAATTAGTTTGTATTAGTTTGTAACTTGAATAAGTGCTGAATTACAAAAGAATGATTTTTTTTTTTATTGTGGCCCAATATGACAATGGTACTTTTGCTATAAAAAAACTCAGTTTGGTGTTAATATTCAATGATTAAAGTTAAATATTTCTGTAGAAAGTTTATTTTTCACTATTAAAATTGATTTGAGAAATTGTTTTTGGTATTTAATCTTTAGGAAATTTTCAGTTGTTGCAATGAGTTTAAATTTCCTTGTGTTTTATATTTGTTGATTTGTTAATAAGGATTAGTTTAACTCTTCACTGACATTTTCTGAACCTTCAACTTCAATAATTTGTCTGATTATAATTAAAAAGTAAAAGAAAAATCACAAACCACAATATTATAACTGTAATTGCAGTTCTGAGTCTATAAATGTTGATAAAACACTTTTTTATTACCTAGGATTTAAACTGTTAAAATGATAAAATGTGAGACTTTATAGGATCTATGGGGGAGAATTAGTTGACGTTAGTATAATCTTGAATTTAGCCACTCAGACCCATGTTAAAGAATCTCAAATAATAGGATTAGTCTAACTCATGTGAATATCTAATGTTTTGACTCCATTGTACAACCATCTTGCTGAAATCAGTTCACTGCTGTTATTGGCAGTCCTTTACACAGTGATATTATTTTTTTCTATATGAAATATTATAAACATTAAATCCGTATTTGTTTAAATATTGTTAAAGCTGAGAAGATTTCATTGTTTTTTGGAATAGAACAAAAGTTCATAGTGTTTTTCACTAAGTGACATTTGAACATGTGATTTGATTTCACACACACACATAAGATTGCATTGAAGCATGAAACCGACTGTCACTGCTTAGTGTTTATCTCGGTGTCCATATATATATATATATATATATATATATATATATATATATATATATTTCTGAAAGGTAACATTTCAATGTGTCTTTCTATATAATTTGTGTGTGGATTGTAAATTTTAAATGTCTCTACAGTAAAAGAGAAAATGGAAGAAAATGCAATGCATTTTTACCCTTTGATGCTCTTTTATGTCTTAAAAGGAAAAAATGCTGAACAACAAAAATGGTATGTTGCCATAGCTGAGAGTGTTATTCATAAGTGGTTCACTAAGTTCAGATGTGCAAATATTGTTCTGGAAGATAACATTTTGGTAGCCTGTTGACAATCATTGATATACAGATTAAAGGTAATCCATATCATGAGATGGGATATCAAAGGTACTCAGTATATCCCATATGAGCATTGTAAGGTATATGAAAACACTTTGATGTGTGAATTGCTATGATGTTTGGGGGAACACATGATTTGATAGAAAAAAAATTAATAGACCACATTACCATCTGTGATTCTCTGCTCAAATGCAATAAAAACAACCTATTATTTAAAAAGAAAAAAAGAACAATCAGAGGCAATTAGAGAAAGATTGTTTACAACAATGTGTAGCAAATAAGGTCCTGGAGAAAATTAAATGAGTGGCTATTAACTACTCTAAAAGCTTGTCTACATCCAAAGAAGATGAAATGTATTTGGTGGGATTGGAAGTGCTTATTTTGCAAAATCAGATATTGAATTCAGACAATAACTATTCTCAATTGGACTAATTAAAGGTATCAATCAATAAAAAGTGTTCAGAATTGACAATCAGAAGGGTATCATCTTCCATCAAGCCAACGCCCAATTTTGTGTTTCATTTCAAACCTGGCAGAGATTAGTATAGTTTGGTAGTGATGTCCAACCACACACCCACCATAATCACCTGACTTTGCACCTTTGGAGGACCACTTATTTTGATCTCTATTCCCTTAATGGGAATAACTTCATTTTTTATGGAAGCCTGTAAAAACCACTAAGATCAGTTCATCACTAAGAAAGATGCCATGTTCTGGAATGATAAAGCTGCCTTAAAAGATAGTGGAACAAAATGACACATATATAGTTGAATAAATCTATGTACAAATTGAAATTCACTTAAAAACACTACAAACTTTTGTTTTGGTCCAATATTTATTTTCTTAGTTTCAGAGTTAATAGACATTTTTAGCTAAAGATTAAGAATGGAAAATATTTTGATGATAATGTTTCTGCTATTTGTTCATAGGTTCACCATACCAATCTCGGTTTGGCTGGGTCTGTCTTGGTGTCCTGCTTGAAAAGGAAGCTAGTTGTTTCATTTTTAATTTTTGCCAGCTCTGAAGGTTAAGGGGTTATTGAATCCTGAAAATAATTTATTATAGAATAACCTAAAACTTTGTAATATTTGAAAACTGTTTGAGACTTGGAAATTATGGAAGTATTCATAGCATCTTATATCAGGCTCATCACTTCATTCTTGTATTTTTCAAGTAAAGTTTTTCCTAAATTGTTTTATTTTTACAAATATTATTTTAACTTGTATATAGAAGGAAATCTTCAGATATAGGTTATTTTAGACAAATTATTCATTCTACATTTTAACTTATGTTCTTCATATACTAAAAATTATGTGACAATAGAATAACCTGAATTCTTTTGAGGAAATTAAACTTCTCAGTTTTAAAATAAATTGCCAAAATGTGTAAAGGTAAATAAAACAAACTGTAAAATGTTGAAAAAATATTTTCTTCTCTAAATGTTAATATATTAAGTAGAAAATTATTTAATAAATTGAACAAATTTTTTGGTCAACCTAATAAAAGAAAAAAGTGTAAAATTTTTAGAGTTCTCTGTAAAAGCTAACTTAATTATATGCTCTTATTTTGATAATACAATTAATAACTCTTCAATTCTTTGATTAAAAAGATAATCTCACAGACAATAGTGAGTTTGACACTGAATGCTTCACACATATGTTAAAATAAGCTAAGCTTAATAAAGTACCAAGGGTCTCTAATGGAGTGATGGTTAGTAAGTTTAGTTTATGGACTAATGCAGTGAGTTCAATCCTCACTGAGTAATTGTCACACCAAACTGATGTTTGCTAAGTTGTACAAAGTAAAAATGAAATGTTATTTCAAAATCAGATTAAATTTGGCAGCAGAATTTAGGTCTAGTTTTTCACATTATTATCAGAATAATTTTGTGGTGTAAATTAATACTGTTGAAATTTATTTCATTTATAAAGGCAATTTTATTTTGTGTAAAGGGATTTTCCTAATAATAGGTTATTGATTTCTTCTTTTTTTTTTTTAATAAGAAAAATATTAAGAAACTTAGAAAATAAATTTATAAGAGACATGACAGAGCATTTTGCTCTAAAAATTTTTAAAGAAATCTTCAGTATCTGTAAACAGAAACTGAACTAAAGATATGTTAGTTATGACAATAAAATTGGAAAACTTTTTTCCTTTGCTTTGACTAGGCTATAAATAGTAGTTGTGGTGGCTCTCTAAGATCATTTGTGAAAAGCTTAAACAGACGTTAAAAAGATTTTTGCATACTTTTGTGTTGAGTATTTTAAGGTCAATTAAGAAGAGTGAGCGTAGTAGAAAATTTACTGTTACTGTTTACGGTAAACGGGAATAATTTAAAATGTTGTTAATTTTTAATTATTTTTTTTTTAATAAAGCATGCTCTGTGAGCAATTGTTGCTTTTTTAACGACTTAAGAGTTGATGTTAATTTATCTGCTACTTTATACTTTTGGTGCTTCTTTTAATCTTGTATTGGAATTGCAAGAATGTTTCTTAGAAGTTAATAAGTTCTCATTGAAAATAGTACACTACTGTACACACATACATACAGATACACAGTATCGGTTTTTCTCTGAAAGTTTCTATTCTACTTTATTCAAGTAGTTTCTGATATTTCTTGACTAAATTTGGAATTTGATTGTTTTATTGTTCACAGAATAATTAGTTTAAAAAATAATTTTTATTAATTTTAGCTTCTTTAAATTTATTAAAACATTCTTTTTAATCTTTTTTAATGTATTCAATTTGTAAAATCGGTTTCACAATATCAAAAAAAGTTTGAAAAACCCGTGTAACATTTGTTTATAAAAAAATGTTCTATTATTATTGGGGCTGATAGTTTCTTTTTTTTAAAAATGATTACATTTGTAAAGAAGTATGATACGATTTTTTCAATCTGTTTCAACTTGCATAAAGAACCTTATCGTGAAATATCTGATTAAATCTTTTTACTGAAAAGTTAAAACTTTTTTTTTTTAAAGATATTTTTCTAACTTTGTTCTTGATGTTATGAATGTCGGTCATCTAAGTGAAAAAATGTTAAAAGAAAAGTTAATTAATTTTTTCTGCTAGTGCTGCTTGTGTGGGTGGTTAATGGATGTATTGCTTTAATTCTTTTGTTTATTGAGGACATGTGAGGCACAGTACATCCGCTTTTTAAGTTTTATATACTTTTTGTGGTGTAATTCTATTTTCTGTTGACACAAACTGTCTCTAAGAAGCTGTATCTGCTGCCTACCACCGTGCACTACTTTTCTTGAAGAAAGTGATCTCTCTTCTTCTCACTTATAGCCTCCATCTGAACTTCACAAAAATGACGATGCTGTTGCTCTTAATGACTGATGATGTTCAGTGTGGAGCCTCCATCTCTAACCAGTCTCTTATTTATTTATTTTTATTCATTCATTTCTGTAATTAAACATAGTATTTTTTTTTCTAAAAAAAAAAAAGATGTTTTTATTCCTCCAAGTTTTGGGTAACCGATATGTTTTTTAAATGCTTAAACATTTTTTTTTTTTACCAGTCATATAAAAAAGGTATATTTTTATTTAAAAATAAACTGCCTATTCATTCGTATTTTTATTCACTAAAAATTTCGCCACTTGTAGATTTTTCCCAAGGTATTTGAAACTGCTTCTTTTTTTTCTTCTTTTGAATAGTAGAAACAATTGGGCGGTAGAAAAATGGACCTTCACTAGTGTTGTTGCTACTGCTACCACTACTACGTCATTCTTTGTAGAAATAGAAGTTACCACTAATAGTTTCATAAATAGCGTCGGTGGCTGGTCTGCTGTGGATGTGCGTTAGTAGCTCCTTTCCTAACCGACGAAAGAGAAGAGTCGGGTGTAACGTTAGCTACAAACAAGCAGCAGCATTCAGTTAATGAAACTTGGGTTGTGCTCACCGCTACCGCCGTCGACAGCAACAGACTGGTGGTGTTGCATGAATGGAATCCAGCACATATTGATCAATGTGTGGGTGGCAGTTTATTGGATTGTTGGTACTTCATTAGTGCATTACACTCTCAATTCCACCAACAATAGTATCACCAACACACTGCTATGCGTGCTAACACTGACTGATGCTCTGCTTTGTGCTTATTGGTGGGGGTGGAGGTGATGGAGTGATTAATTAATACTACTGGAGCATCGTTGTCTTTGAACAGTTGCCACCACTATGACTTGTGGCCACTACGGCAGCATTATCTACCAAAGTCTAATACTTGTCGTTGATCTACTATTGTGACTCCTACTACAAGACTTTGGTTGAGGAACTTATTGATCGGTGTGTAGGCGGTAGTGCATTTTTTTAAAAACTTTAGTAGTAAGTAGCAGCAGCAACTATCTGTGCTGCACCTAATGAATGATGTGTAAAAAAAACAAAAAAAAAACTAATTTTGTGGGAGGATATAATTAAAAATAGCATATTTTAAACTCGTGCATTACCATTTTACAATAATTCTGTCTCGAAAGATGATTATTGAAAAGAAAAGAAAATTATTAGTTACACAGAAAATGCATTAGATGACAAGAACAACAAGTTCCTTTCTCGGCCTTGTTTTGTCTTGTTTATTTAACCTACATATTCTATATGTCTATTTGTGTCCTGTTTTTGCTAACACTTGGCTACAATATGTGAAGGCCGAAGAAATTACAGGAAGTTCCGGTTATATGATAAATCCAACTTCCTGTTCCGCACATTTGTCTTTCCCTCCTCCCTCTCCCGCTACAAACCTCATGAATATTCATGAATTACATCACAATTTTTAATTTTTCAATTGAAGGCACGTGTGCATGTCAGTGTTATATTAGGTGGAAAAGAGCACGCATTTCCTATTTAAGTTACTGTTAAGTGATCACCGCAATTTAAATGTATCGAAACAACAACAGTAGTAAAATGCAATAAACGTTTTTCCTATTGTATTTAGAATTTTTGCCACACCTTACCGAAATGAATGTTTATTGTCCAATTCACTGATTTAAGAATGACAAGTGGAGCCACAGGTGGTGATTCAGATTTAACTGAAATTGTCATCTTGCAATTGAATCAGTTGACGGAAACAGTCGATGCTTATCGAAATGTAATTGTAGAAGTTAAACATTAATTACAGGTACTCTCCAAAGATTTACTAAAAAAATGAGCATACATTATGAAAAAAATATGTCCCAAGCTTAATTAAAATAAAGTTTTATCGTCAAAATTTTTATTAGGAAAGATCAAAGAATTTTTTGATTATTAATAATATTGAATTATATTTTCTGGTCCTTCGAAATTTTGGTTAAAAGTTTGTTTTTCTTGCGTCAACGCGTGACCATAAATAATGAAATTTTAGCGTCCTTTTGCGGTGAAAATCACACTGATTTGGAAATTCTTGCAAAAATTGTCGTATTTTATTAATGTCAGGACTTTATTCAAGAATGAATTAAATTATTTTTGAAATGTTTCTTTTTTAGAAAATCTTGGTTAAAAATATTTTTTATTTTTTTACATGTTAACTGCCACTTATTTAATTTTATGAAATTTCGAGAAAATTCTTTTTTGTAGCGTTAATGTTTAAGGACAAGTGAAGTCATTGGGGAATTTATTTTAAATCATGACATTTTTTTGGTCAAATAGGACCCCCACTTAGAGAAAATCTGCTCTGAATCGTAAAATAAAAGTGCAAAAACTAAGATATTATTAAATTTAATTATAAAAGCTTTTAATTGCTTTATGCGTAAAATTATGGCTACTATTGAAAGAAAAGAAAAATTTGATGAATAATTGATTTTTACAAGAATTGTTTTTATTTTTTAAAATTTTAATTAGAATAATTTATGAACTTTTAAATCATTTAAAATTTTGTATCAAGTTGTAGTGATCAAGTTCAATCAACCAATATTTTAAGAATTTTGAATTTATTTTATGTCTGTGTTGCAAACGTGTTGAGTTTTGTAAATATGGATGTTCAAACGTGATATTAGCAGAAAATAAGAGCGGTAACTATAGAAAAGTTAAAATTTATTATATTCTAACATTTCCTCAACAAGCGTCCGCATAAATTAGTCTATGAAGCCAAAGTACCTAAAATTCTCTAAAATATTAATTAGATTGTTTAGAATATTTTATTAAATTTTTAAGATTACTGAGTTGTTAAAAAAAATTAAATGAAAAAGTGTTCACATATTTATCAAGTAATTGTTACTGTTATGTCCCTTTTAGAAAAAAAATCCCAAACATAAGTCTAGTGAGAAAGTTGTCAACACCTCATAAAAATGCTTTTCTGTGACATTTTAAACTAAAAATAAATAATATTTGTTTTAAATCAGATTAATTAAACTTTAAATCAGCTAATATTCTTCTATTAAATTTCAGAAAAGTATATTTTATTTTTGAAATAATTTTTAATAAAGAGAATTACGTTATGTGGACAGATTTGTTAATCTGGATGATTTTATCATTTTTGCTGATAATAAAAAAAATTGACTCCAATCAATTTAACTTCAGTTTGAAATACAGCAAAGTATTTTATTTATTGAAAATATTAAATTTAATCTATTAGCTTGAAATTAAAACTAAAATAAAATCTTCAAGAAAGATTTTTTTTATTTTTAAAAATTTATTTTAAACCTTAGGTATCATTTTGTTTTTTTAACTAAATGAATATCTTTTGAAACTGCTGATTTTTTTTTTTGATTTTTTTTTTTTTTAACAATACTTTGTTGAATATTAGCAAATTTTTTTGCTTGTGTATGATTTTGAAAAAATTAAATCAAAAGTGATAAGTCATAACTTATGTGAATTGCATGTCTATTCGATTGACTTTTACTGTCTAAATGCAGCCTAAGTATATGGTAAATGTTATATAGAGAATAATATTTTGCTAATATAAGTTAGGAAGTATTCATCAATTTTGAAACTTTCACAAATATTTATTTTTTTTTTTTTTTTAATACCTTTAAAAATAATTGGCTCAATCATTCAAAATAATAGTGTAGTCAAAACCAACATAATTAACTTTTCATTAAGTTCTTTTTTTCTGTGAGGCATGAGAGGAACAGTAAGGATGAAAGATAATATGCAAAAACTAATTTTAATCATAATTTCCATATTTAGCATTAAAACAAATGGAATATTTATATTTTAAAAAGTGAATTTTAAGTAAGCATGAAATTGACTTTCTGTTATTGTTAAATACTTTCCATTGTTAGCAGTTGGCGGGAGGGGGGGGGTTACAAGATATTTTAATTTTTAGAAGTTGCAATTTATATAATTTTTTTTCTTCTGCCCTGAAAAAAATTCCCATTAAAAATTAGTACAGCAGTTCATGTTCAAGTTGGCAATTTTATTTTTAAAGACAGTCACATTGAATGTTTGGAATAAACATAACAGTTCAATTGGTTAAATATTACAAGGGAAATATTTTTTATATATAATAATCTGATTCTGTCCATGGATTGGTGATACATATGAAATATATGATACCAGGAAGAAAATATTTTACAAAACTTGAAAGTTTATTATATAAGGATAATATGAATCCTGTGCAAATTATAAAATTTGTCTCTTCATTCGGATTTAAAATGGAATTAAATTTTGAAGATATTTTATCAGCTAATAGTTTCAAGTTGATTATAATTTTAATGTTTGTTTTTTAAATACATTTTTAATTTGTAAGGACGTAAGGTGTAGGGTTTTACTGCCACATGTAAGCATTGATTCCATTAGTAGTAAAAGAGCTTTAGTACCTTCAAGATGTTTTTAAATTAGACTACATCATTACTGTAACATTTTTCACATTGGCAGTTCCAAAGTGGTTTTCCTTGTTGTAATTAGTTTTTGTTAGTTATTGCATGTGCCCTTTTGGGAACAGGTTTTGTTCTTTCTATATTTTCATAAAATGCTTAACTTTACTTTCTTGTATTAGTGCACAAAAAATGCTGTGCTTTAGGGTTTTTTTTTTCATTTAAGCTGTTGGAAATAATATCAAAATTACTTTGAGATTTGAAATTTTACTAAATGCAGTATCATGTTCTTTATATAATTGGAAAAGTTAGATCTGATTTGACAATTTTGTTATGAGATTTTGTATTGATACATAACAAAAATTATATTTTAGCAACTCCTAGGTAAACTTGATATTGTGGTTATTCAATTCCCTCTTAAGTTGTTTTGAGATTCTGAAATAAAGTATTTTTATTATTATACTCTTTTATTCTAGCTAGTTTTGTTTTACTTTATCACAATATATTTTTTAGCTGGTCCATTAAGTTAAATTGAGAACTTGCAGTTAAATGATAGCAAATCAGGCAAACTTGTATCCCATACTTTGATAACCCATCTTTCATGAGTGATTCCTTGTTTTTAGAATGACAAAGATTTATTAATAAAGTAAAGTTCTTATTTGTAGTCTTTTCTTTTTTTCTTTTATCATTTTTTTTCAGACAATTTCATATTTAATTGTTGAATATAGTGTTTGAGTCTTATATGAACTTGATTCCAAAATTTTGCAGATTAATGGTTGAAGAATGGATTGACTAAAAAGAGATAAAAAGGGAAAACAAACTTTAAAAATGTTAAAATTGCTGTTGTGGATATTTTGCATGTTCACTGATGATTTTTTTCTTTTATATTTAATAACTGCAGAATGAAGTTCAAATTAAATTTAACTTGAAGCCACTTGCATTTACAAAACTTATGGGCAAGAAATGAAAACTCTCATCAAAGTATTGTGCTAAGGTAGACCGATTTAAGATTACCACTTACTCGATATTGACAATTGATCCATGATGATAGCAGAATGGGACAAAACTTTTGATTTAGAATTATATACGCATAAATAATGTGTGTTAAATGTTGCTTTTTTTCTTTTAAATAGTATTTAGAATTTAAACTAGGTGAAATCATAAATTGATATTACTTCTTTTCCACTTCTTAATCAATTACAATTATTTCTTTCAAAGAAAATGTTTTATTGCTGTGTTTTATTTTTGATTGCACAAAATAATATTCTTTGTTAAGTTTACAAACTTTATTTTTGATAAGCCATTTGGTTTATTGTCTTGTAATCTTTTAACTGAATGGCACATATAGTGCATTGTCATTCTATATTGTATTGAATTATATATTTTGCATAGGATATACACCATTTTTAGTTAAGGTTTTTCTCCTTTACAGAATATTTTTTAAGTTATAAAGTTTCTTAATGCATGAACATACAAAAGGGATCTAGTAGTTTTGTGAATTGAAGTTTTGTAAAACTTACTTGTAAAGTTTTGTTAAAACTATTTTTATACATTAAATGTTGTTTGTAGTGTTAGTAATGAAATTTGTTTGTAGGAAAAATTGAATAAAATAAATTGGCTACAGAGTTTTTAGTTTTGTATTAAAAATATTAATTGTGCATTACTCAGTATTTTTCTTGGCTTTTTGACACTAGTCACCTTAGTATCTATTCAGGTTAGTTCAATGAAAAATATTCATTCACTCTTTCTTTGTTGCTTGCCTTCTACCATGATTGAAAGAAAAATGTAAAAAGTGTATGAGTAGAGATCAGCTTCCAAATGTTTGTTACCCTTTAATAAATGAAGCAGACTTATTTTATTATTATTAACCCAGCTGCCATGAGAACAAGTTGAACAAACAAATGGGAGGTAAATGGCACCAGCAATATGCAAAAACAGGAATAATCAAAACATTGAATTAAAAACATCTTTAAGACAATAGAATAGGTACATTGTATAAATGTACAGTTACTATCTGCCAATATAATCAAAATGTATTTGGATCTTCTTTTGGCAATGACTTCTGAAAGAGGGAGAGTGTTCATGCATTCATTATTTACTGTGTAAAAGAATATTTTTGTATGTTCAAATGATAGGGCGATGGTTTAATGGATGTCCTCTGGATTTATATTGGCTTTTAGTAAAATAATTCTCAAAATTTATGTCATCAATTGAATTTACTATTCTAAATACATGTGTTAAATCAAATCTAAGACAATCAGTTTCAAGTTAGATTTAAAAGATTTGGCCTTTTTTATGGCATATTTTTCATTTTAGGAATAATTTTGATAAAGCACTTTTGTACTTTTTCTTGCTGTTGTATATCACACCAAGTGCAAGGCAACAGTACACAGGAATATAGACTAAAATAGGATGGACTAGTGACTGAGTTTTAGAAAGGTTTCTTTATATTGTGTGGAAAAAGTTCTTTATATTATAGTTAGTATTCTGTGAGCTGTATTTTGAATATAGTTGCAGTGACTTGAAAACTTTAGATTTTACATCATAATTACTCCCAAGTCTTTTCTTTGATAGTTTTATGTATAATATGTACCCCAACATTTAGTTCTTGGATGCATGACAGCACACTTTTCACAGTGAAATCTTAAAAGTCATTTCATTAATCAGATATATAAGCATACAGATCATTTTGAAGAGTCTGTTGACCATGTTAAGTTTGGAAACTAACTTGGCATATTTTTCTGTATGTAGCAATTTTTCAATCATTAAAAAAAAATAGTAAAATAAAGTCCAAGAACATTACCTTGTGAAATGCCACTAGTTACAAACTTTAATTGTGAAGCCACTCCTCTTACTGTAACAGATTAAAGTCTCTCCTCCAGAAAAGTAACTTGTCTCTAATACCACATGCTGACGATTTAATTAACAAAACTTTGAGGTACTGTATTGAATACTTTGGAAAAAAATCAGTAAATATGTTGTCTATCCAACTCTCTTGTCAAAAATTTCATAAAAATTGATGAGAACAGTATTGCATGAATGTTTTGGCAAAAAGTGTGTTTAGAGGAGTAAAGCAGTTTGTGAATAGCTAAAAATTCCAGTATTTCCATTCTATAAAGGAATATTCTTTGTATTATGTAAACATCTTCTGGTACTTTTTTTTAAGTTTGAATGAAATTGTATGAGTGCAAAATTAGAATATTTAAAAAAATTAACTTGCAATTCTGTTTTTAATATATACAGATATTCATCCACAGGATGCTCTTGAGTTAGGTAAAGATTCATATATCAATGTTTTGAAGTTGTTTGTTTGACAGACCCACAGAAATTCTTTTTTTTATGTGGATGATTGAGTTGTACATGACAAATTTTAGAAAATATGATAATGTCAGTAATTTGATTGCAAGAAGTGAATAAAATAACCTTTTTAATTTTTAACAAAACTCCTTTGCTTTTGTTATCTGAAATTATATGAAGATACATTATTCCATGAGTTATTTGAACTAGTACTCTTATCTTTGTTGTTGTTGATATATATTGTAGCTGGTAATCTTTGCTGCTACTTTCTTTCTCAGTTGGAATCTTTCATGTATCAAAGATTTTTTTGTCAAAAAAAATTCAGATAAGAAGTTTTCAAGATATTTTCATGTTTGTAATCATAATTTAATCATTTGTAAACATATTATGGAAATCATTGGGATAGGTATTTAAATGTTAGTCTAGTACTAGAAATCCAATCATTGCAGTGTGATTTTTGAATTTTTAAAAAAATAGTTTAAAAAATTCTTGTATCTTATATAGTGAGAAATATGGTACTTAATTCTTTAGCAATGCTCAATTTATTTATAATATGTTTTGGTAAACTCACCAAATTATGTTACTATTGTGAAGTATTTGAACTAATAAAAATAATGCTCTTGACTGAAAAGATAAATTTCTTGTATTAACTTTTAATACCCAGAAATAGCATTTAAAAATTCAGCCCTCATAAATTGTGTAGAGTAAAGCATTTTTTGGGTAATATGAATTGAAGTAAAGGCACTTTATTTAGTGCAGTTAAAAATTTAATTTTTGGATAATTCAACATTTCTAGTTTCATGAACTTTTTTTAATATTAGTTTTTTTAAAACCTTTAAAAACTACATGGCTTCATATTTCATGGAGAATTTGAATTTTTTTACCCATTTTATATTTAAAAAAATTAAGTAAGTAAATCTTTTGCTCAATGAATGGATTTGTAAAATGGTTTGAAAATGGAATTCTTCAGAGTTATCTGTACTTTGAGAAAATTTTTCATCATTGTACCTGGCCTGAACTTAGCCTCACACCATAATATACTTGTTAAGCAGTCAATGAATAACTGAATGAATTTAGGCATAATATTGATCTGTAACCAACAACAGTGCACTGGTATTACTTGACATTGTTTGCATACCATGACACTGTTGCTTGTTCTTTCTTAATGGTAACTAACTGGCCTACTTCAGCCAAATGATTAGTTGTTAATAGAAAAAAATCTATTCTCTAGCAACCAACCAACCAATTTCCTTTATTTCTTATCAATATGCTTGAGTATTGAAGAAATATTTGAAATGCAATCAATCTCCTCAGATGTTTGTGTAATATTCATTAATTCAATGCATAATTTGATCAATAATACTTATTATATACATACAGCCAAAAATGGCAAAATCAACACAAATTTCAGCTGCTGTCACTTAAAATAACTTTATTCAAATAATCAGGTAAGAATGATTTCTGATAAATCTATATAATAAATGTGAATGTCAGTCAAACTTTTTCAACTTTACTCCTAGAGGCCCAACATGTCATACCATTTTGGAATCAGGCTGCACTCTGTGAGCAAATTAAAAACATTCCGGGCCTGATTCAGAGCTACAATCCTGAAATTTTGGATTCCTAAGTTTTCATTACTGCATTTGTTTTCAGCAATTTTTTTTTTTTTTTTTAATTTTTTCTTTACATGATTTCTTGTGATAAATTTTTGTGTACAATAACAATTTTTATAACTTGGAAATAAATTTTGGAATAATCAAAATTAAGTGTGAAATCCAGCGAAAGTCACCCATGAAATAGTAATTGTTTGTACTGAAAGTAAGGACCTACATATATCAAATTCTCTTTAAATTAAGTAGTGGCAGAAGAATTATTGTTGAACTTTTAAAAGGTAAGCTTAAATTTTAATGCAATAATTAAATGCAGTGATCAATTTTGAGTTCTTCTGTAGTTTATTGTTGCCTATTGCATCTACTCCTCCTTACCTATTGTGATGAAGGCCCAACCAAGAGTCCTCCACTGGAACTAGCTTAAATGCCACCTGATAGGGCGGCTTTTAAGCTAGTAATCAATATATTTTAGAGCATTTTCTGCTTAACAAATTAAAAAAAAATCCAGTTTTAAAACAATTTTTAACAAGGTTTTTCTAAGAAATACATAAGTAAATTTATTTCTTGAATATTCAATTAATAATATATTTAAATTTAAGATAAGTATTTTTCTTACATATTCTGTTTCTTATATTTTTCAATATTAATTAGGATTCCTTTTGGTTATCATTGAAAAAATTCTGATAATGTTTGTAACTTATTGTGTTAAAACTCTGAACCAAAAAATTGATTTTTGTATTAATTCTTTTATGAAAAATATCCATGCTGGGATAAAAAAAAAATATGATAAATCTGTTAGCTCATATTTGATGTGAAAAGATTTCTAGCCTAAATTTGTCAATAAGCCTGTCTTTTCTAGTTAACTAAATAAAATTTTATTTAGGATAGGGTGATAATATAAATTCATATAGTTATAAAATTATCTGTTGTTCAAATATCTTTGTCCATTAAGGACATCAGTACAGAATCAGTGTTTAATATTCATGTAGTGTTATTTAAATTTTCAAGTTGTAAGACCTTGTTGATTCCAATAATTTGTTTTATATCATAGAATATTCTATGGAAAATTGAAATAATTGGTAAAAATGTGTTTTTTGCTACATGTGTATTTTTGAAGATCAGTTTGCCAACCATTACATTGGATTCTTAGGACTGCTGATTTCAGTTATATTGGTGTAGAGCTCTGCTGGAAGATGTTAGATGGTAATGGTAGAACACTTCCTGTCAGGCAGGCAGGCAGGCCACTAAGCTCTTGATTGTAAGGAAATAAGCACCAGTTGCTTGCTTGCTCAGTTTTCTTTGCCAGCTGTAATATCCTGCTGTAATATCAATGTTGCTTTCCTCATACTGACTTTTATTCCTTAGCTATGAATTGCCTGTCTCTCTCTCCTCCCTACCTCTCAATTTGTATAGTAGACACACCCATTCATAGAAATAATATCACCTGACATTGTTTTTTTAAGAAGTTACTTTAAAATTATCTTTTCTCAAAGATAATTTTTCATTTATTAATCAAGAGTATTTACAGGTTGTTTAATCACAACCTTTTTAATTTTTAAAAAAATTACATATTAAGGCAATTAGTTTGGTTACAGTTGTCTAATGGAACTATTACAGAATTAATGAGAAAATGTGTAAAATGCAGTTTTCACTTTCTTTTATGCATTATCATTGATGTGCTGACATAATTTTTGCAAATATTGATCTCTTATTCAGGAAGAATTTTGTCAAAAAACTAAATTCATTTTGCAAAGCAATTTTTTTTTGCCATTTAGACTTAGTAAGCTACCAGATGATTACTTTTTAAAAGTAAAGCTCTTATTAGATTTGTAATTTCCAGTTTTTGACAGTATCTTTTTGGTCTTGCTAAGTGACTAAAAATAGACTTCAATATAATTATGAGTAGATGGGTGTAACTTTGGGCAAAGAGTATATTATGCTATAAAATGATGGTAGGCTGACCACAAAGCATGGTTTAGCAATTTCAAAGGTTTTTCAAAATTAGCATATTTGATCTGATTGATATGTACTTTAATCCCACTATTGGAGACGATATCAAACTTTAGTTCCTTATAAATGATTACCTGTTCACAGACAATTATGTGTTGTTTTTGTAAATTGAAGTCAAAAGAAAAGCATCTTCAGTAAAGTTGCATTTAGGTCACTTTCAGAGAAAAAAAAACACTTTGAAGATTGGAATTTTTGTTTACATATGTTATTTAGGATCGAATCTCCATACAGATGTGAAGGTTTTTATGTAAAGTGACTCTTTGATTTAAGTTAACTAAAAGTAATGAAATAGTTTTTTGCTAACATATTAAGTTTTATAAAAATTAAACCCCATTTACAAAAAATATAATAAAATAAGAGAGAGTATAGAAATTGAAATTATTTTTTAGTGTTTTGCTTGAAGTTTTTTCTTGTTTAATGAAAAAACTTTGAGGAATTTTAAATCTTGTTTCAAAATTTTAAGAAATCTCATTTAATAGAACATTTTTGGGCAAATGTCAACATACAGTGAGTTTATTTACTTTGAGCATTTTTATTTTACTTGATATTGCTTAAAAATCACTTTTATATTTGATGAGATGAAATAAAGTTTTTATAAGGACAAATCCTAGCCGGGGTGGCTAGGATTTGTCCTTATAAAAACTTCAAGTCCTGATTGGAGTTTGGACAGTGGAACAATTTATTTAGAACATCACTAAACTTATGTATTGCCTCTCTTCTCCTTTTACTATACAAGGTACCTTTTCATAATATTGACTAATTAGTTACATGAGCAGAGTAGGGGATGTTTTTCCTCCATGTGTGATGAGTTAGTCAGAAACGATTCAACCCAGAATTAAAATGATCAGCCATATTAGTTTGGGTTGTCAAGGTTATCATCAGATTCAGTAGCTAAGATTGGTTGCTAGTCTGGTATTTTAGATTTTTTTTTTCATGTTACTTGACTGTTAATACTGCTTCATTCATTTTTTTTTTTTTTTTTTTTTTTTCATTCATTCATCCTTTTGTCTGTCATTGATGCTTTTCATTTAATGATGTGATTCAACAAAAAGCAAAATGGAAACACATTCCTAGTCAGAGTACAATTTTGATTATAATCTTAAGGTAATTGACCATTATCCTTGCATCTACACAATTTTTGCATTTATCTTATTTTTCTTGTGGTTTTTGCATCAAATTGACAGTCTTAAAAAAGTTAGGTTGATGTGTAAGTTATCTGAGTCCACTAACTTGAACTTTTCAATGATTACTTCTTCATTAACTTGATAGAAGTGTGATGTTCAATTGATTATTCCACACTTTATCACCTGATGATGAGAGAAATAGAAATGAAAAAAATGTTAATACTTAATTTTTAAAATACCAAATTTTGTCAGATTTTTTTTTTTTTTACTGTTAGGAAGACAAGTTCTTATAAACTGCTTGCAATTACTGAATGGGAATAGATTTTGACTTTATTGTAATATTAACATTTTTCTTAATTTTTTAGATTATTTTAAACAATATTTTATCGTTTTAACTATCAGGGATGCCATTTTACAATTCTTTGTAAATAGATATTTCCTTTATTTAATGTTAGCTTTTTCTTTCTAACCACTATCTCTTATTATTCAATGAATTATTTGGATTTGTAACAAAAGAAAGTGAGAAGAAAGGACTAAACATCAATGTAAAAAGACAATGTATGGTTGTCAGCAAATGGAACAGCCCAAGATGCAAACTATGAATTAGAGATGTCAGAATAGAGAAAGATGCCTTTTGAAAGTTGAGCAAAGTATTAAGAAACAAAAATTTCATTAGAAACATAAGAAAAGAGTGCAAAACTGTTATGTAATATCGGTCCTCCTATGTGGCAGTGAATGCTGGACAATTAAGATGAACAAGGGACAAGGCAACAGAAATGTGGTTCTACAGAAGGATGCTGAGAATACTATGGATTTGAAAATGTGAGTGATGAGGAAGTTTTAAGGAAAATGAAAATAAAAAGGATACTCCTATTCAGAATTAGAAAGAGTTGAAATTTCTAGGGCCTATAAGGAAAGAGCTTGGAGAATTCACAAGACATATTGAAGGCAAAAGGGACAGAAGAAAGCAGTGATTAACCTACCGAAAATCTTGTTTTGGCAAAACAAGGACTGGGAGACAAATCTTACTCAGAGCTATAAAGGACAGGAAGTTGTGGAGTACCCACGTCTTGAAGGGTCACAGCATATAGAAGATGTGGATTTGTAGCCTCATCTTTATTGTATATTCATTATTGTTTCTGTTTTTATCTTTACATCACATTTAGTAAGCTTTAAAGTTCTTTATTTTTTGTTTAACTTATAGAAAAATCTTTAAAAAAAAATTAACTTCAGTCATTGTGATTGATAAAATGATATTTTTCTATGCTGAAATTGTCTTTTTTTCTATATTTGACTGATAGAATCCATATTTTATGGTTGTGACACATTTAAAGGCGTCTTTATACAAATGTTTTAAAACTTGCTCCATATTCTGATGACTTCTATAATACATATAATTTTTGTTTTTGTGTTAGATTTCATTGCTTTGTAAAATGATTAAAAATTTGAAGAAGCATTTGGAGGATAAAAATTGCATGAATATATTGTACTTTAATCAGTTCTAACATATTTAACTTGATATTATATCATTTTAATATAGTTTTAGTTTTTACAGTCAAATTAATACATAAGTTACTGAAACTTTGAAATTCTGTTTCTTACATATAAGCTTCAAACTACAACTGATATAATCATTGCATGATTTGTATTTTATGGATTTGTTGCATCTTGCTAGAAATCAACTTTCTAACTTTCTTCCTGAACAGTTGGTATATTTTAGTGAATATTATTTTGTTTTGCTGAAATGAGGTAAACAAAGATACTTAGTGAATAGTTAATTTAAAAACTAGGTTATATCACTTTATGTTAAGTGAGATAATTAGCAATGAAGTCGTTTAAATTTTTCTTAAGATTTTCAGTTTTGAAAAATTTCTTATTAATGAAATACTGAAGCTCAGCCTTCAGGTAAATTCCCTGGTAAAATACAAAATATTATTCTTTAAAATGATTCCATTACTTTTAAATCTTTCTTTAAATTCTTTCCCATAAAAGCATTATCAATTGAAGATCAATGAAGATTTTTAGATGTAACGAATTAAAAAAAAATACTACTTTTTATTTGTGCTTGATGAGAACATCAGATTTTATTCATTCTACTAAAATTCTACTAAAAGCAGAACTATATTATTTTTTTTTTTTTTTTTGTTCTTCATATCCTTTTATGAACAGTTGATTTATTTCTGTTCTTTTTTTCCCTAGTTACCTGTGAAGAGAGGCCAACACACAAATCAATCAATCCAGAACGTGGAGCAGAACAAGGAATGCCTTATCAATGTCAGCCGTTACAAATTTTCATTGGTTATCAACGGACTCACCAAGACACTACAGTCCGTCTCAAATACGGTAAGTAGTCAAGCTTTGTTCTTTCTAGACTCAAGATTTGTCATCCAATACTGTGTCATATCTTTTGCATATATTTCCTAGTCCTCTTCTTTAACCTTATAGGAAAGTCTTTTTTGCTGTATATTGAATCTTGTTGAAAAATCGTGAATAATCCTTACTGAAGGAGATATATATATATATATATATATATATATATATATATTTTTTTTAATTAGTTGGTCATTGGAAATGATGATCATTTTAAATTACATTGCTTATATTTATTTTATGTCCCATGAAAAGTGTGTCAAGTTGGAAAATTATAATCTTTATTGCATATACTTATTTTATTTTCATAATTAAAAAAGAGATAGTTTTTCATGTCATGTTATTTTTTAATTTCATTTTTTTTTTTAAATTGCTGGTATTTACTAAGTATATTATTTTTTACCTATTTGTTTGCTGTGGGTAGAATTACTTAAATTTTGAAATTTTTAATTCAGGTGAAACCTTTTTCCTGATAGTGTTTCTATTTTATAAGTGGTAGCTGATTTTTACCTATTGAATGTTTAATAGTTTATTTATATTCAAATAAATTAATTGCATTTGATTTATAAAATGTTTACTTATAACCTTTTGTTTTAAGAGGAAAAATGGTATGATGAAATAATTTGTAAATATTGCTAGGAGTTTCAGTTATATTTTTTACTCTTAAACAAAAAAGTATTTAAATAAGCCATACTTTCAATTATCTTGTAAAGATATGTTACAAAATTTAATAGCCTTTTTGTTACTCTACTATCAATACATCTGCTAACATGTGATTTTTCTACAAAGTTGATTTGAAATAAATTTTTCAGACACTACAATAAAAACTTTGAATTACTTTGAATTTTTTTATCTGGTATTTCATTCATTGAAATGAAAGTTTCCCTTATAAATCAGTTGGTGTGTTTGTGGAGGATTTATCAAAGTAATAGGCATATATTTTACCTGGGATTTTATGACTGGGTGTAAGTAGTTGGAAACTGAGTCTGCAAAGAGGGTAGAGGTTAGTTATAAAATTTATCATTTTATTTCAGAATTCTTTTAGATACGGAATTATTATTATTATATACCTTTCCATTTGGAAGATCTCGCTAATTTTGTTATGTTCACAAAGTTTCAGATGTTTTACTCTTTGGCCTTCTTAAGTAACCTTCTTGGAATTTTGAACTCAACACTATTCAATCCTTAGAAGTTTTGTTTTTCTATTTTTTCCATGATTAGGGGACCAGACTACAGCTTTTTGGTTTTCCTCCACTCTTACTTCTTTGGGGTAGCTGATTTCATCTTTGTATTTCTTGCTACAACTGCATAAGATAGAATACACAAAATTTTTGTTCATGTTCTCTTTCAAGGGGTGGCTGGAAAGCTATCACCAAAAGGTTGAACTACTTTTGAATATTATCCTGTTGTTATGTAGACTGCATATGTTTTGAATTTTTTCAGATGTACTACTTATGCATTGTAGATAGAATATGGTAGATTTTTTTTATTATTGTTCTCAACTCTTCTATTCCTGCTCAAAGAAGCTGATGTTATACTTATAGGACAGTTGTTATTTTGAAGGGTATTCTTAATGCTGACCATTTCCTATTTGTATACATTTAGATTACCACTTTGGCTAAATGTTATAAGCGGCAGATGATCTCTTTCTTGATGTTGTATGAATAGTGAGCTCACCTATTCTCTAATGAATGTTGGTTTGTTGATGTCTTCTACATATACTCTGTGCAAGTTATTCGAACATTCGTGAAGCCTGGTTGTTCTGCTTTCTTCTTTGTTGGTCTTACTGCTTGAACATATTCCTAATGGAGCCAGATGATGATCTATGGATCTAAGCCACATTGTTCACTTTAGTGGTGACATTTCTATAGTAATATCTTTTGAAGTATACATTTGCCACTACTAGAGATAATGGTGGTCTCCTAGCTACTTTCCTTCTGTCAGTATATATTTGAATCCAATATAGTTTATGCACAAAATGTCAACATTTACATTAGATTATTTGTAGCAGCCTTCACATGCTCTCCTAGGGAAGTGTCCAATTGTATTTTGTCTCAAACCATCAATAGAGCCTATGATTTTTTTTTTTTTTTTTTTTTTCTTTTTTTTAAGAAGTTTCGTTTTGCAGATTAGTGTCTTATGTTGTTGAAGGGAATTCTTTAAATTATTATGAATAGTTTCACTTTTCTGTTTTTGCTGTGATTTATTTTAGTTGATATTTACTAAGTTTAGCGTATGACTGCAGAAGGACATTTTTCCTGGGTTGTAACACCAACCCCTCACTGGCACTTGTGCAAAAAAAAACAATTATTTAATTTATCCCACCAAAACTGGCTCTTACCATCTAATAATTATTTTCTTACTTTAGTCTGGAACAAGGCTACTGTAGTGGATTGCCTTGAGGATCAAACATGATACTAAAAATAAATGGGGTGAAAAGCATGCTAACCATCCTACTATGGTAAGCACTTATGATAAACTTTGTAGAATCTGGCACAAGACTAAAAGTTTGGGGCAATTATTCAAGATTGACCCTACAAGAGTAACTTGCTAACTATTGTTCCACAATAAGTGTCATCCTAATGTTTTTAGAGTATAATCTTATATCAAATTGTGAAATAGTGTTGTCTTCTAAGGTTATTTTTTCTATATGCTTAAATTCTAAACTTAGGTTTCTTACTAGACTATATTGCTTTTTAGTTTTTTGATATGAACATGTACAATGATATTCATGATTTCCATCTTATCTGTGTTCACTTTCAAAATTGAAGGGTTATTATTTAGGCTGTAATCAACATTAGCATTGCAAGTTGGCAAATGATCTGACTTTCAGTAACTAGCTATATTTTTGAGATGAGGTATTATGTACACTATTTACATTATTTGGACAATTGTCCTCATCTTTGTTGCCATATTTATCACAACGTTTTGGCCATTGTACACTCCAGCCTTCTTCAGATGGTTGGAACATTGAACTCTATTTGAGCGAAATAAAGGGTTCAGTTCGAAATTCCAACCACCTGAAGAAGGCCTGAGCGTACAATGGCCGAAACGTGATAAATATGGCAACAAAGATGAGGACAATTGTCCGAATAATGTAAATAGTGATTTGACTTGGTTTTACAAAAATACAGAAATTCGGTGTAATGTAGTGATGAAATGTATACACATGTTTTTTTGTTTTTTTTTTATATTTTGAACAACTGCTTCTATCTACATTCTAAAGGCATCCTTTTAATTGGTTTAATTGCAGTTCTGCAGTATTTCTCTGAACAATATTCTAAATGCCTTTTGTCAGTTTTTATTTATCTTAAAATATTTTCTGCAAATATTTTTATTTAGAAAAAAAGAATAGAAATATGTTATTTATGGGCTTAATTTTCTTTTTTAGCGCATAACTGGGCCTGAAATGGAACGCAACTTCTATGAGTCTCAGTTAATTATTTTGGACACTTTAGAACAAGTACTAAATTCAGTAAGTAAATATAAGTTAATTTAGCAAAGAATGCTCTGTGTTATGGAACATAAAATATTTAAATTTTGAAGAAATAATTTTTCATTTACATTAAAAGTGTAATATTTAAAAAAAATTTTTTATTGTTTTTGTATTAAGTCTTTGAAGGTTTTATGTAATTTAATAAGAAAGACAAATGATGTACCTCAAGACTAAAAATTTTGTTTTAATTTTGGGAAACTAGTACATTTTTTATGCTATTGTTTATATTTTATATTAAATTTATATTTTCATCAATGTAGAAAGTGAAGATATTTATATTTATTGCTAACATTTATCTCCTTTACCTCTTCAGCAACCAAAAGATACAACACGCCTAGATGAAGCTATGTATGTAAAACTACTGTTACCAGAGATCTGCAAAGTAAGATTTACATTTGTCACATGAGAAAATTATGAAAATTTTCAATACTTATATTTAGATAACTCTCATTTAACTGTTTGTCACATCTCCAAAATAAAAATTTACAAGCTGTTATTCTGTTATCTACTCTTTTAGGTGATTTTCAACTTAATCATTCAAAAGCAATATTTGTATAATAAACATTTTTATCATTTTCTTAATATATATTTAACATTTGATACATGAATGTAATTTATATATTTGTCAGTTCTCATTCCTATTCATGTCTTGTAATTAATGTCAGGTTCAACCTCCTATTACTGTCAATGAATTTTTTTCTAAGCATCTTAATTTGGATTATTATATTTTTTATTATACAGCTAATATTTTTTTCTTTTCTTTTTTTTTAATATAATGTGTGAAATAAAAGACATTAATTTTTAGTCATAAAATTTTTGTAAAACATGTTTGATTTCATTCTTTCAGTTTCTCAACTATCCTAATGATACCACTTCCCTTGCCCTACAGTTAAAAAATTTGGCCTCAAAAGTTCTTTATGCTCTTAGCCAAAACAATTTTACTGCTGTTTTTAATAGAATCTCAGCTCGGTAAGTTGATTTATATTAAATCCATTTTATTTTAAATTGTCTTTGCTTTTCTTAAAAGTAGATGTGGAAAATGAACATTTAACAAGAAATCTGAAGCATTTTCATAAAATCTTTTGCGAAATAGGTTTTATACACATACAAGATAACCTAAATGATTAATTTCTATCTTCTGAGTAAAGATGTAGAGCAATTCAGAATTTATTCACTTAGTAATCTGTTTGAGTGTGAAAAGTAATGTAATCTGTATCAAATTCTTATTATCACTTAGTTTTTCTATGTAGAAAAATAATCGGAAGAAATTTTGATACCAATGCAGGACTGGCACATTGTGCATTTACATTTTTAAATTTTTTTAAAAATTTAGTTTGACTGCCCTATCCACTTGCAATGAGGACCAATCAGATATGTCAGATTTGGAATTAATACAACACATCAATGTGGACATATTGCGGCTTATCAAATTGTTGAATGGTAAGAGATAATCAAAGTTTTACCATATTAGATACTTAATTCAAGAATGAAGCAATTTGAGTAAATTGCTATACTAAACATTTAGTTTACTTTTTAGAATTTATTCATTCTTTCCAATATTTTGATGAGTAAATCTTTGGTATTCATAAGTTGACTGCAAGTTCAGATTGTGAATGTTTTATGCTTTTCAACTGGAATTTTATTCATTAATGAAAATATGAGCATCAATTCTAAAGAACAGAAAATATTAATTTTAAACTTTCCAGTAACATCTACTAATTTATCACATAATTACTGGAAATTTACAATCATTTTTATGATGAAATATCAAACAAATTGCTTTTAATTTTCATTACTGTTTTATGTAACCTGTTTTCAATATTGATGTAATGCATAGTTTTTATAGTGATTATCAAAACCTTAGTCAGGAAATATTATCTGTAAACATCACAACAAAATATATAAAACTAAACATTTTCTCACTCTCTCTCTTTTTTTTTAAAAACAGATATTGTTACAAAATTCCGAACATTAAAACAAAAAGCAGTAATCTATACTTTGGCTCACAATATTGAAAAGGTAAGGCTTTTCTCTAATTTCAAATAATTTTTAGCATGTAATAACTAAATTTTGTTTTATAATGGTGTAGTGTCATCTAGTATTCCTCATTTAGAAAAATAATTGACAATTTGTAGAAAAGTTATTGTACTATAAAATGTTGAATATCCCTATTTATAATACCTTTAAAAATATATATAACATATAAGAATTTTATGCTGCTCCAATCTGAAATAATGCATTTTGGATAGACTTATTACAGCATAACGAATAATTTGGATCTTTTTTCTCTTAACAGGCCATTTGGAACTGGATGGACAACTATCCTCTAGAGTTTAACAATCTACAACAGAAACCAAATAATGATTTGCAAGGTGAGAGAATTTATGTAGTATTTTTTTGTTGATAATTTTCCTGTTAAAAAGAACAAAGAAACCTTGAAACCAAGTTGAATTTTATACTCTTCATGTCATTTGAAGCTTAATTGTGAGAGCAGATTGCCCAATTTAGAATTAATGTTATTGGTTTACTTTTTCTCAATTAAAGTAAATAGCATGTATTTGTAATATTCAAGTGGTTTCATATTAATATGCAAACTTTTTATTATTATTTTAATATTGTTTTGTGTTTGCAACGAAGAATATAAAATTTTGTTCTTTATTTTATTATTTACTTTTTACAGATTGCTGTGATAAATTGTTTGAACTGTTCAACAGTTTCACGGAAAACTCTAAGAAGAAGGCTACAGTCTGGCCTCTACAGATGATGCTTCTTATTTTATGTCCTGTAAGTAAAGCTTTTAAATGGCAATATAATTTTCATAAATACAAATATCTATTTTCATTATTGATGATTATAAAGATATTCAGCTATAAATATTTGATAGTTAAGTAAATAACTTGTTAACTTTGATAACTGAAAAATCTATTTGCCTTAATAAAAAAGATGACATATCTGCAGAATATTTGTACAATGTATTTCCTTTTTAATAATCTGTTTATTACATACCCATTGGTAATGTCAAATAATTTAAAAATCATTTTTAAAATGTGCCTATTGATTTTATGTATCTTGCTGATTTATTTATCTTGCATCATATAGAAAACACAAGATTTGATTCTTTAAAATGTATCATGTGAAGCAATATCGGAACCAACATTTGAGTATTTTTGTTTAAATTGTGCAATTTTTAAAATTTATTTTATTTTTGACTTTCTAGAATATCTTACAAGAGATTCAGAATGCTGAGTGTGGGGCACCTTGTTCACCACAAATGACAAAAAAGGTATATTTTGGTGACATCTAACTATATTATTTTAAATGTGGATCTTATGGATATATTTACACTCAGTTTTGTCTACAAAGGAAACTGAAGACTTATTAAAAAAAATCATGATGTTTCTGCTAGTGACAACTTTATTTTAAAAACCTATTTTTTTTAAATCTTATCTATAAAATACACACATCTAAAAAGGTTTTTTAAAATTTGCAGTATTGATTATTTTTCAAATTTTTTTAAAAGGATTTTGAATTATTTTAAAAATTTTATTTCCTATGTTTTTAAATTTAAGGAAAGCAGTTTTTATTGTCTTCCCATTGTGAAATGAAGCATTATATTAGAGCCTTTTCAAATTTATACAATTGAGAATAGTTTTCAGCATTTGATGCATAAGTAATGAATATTTCTTTGATCTCTAAATGAACTTCTGAAATTGATATGCAATTTAAAGTTGCTATGAGTTTTCATGATACATTAATATTTATTTATTTATTTATTTTTTATTTTTTTTTTTTTTTTCAGAGACATTTTGTTGATGAAGCTCGTAAAGCTATATCCAGCCACCATGGCGGCAGCTCTAAAGCTTTATTGCAAACTGAAGGGGCTGCAGTTACATTTGTACGCATGTGCAAGGCATCTACATATATCAACATTAATGACCGACCTAATGTATTATTTACATTGGTCCAGTCAGTTACTCATGACCTTAAGGTAAGCTCTATATTTGTTTTGTTAAAAGAAATTTTTGCTTGTATGCTGAGTATATATTCGTATAATTTTTTCTGTCTTCAGAATAGATGTACACAAGATAATTTCTTACTTGATAGAATACTTTGACTGGATGTCAACTTATAGTACTGTTTCATTTTATACATGTTCTTTCTACTGATTACTTGGGAAATATCTCCTAGTATTGGCCACCTTATAAAATTACTATTCATTTTTTCTTTTTTTTCTTTAATTTTTAGACATTGCTTCTTTAGTTAATATTATTGATTTTAAATTGACCATTTTTTTTCTCATGTCTTAAAGTAGAATTCTGTACGGAATCAAACCCACTATTGGAGGAGAACAACAAACAAACCATACACGTATAACCCAATCACATATACTAAAAATGAAGGATCATTGCTGTGTACAGTGTCTTGAGCAATGCACAGTACAGTTTCTTAAAAAAATGTGATGACCTGAACCTAACTCAACTTGGATATTATCATTTTTTCAATGAAACACAATATTCACATTTTTATGAAAAGTTAAACTATATAACAAGATATAACCCCGAATACTTATCTGTGTGATCAATTTTTGAAAATGTTATAAACATGATTTAACACACTGGTGTCTGTCATTAAATACAAAAAAAAAAACAACCCAAACTTAAAAGTGGAAATCAAACATTGCTTGATTTTTCTTTTGGAACTCTATTTCAAATCTTATGAAATTATCTAAAATAAAAAATCAATGTTCATGTAAGATATGATTGTTTTTTTGTTTTTTTTAATGCCCTATCAACCTTTTGCAGGTTATTTAAAGCCAGAAAATATTTTTAGATTTTAAGAATTTTTTGCAATAATAATAATAATAATAATTTACTGATACAAGTCCTACAAATTAACCCATAACTGAGGGAAGAAGTGAATTCATACCTTTCCCAAGGGCATTTGCACATATGTGAATATAATAAACATGACTGGAATTGGAATTTGGCTCTCTGAATTCCAATCCCAAACCGTTATACATTACTCCACTCACACATCTAAGTTTACAGTACCTATTATTCCTAAGCAGTCACCCATCTAGGTACTGACCAGGCTTGATGTTGCTTAACTTCAGTAAGTTTAAGATATGTCAGTAATATTATCCTTTCACTTTGAAAAATTTTTGTCTGATTTTCTTACCATTGATACATCATTACTTAGGTACCTCCATGAAATCGCTAAAAAAAGAGCATAGCTTGATGAAAACGATGCCAACCTTGCCGAAAACAAAAATTTATTGTCTAAATGCTTATGTTATTATTAAGAGGAAAGACCAAAGTTTTTTTTAATTATTTTTAAAAATTTTTCCTTCTTTTTAGAACATTCTAAATTTTGATTAAAAAAACCTTTTTCTATTTGTATCAGCGAACTAGTAAATAACATAGACAATTTTTAGCACGTTTTTTTTGGTATGACACACATTAATTTGAAAAATCGTGCAAAAATAGAAATAATTATCGGATGTTAATGAAACTTTCAGGAACTATTCACAGGTGATCGAAATTATTATAAATATGTTTTTTTTTATGAAAGTCATTGTAGAATTTTTTTTTTTAAAATATTTATTACCCCCCTCCCTAACTAATTTTATGAAAACGCTAGAAATTCGATCGCATCGGTTTTAGTGATTACAATAATTAAAAGCACAGGGCTTTGAGGAATGCAAATCATGTTTTTTTTTTTTTTTTTTTTTTAATTGGATACGCAGTACCTGAAAATCAGCTCTGAATTGTAACATACAAAACTCAATAAAACAAAGATATTATTTAATTTCAAATGCTTTTATTTGCTTTTATGAATATGGACAATATTTTCTGAAAGCAAAAAAATTTTTTCGATGAAAAATGAATTTTTAATACAATTATTTGTTATTTCATTAATTATAATAGATTTTACATTTAAGTTGTTAAAATATTATAAAATTAGTTAAAAGCCGCATCAGCTTTCATAAGTGTCCTTATGAGATAGATCTTTTTAGCGCATTGTAAATTGTATCATTTTGACTAATCAGAAGATCCCCAGTAATTAAGAAATGTAATTTTGTGCTTATAATCGAGCTGTAATTATAAAATACGGAAGACCAACCAGAATATAATTAAGTTGCGTTATTTGAGTTAAGCATTGTTCTCCGCTGTTAAGGCCTTTACTTTTAAAAAACATGTGTGGAGAAGTTAATTTGATTTTTCAATTTCAACTGAGAAGGGTACCTACAAGTATCAGTATCATCTTATGAAATTTATATGATCTTATTTTTATATTAATCTCAGTTACGATATTTTTCCATAAATGAAATATCAAAATTAATAATAAAATGAATACAAATAACAGTAGAATGTAATAAATGTACATAAAATTATAGTATTTTATGTACAATTCTGATAAAATTTCATAAGAAAGGTACCTATAAATTAATTAGATACCTTTCTTAAGAAATATGAAATTTAATGTCAATCTTAACAGTTTTATTTTAATTTCTTTACAATATATTTCCCATAAAGCATCATAAACGTAAAGGTGAAAGCTAAGTACAAAAAAAAAAAAAAAATTAGACCGCTGAAAAGTTTTCGTTAAAAATAATGGGGTAAATAATTTGTTCACGTAAATGTAAATTATTTCACTTTTCTCCTTCCGAGAACAAATTAGCCTCATGGAATTAGTAAATATATCATTCATCACATGTCAAGAGACGCGAAAGTTTGACCTGCTTTGTTTTATTTTCAAATTACATCTTTTTGGCACAAAAGCTAAGTTAAGTTTGGTTCAAAATATTTTAAATAAACATTATAATTTCTGATTTTCTTAAAATAAGTTTTGAAAAAATGATAATTGATATTTAAAAAAATTTCAAAGTCAGATTTCCAGTTTTTTTTTAAAATGGAAAAAAAATGGTCAATTTTGCTGACTCAAAAAAAACTAGATTTTTAACGAAAATTTCGGACGTGCTAGGAACGATTAAAAATGGAAAAAATACCCCAAAAATACTTTTGACCTTTCCTCTTAATAATAACAAACATTTAGACGATAAAATTTTGTTTTCGTCAAGTTTGGCGTCTTTTTCATCATGCTATGCTCTTTTTTTAGCGATATCGTGGAGGTACCTATCATTACTAGTAGGTGTCTTGCTAACAAAAAAAATGAACTCTTAGGAAATTATCTTTATTCACTTATACTAATATGACATGTTTGTTTTTTGTTTCAGGCCTTATTATTTAGCCCACCTTTAAATACCAAATTCAGTCGCAGCCAGAGCATTATTGGTCAGGACATAGAGTTGTACATTGACTGTTTCGTATCATTTTTCCGCATCAATCCATACATTGGAGATCTACCTAAGGTCTGCCTTAATCCAAATTCTCCACTCTTTTACCATCTGGTATTAGTCAATGCTCTATACAAGATCATCACACAGGTATGTCATACACTTTTAAATTTAACTCTAATCAAATTAATTTCATCAAAAATCTTTCAAGTCTGGAAATGGGCTGGTTGTTAAATTTAATTTAACATTTTAATCAGAACTCTTGATTTGTTATCATTTGATGACTATTGCAAATTGGTAAAATTCAGGACTTGATATGTTTGTAATAAAAATTGTATGTAGTATTTGAAAACTCATGTAATTGGTGAATGTGGAAGGTGGGGAAGAAGCAAGATGAAGGGATAGGTAGGACGCTGGGGGTGAAGTATATAAGCTCACATAAACTGAAGGTTCTGGTTCTTTTGTATTCTCTTGACCATTGATGGATCAAACTGTTGGCATTTTTGTGCAAAAGTTTCTTCATTCAAATCTGGGCTAAGTAAATTGTTTCTGTTTTATTACATTTGTGGGCGTCTTCTATACTTCTCGGCTTTCTCAAGAGAATTATTTTATTTGACATTAAAATCACAAGGTATTTTGGCTAAAAGAAGAGATAAAATATCTTAAAAGATTAGAATAAGACTATTTAATGCCGAGGGAGAATGGTTGTATGGGTAATAAAAAGGTGGGACTAGTGGCAAAGCTGCAGGAAATTTACAATGTTGCCAGTTTCATGCAATTATATTTGGAAAGGACATGTTAAGTGTTTACTTAAAAATGACCAAGTATGACCAATTAGATGTGGTTAAAGAAAGCATTTATGGAGGGAGCATTTGTTGTATATGGCAGCAATCTAGGAAGGGTGAGGTGGACTGGGGATCAGGTGGATGTATACATGAATAAAATCAGACAGTTGACAAGGGTTAGCTGGACTGGCAGGTGAAGGGTTGGAGAAACTAATAGGGCTATTCCATAGCTTATTTTTTACACAGTCTTAACTTTATATCGTTTTTACAATCTGGAATTTTTTTAGGTAAAATCTATTATGATGCTAATTTTACTGAAACTGTTGCTAATTATGAAATAAGGCCAACTCTTTAAAAAACATTTTTTGTGTATATTAACAGTATTGTTATCATGTAATTTCTGATATCAGCAATTAATCCAATATGGCATTATTTAATTTTGTATAAAAAATACAAAAAAATATGGCACAAGGGCAAAAAGTTTGGAGAAAGAGAATGTGTCAATCTTCACTTTCCTTTCATTTCACAAACAGAAAAGTAAGTTAACAGGTCAAAAATGTTGTGGTAGAAAAGAAGAATGCTTGATTGTTTGCCCTTGTCAGTGCACTTATAAAAAATGTTTCTGGTGGTCTTGCACTTATAAAAAGGCTGCTACAAACAAAGGTAAATACAACAAAATTTATTCTACACCAACACAGAAAAACTAATCCAATATGATTATCTCATCTATAAAAGGCAGTCATATTGCAATTGGTAGTTGTATATTAGAGCCACTCTTGCACCAAACAATTTGCATATTAACTGTTCTGAAAATGTAATAGACAGGCTTTTACTTTGAATTTCTTTGATGTTAATTTTGAAAAATACTTTATAATAAGATTTGTGCTTTGGTATCTCAACAAATGTTTTACTCTTATTTGTAGCCACGTCTTACATGGTGGCCAGAAATCAGAAACATGTATAGCAAGGCTGCTGAATTGCGCAGCATGTTTACTGATGCTGTTAACAAGATAATGCTAGCAACAGCCAGTCAAGGACCAAAGACACAGGTGGGTCACTACATTGGCTAAGTTTCATGAAAAACAAAAACATTATTTCATATGAAATTTCATTAACCGTGTATAATTTTGCAATTTCCTCTTATTCTTCATTTTTTTAAATAATTTTAAAGTGTATGTAGATTTTGACTTAGATGCATTTTTGTGCTATATAACTTTTCAGCTATGTAATTTTATTTTAAAATTGGTGTTTGGGTAAAATATTTTTTAAATTGATAAGTTTAATATTTACACTATTCACATTGTTAAGACAGTTTTACTCATCCTTATTGCTATATTCAAAATGTTTTGGCTGTTGTATGTCCTGGCCTTCTTCATGTTTGAAATTCCAATTAATATCACCTGAAGAAGGCCCGAGCATACAATGGCTGAAATGTGAATATGGCAATAAAGATGAGGAAACAGTCTGAACAATGTAAATAGTGTAAGTAGTTATAATACATCATCTCGGAAATATATAAAGATGATCAATTTAATGTTAGTATAAAAATAATAGAATTTTCATAACATGAATTTTTAGGTTGGAAGCCTAAAATGATTTTTAAAAAAAAAATTCAACTAAGAAGCCTTATATTTTGGGTAATTTTCTCTCTTAATATTTATTTTCAGTTTTCATCCATTACCAAGATGACTGGGTTCAAGCTGGCTCGAACTGGTGAAGAAACTACAATGCAGAGATATTTTCTATTGGGTTTAGTAAAACTAATACATGCTGATCCTCTCCTTATGCTGCATGTGAGTATAATAATAAGTGTTAAGCTAATTGGGATTTAGGTGTAGCTGTTATCTGGTGTTTAACTTTAATTGAGCAAATATCACATCTCATTTTAGTCGTTCTCTTCTAACAAAATAATTTCTTTATTTCAGCCATTTTGTTCTCTATTCATTGACATGTTCAAAACCAATTGTTTTGAGACTAGGCCTTATTTTTTAATTTGTTTTTTTTTTTTTTTTTTTTTTTTTTCATTGATAGCATTCAATATATATTGATATTTGGCATGCAGTTTTAAATTGTATGACATCATAGACAATTTCAATCTTAACCGAGTTTGATTAATAAATAGATTAGAAATTTTACTATTCATTTTTTTTAACTGACAAATTGATATACTTTTTTTAATTGATTACAAAATTTACATTTGATATTAATCTTTAATTATTCCACTCGTTAATCATTGAAAAACTAACATACAAATTAATATTTTTTAATTTACAAAATATATGTGAACATATAAGTTCCAACTAAATTCACTTATTCAAAAATTATTTTTAATAATAATATCTTTCATTGTTTTATAGAATCCTGATAAATCTGGCCTTGAGGTACAGAAGAGCACCTCAGAATTAATTAATGGTCTTGTGTTTCTTGTCCATGTGCAACAAATGCCTGAAATTGCAAAAGAAGCCATGGAGGTAACATGAAAATATTTTTATATTGAAAATCTTCTTCACTAATGATTGCTCATTTTAATTCTATTGCTGAAAATCTAGCAAATTGCAGATTTCAACACCAATTGACGCTATGAACAAACTTCTATTGTATATTTAGAATATTTCTACTCTTTTGTCTTGGTTCTCATTTATCTCATACATATGAATATTGAAATATTAAAAAATATGAAAATATTCAATATACCTTTTCCACTTTGTTTTCTGCTATTTTACCAGAATCTATATTACATATTTACAAAACTATCATTCATACATGCTTTGAATATTGTTGCCACATTTGGTCTGGTGATTCTGCTATATGTTTAGAGATTCTTGATAAAATCCAGAGAAGAATCTGCAATGTTATTGGTCCTGACCTGGCATCTCAGCTTCAGTCACTTTCCCACCACTGTGACATATCATCCCTGTGCCTTTTCTATAAATATTTTCATAGTAATTGTTCTGATGAACTTTCCTTTATGGTACCTAGACTTCATGAATTTAAGCACAGTAATAGATTGGCAGCCAGCTCTTGTCATTTTACAGTTGCAATGGCCGCTAGATGTAACCATAAGTTCTGTGCTAACAGTTTCTTCTATCACACTTCTCACTTGTGGAACTCTCTTCTGCCTTTTTGCTTCCCAGTCAACTTTGATTTTAAAAAATTTAAATGCAATGTCAATCATTATCTTCTGTCTTGTTAATTGTTGTTCTTTTATTGTCTTCTCTCCTTAATAGTATATTTTTCTCATATTCTCTAGCATGTTTGCATTTTAGTGGTTTTATTGCCTTGCTTAGGTTGAAATGATTAAAAAAAATATTATGCAAAAATGTATATTGAAATTTTTCATTTTACTACAGAATTACTGATATTTTTTTTTAATCAACTTGATTGAATTTTAGGAACCCCCACACACACACACACACTATCATGTCATCATTTTTCATCTGTTTCAGGCTCTCCTCCGGTTACATCAGCCTGAAAGTATTGATTTGTGGAACCCTGAAGCCCCAATCAACACTTTTTGGGAAATAAGGTTTGACTTGATATTTAACTTTTAACTCTGTTTGCTTTCTTTTATTTTTATTTCATTTTGTAATTTCATAATTTGTTTTCTTAGTAAATGAATTAATTTTTAATTTATTTTATCTTAAAAATAGCTGTGTTTTTATAGGCATATTTTAAAAAATTATCTTAATTTGGTGATTATACATTATCTGTAGTGCTTTTATTCCTAATAGTCTTGAAGATAATTTTGCCTATTTGATTATAATAGGTATAACGTAGTAATATGCAAATAAGTAAAACCATTCCACAATTCATTGAAAGCATTCTAATGTATGGTGCAATTGTTAAAACAATTATCCAAAATTCTTTGAATTTTTCATGAATTTGAAGATCATGTTTGAAATGGTAGCAATTAGTATCTTGCCAGTTAAGTGAAAAAAATCCATTCAACTTGGAATTTAATGACTATTTTAGTTCCTTTTACATCTCTTAAGACACAAATTATAACCTACAATATATGCACAAAATTTATAAGCTTGATGGTAAAGTAACAAAATAGTATTATTTTTAGTTTGAAAACATTACTTTGTGATTTAGTGATATCAAAATAAATAGAAAATGTCATTTTCTAAAATGTTCCAGCTAACATCAAAATTAATAATTTTCCCAGGGATTTAACCTAAGAAAACAAGAGAAAAAAAATTTAATGAATATAGAATTTTTACAAGAAAATATTTGGAAAATGGTCTGGAAAGTTTGAAGTACAGAAATAATTCCGCAATGATTTTTACATATACCATTCTAATATGGAAATTTAACTTCAATGCGTTGTAGATAAAGTAGGTTAATGTTTATATGTTACTGTAGTGCTGACATGTGTGGTGGTCTCTTTAATCACTATTAGAAAATGCCTATATTTTTTATTTTTTAAATTACATATAAAATATCAGTGTTTATCCCACTGAACTCACAGTACAGTTTAATAGTGTATTTTCTAATCACAAAATGAATTATACAGCCCTACATCTTTAGCTGAATGACTTGTACTAACATTTGATGCTCTTCATTGATCTTTTCTGTTAGAAAAGTAGTTCCAAAATAGTGAAATTTATCAAAAATATCCAGGAGTAGTATATTGGCAAGATGTTAGGTGTCATGTTTTCTTTTGCAGTAGTAGTTTCAGTATATTAAATGTCTGATTGCTTTCCTTTTTCTTTTCTTTTTTAAATACTTGAAATGTGGGAGTAATTGCACAAAATTGAAACATTTCTTTTGTTAAAATAAAAGCCTTCTAGAGATCTATTGGAAAAGCTACTTAAATTGCTATTTCTGAATTTGACTGAAAGGTTGCAATGACAAGATTTTGATTGCAGGTCTTTTGTATAATGTATTGAGCAGATTGAATTTCATTCTTAAATTTCTCATTTTTTCTACCTTTGTTTTCTACCTTTGTTTTCAAACCAAAATATGAGATTGTTGATTTATACATACACAAAATATAAACTTTTTTTTTTTTTTTTTTAAAACTGAACTTGGTTACTATTTTTATTCATTTATAGTTAAATATAGTTCATTCTTGAATATTTTTATAGACCATGTTTTTAATTTATCCAATCATACATTGTTCATTTGAGGATGTTATGTTAAGTTCAAATCATTTTCAGCTCTCAAGTGCTTACTTCAGTTTCACAAAAATTGATTCAGAACCAACTGAACCCTTATTTGGTTCCAACTGCCAGCAATACAGAGATTCTGAAGTGGCTCCTTGAGATCCTCATCTGTCGAAACAGCTTTTTGCAGAAACACAGCATCAATGCTAACTTGGGTAGTAACATTACAATCTGCCAAGACTCGCATATACTGTTAGAGGTATGTTGATTACATATTCTTTTTTCCTATTATTCTATAACAGCTGAGTATTGCAAAACATGAATATTGTTGACACAAACTTGTCAGCACTTATTAAATAATCTGGTTATAATGGTCAGCATGTACTAAACTGATAAAATACCTGTATTTTAAAGCATACTTTATTTTGAAAGAAGTAATTTTTGATCATACATTCACAAATTTTCTGTTGTTGGAACAGAATCGTTATAGCTACATGTTTTATTTTTTATAGTTTGGTGTTTTATAGTTTTTGAATATAAATTGTTCTGATTAACTATTATAAAAAGATTAACAAAAATAGGAATTTATGTCAGGTTTTATTTCAGTTTAAAAGAAAAATGCTTTCTTTATAGTCATGTAAATTTTATTTCCATTTCAGTAGTTTGGAAGTTGCAATGAATATAAATATGTACACAGAATTCAACCAAAATGAATACTTGTCACTCAAATTACATTGTAATGAATAATTTTTTTAAATAGACGATGGATTGAGGAGCTAATTAAAATGAGTAATAAACTACATTAATTATACAAGAAATTATGCATATTTAATATTGTTTATATTGTGACACTATGACTAATGAGGATTTTACAAACATGTGTAAACTCTGCACACAACATTTGTTCATATTAGAATCAAACTTATTAGTCTGGAAGGGGGAAAACTGGGTAACTTGGATTTTTACAAGTACATTAAACTACCTAGTTGATAGATATATGAAAAACATCTGAACAACAGAAGCCACTTTGTTCAGAATGACAAATTTTGGTAATTTTAAATTTTGTTTATGTAGAGAAATGTGAACTTTGGAAATTGTAAAGAGCAAGAGTTTTTTTTTTTTTCTGACATTTCTGCTTGCTTGGAAGCAAAACAACATTTTCTCATTTAAAAATTAATGACTAATCTTGATCGAAGGCCTGACATAAGAGTTCCCTGTCTATATCAACCCTTCTTTTCTTTTGTCAGTACAAGTTCTTTGTTCTTGTAAAGAATAGCCATTTAAAAATTAACTGATTGATTATAAGTTAGCAAGACAAAATCCCTTCAACAAAGGAAGGTTTAATTTGACATAACACTGATTGTATAATTGCAGTGTTTTTATATTTTTAAATAATCATTTTCTTATCACTCTTGAGATCAGTTTTTTTTTTTTTTTTTCTTGTGACAATCATCTCTGAACATTTTGACCAACCCCACAAAGAGACTACTTTGGATCAAAAATACACAACGTAGGCGGAGAGGCCATACCAACAGATGGAGTGCATTGTCATAACATTTAAAATTCACCTTTGTTTTAACTCTTAATGATTTATATTCATTTTAAATAATTGGAAAAAAAAAAAAAAACTTTTTCACTTTACACAAGTGAAAGCAATACAAGAAAAGTTAATGGTGATATTGTTAATGGAATTTTTTTTTTTTTTTTTTTCCAATTAATAACACTAGTGACATTTTTTGCCTGATGTGCTTAAGAAAAATGCTGAAAAGTAGTTTCTACTAAAATATGTAAAGTGAATGTGAGAAAGATATTAAGTTATTTTAAAGTTTATTTACTCATTATTTTGCTAGAATTCATGCTTATTTGATAGTGATCAGGGACTGTCAGGTTTTTTCTTTGAAATGCTGAGAGTAGTTGATAACAACAGACTGGTTGGCATTGTCATTTTATCATCATAGCTTACTGTACAACTAAAAGAGGAAATTTTCCATAGGATTGGCTATCTGATTACCAAAAAAAAAAAAATTATGGCTGTGTGTTTATGCAAAGAACTTTAAGATGACAGAGTGAATAAAATTTTACAAATACTTGGTATGCTTATTTACTTCTAATATTATCATCAGAGCTTTTACATACTCTTCAAATTCTGAAGTGGATATCGCTCTTGCTCCTGCACTCCAAAATGTAGTGTGCTCCCCTCCTTGTTCATTTCAGTAAGGCTTCTTAAAGCCCTTATTATTATAATAGGGACTTTTTTTGTAAGAATTAAAATTAATTCATTTTAAAAACAAATTCAGATTGTGAAAATAAACTTTTTGAGTATATTTTAAAATGTAAACTATCCAAAATCTATAATTTCATGTGATCATTTCTTATTATCAAACTATTATATCAACAGAAATTGAATGTGTTTATATTTTGCAGTATATTGCAAGAAAAGTTTTGATCAACTTCTGCTGTATTGAAAAAAAAATTAAAATGTGTTTGTCTTAAGCAAATCTTTGTGCAATCTAGTAATTTGGTAAAGAAAAATCTGTATAAAATGCAATGAGTTATTTTGATTTATGAATTTGCAGAAAGAACTAAAACCTGATCATTAATTGGATTTTAATTTTTCTATAGCAGTGGTCTAAAATCTAATGTAAAAATTAACTTTTCACTTAAAAATAAATGTTATGTTCTAGAACTACATTATTTGATGGCACATAGGACCCCCTTTTTCCTTGAAAATATAGATTAAGTATTTATTTGATTCTTTTTTATATGAAGTTGTATCTGGTATCTATTTTTAAGTCATCTGAATTAGAATGTTTTTCAAGCACACTTGTCCTAATTAAATTTCATTTTCTATCACAACTTTATAACAATTTCTAGCATCTAAGGAAAGTAACTTGTTGCAAAACAAATTATCACATCAGGTAAAACTATTTAGAAAATTATCTAATGATGATATTATATATTAGATTATTTGCTTTAAAATCTTAGCACACAACACAAACATGATATTGACTTATTGTGTTCTTGTGCTTGATTAAGTCAAACCTAGTAATTATCCATCTTTTTTTTTTTATAAAGAAACTTATTTTTAAAATTCTATAAATTCAGGCAGTAGTATATTTTATTAATTTACTGTAATGTTTATCTACAGTTGCATGCATTTTTTATACACATGCACATTTTTCAAAGCAAAACTATTTGTTGTGTATGACATTTGTATAAATTTACAAAAATATTACCATAATATTTTATATTGAATATTTAATATGTCTTAAATAGTTGATTTGGGGGGTTTACTAAAATAGTAGATTAAAAACAGTCAAATATAATAACTGACTTATACAAAGAACAAGAATTAATAGTAATTTAAAAAATAAGATCTATTAGTTTTATATACAATAATGATCAAAATGTACTATTTTTTCTGTCTATTTACACTTGGTGTTTTATCTATTTTTGTAAATAGAAAGAAATACTTATTTGCTTTTTATGAAATTATAACTACTAATAATCTGAAAAATGTATGTTAGTATAAATACTAATGACTGGAAATATATATTAAAAATTCTTATTTATCCACTTACTTTTTGATTTATGTCTCTCCCTTTCATTTTATAAATCTCTGCTTCTTAACTGATTATTGTCCATACCAAATAAATTATATCATTTGTTTTCTTTTTTGAAATATGTGGTTAATGCAAAAGCATTAGCCTCTGACTAACTCAGTTGGTAATGATGAACAAATTTTTATTTGTTCAATATTATAAAGTAGTTTTACAATATATTTACTAAGCAATAGTATGAACAGTAAAAAAAAAATTTTTTTTTTTTTTTTTTAATATTTTATGTATTCCATGAGTTTCTATATAGTAATTTTGGATATTCTATAGTAATATTTTTAGCTTTGTGCTTGTTAGTTAGTAATACTCTTAAAAAATAATTTGTTTTGAAAACATTTCTTGATTTTATATATTAAAGTTATGATTGGGTAAATTTTCTCTCTTCAGGTTGTCTTCTTTATCTACCTGTGGAGCATTGATGTTGCTGCTGTTTTAACTGCTATGTCCTGCTTTCATATGTTGTGTGAAGAGGCAGATATTCGGTGTGGAGCAGATGAGGTGGCAGTGACTCAGATCCTGCCCAATTACAATGTATATACAGAACTTGCAGCTGCCAGCATGACACTCACCACAGGTCAGTCATCTACAGTTGCAAAAAATAATCTAAAATTTGAAACCATTTGATCAAAAATAATCTTTAACAGATAATTAGTAGACTTTTTTTTACAAAAGCCTGCTGAGAAATGGTTGGTGGCTAAGTGCCAAAGAAGAATGGATTCTGCTTGGAAAGTGGTTAGCGACTTTCTGGCTGTTCTTAATATGGTTGGTTCAGGCTGAAGAATATCAGTATGTATTGTTGAAAAACAGATATTTGCCCAATTTATAATGCCACACTAAAAATAGTAATACAAGTCATTAGGCAGGTTGAGTTGATAAAATTGATGTGGTCTTATTAATCTTGAACTTAGAAGTAGTATTTTTTGTTAACTTATTTGAATTGAAAGTCATGCAGTGTGATTAAAAATTATGTATATTCTATTCAGTTTTGTAATATTAAACTGTTTACTTATTTCTTTAAGTATAATTTATTCTTATTCAGGAAGTTATTCAACAATTTTTGCATTGGGAATACTACAAACATTCTTTTGGTATGACAAATTTAAGTTTGTCAAATGCAAAAACACAGAATTTTTATTTTTATTTTTTTGCTAAAGGATTAGTGTAAAAATTCTAATTATCACTGGTTTCTTCATTGTGTTGAAACTGATTAGAAATAAATTACTTTATGGTTGAATTGTTTTTGTTTTAATCACCACAATACTTGTTTGTTTTTTAAATTTGTAAATTCTTTGTACATGTGTACTTAGAAGAAAATGCATTTGCGTATAAAACCTGCTAAATCTTTATAACTTATTTATTCATATTATAGATCAGATCCCTGCTGCTTATTTGACAGTTATAGAAATTAAAAAAAGGCATATTGCAACACAAATAATGTGAAAAAATATTAGTAAAAATTTAATAATGACAATATTTGATCTATAAAATTTACATATATTTTATGTTTAACAATAGACTATATTTATGTTACAAAAAAATGAACATTTATTTATTCAATGATTAAATAAGCAGCATGTGTCATTTAAAAATTTAAGTAAAAAGAAAGATTTTACTTAAAATATGTTTTTAGTATAAACTGATATTGAACTGCTAAAATTACTAATTTGTCCACTGCTTTTAGGAAGAGCTTTACTGCAAAAGAAGATTATGGGACTGTTACGAAAAATTGATCATCCAACACCAGGAAATACCCAGGTATGTATATGACATAAGCAGAAGCTAATAATGAAGTAAATCTTTGAAATGAAATTTTGTATATTTTGAGGATAGCAGTTTTTACAAAGTTTTCTGTTTTTTTTTTGTTTTTTTTTTTTTAACTTAAAAATTGTTTTTTTAAAGATGAACCAAAGTTTTTCATTTCAATGACTAAAAATCATTTGTTACCTTCCCTCTCTCCCAGTTACTTTCTAAATCGACCATGAAAAGGATAGCATAAACTTAATTTTATGTTGTATTAAGATTTTTTTTATATGAGGCAAATAATTGCATCCATGTAGTCATATTTTAGTTGTAGAAAAAAAAGCTTTTAAAAAATAACAATTTTCTGATCAGTGATTATTCAACTTTTGTTTCACTTCAAATCTGTCATCATTTCAATTTCTGGATATCTAAACAACAGCATGAATATGTGAAAACGGCTGCATTGTATGATTGTGTTGTTTTTTGTTTTTTTTTTTGTTTTTTTTGCTGGGGTGGGGAAGGAAAAATTTTCAAATTTAAAACTTTAAACTTTATTACACTGTATAATTTTGCAGAAAAATGGTTTATAAAATTTACAATAATAATTATATCCAATATAGTTTATAGATCTAGTGTCTTATAAAACTTTGTATTATACTTTTGATGAACATGGTTTTTTTTTTTAAAGGTTTCTGCTAATTATATTAATACAGGCTTGGGAAGATACTTGCAAAGCATGGGACAATGTTACCAGGGTCCTTGACATTTATCCAAAAGGTAAACCTGAAGAAGGAAGTGGCTCAGGTAGTTTAGGAGAAACTATTCGTTTACGAAGGAAACCAACTCATCATGGAACATCTGATCATGAATTGGAGGTAAGACAAAAAAATTGTGTATTATTTCTTTCTTTCTTTACTTTTGTTTTTATAAATTTTGTATAGGTTTAGATTTATTTTTATTAAATTTTATTCTTTTATAATTTCAGGATCAACTGAATGAATGGGCCAACATGACTGGATTCCTGTGTGCTTTAGGAAGTGTTGCACTACAGAACAAGTCTCATCGATCTAATTTAGCACAGTGTGTTTCCTTTTGTCTTTACTTCCCTTTTTCCTATTTTTTCTCTCTTCTTTTTTTTTTTTTTACTTGTATAAAGAATAAAAAATGCATTTTTTATCATCTCAGGAAGCTTATGAAAAAGTAGATTATAAAGAACTAATATTATATATATATATATATATATAGGAAATGAAATAAAATTGACTATATGTTTTTACACTGTGCAGCCTTATTTAAACATATATAAAACTTAATTTTCTCTCTTTCCCTCTCTCTCTCTCTTATAAAATTGATTAAAATTGGCAAAATATATAATAATATTAATACTTTTTTTCCTATAGATCCCCTTCTATGCCTGGATGTAGTATGTCTCGTAAGAGTAGCCTGATGCAGAATTCTTCTACAGATACTCAATGTTGTCTTGTGACACAGTAAGTTATTGAATTCATAATGGTTATTAGGTTATTGAGTGAAAACTATGCACCTGGTATAAAGGCTCTGAAGTCTGTACATAATACGATTTTTTTTGTTTATAGCATATTTATATTAAATTTTCTCATCAGTAAAAAATATGTATTGTGATAGAGAAAAATGTGCAAATATTCCAGTGTTTTAAATTCAGTCCTTTGTTCATTTTTATGCTTAGAAGACTAAATTTTTGAAAAATTTGATAAAACATTTGTCACTCTGAGCTAATTTAATAATTAGAATTAATATTTTTTAAATGCAGGTGACACTTTTCAACTCAATAAATTGTACAATAGTTTTATTTAACAAAAAACTAAACATTCATACACTTGTGCATTTCTGTTATTGTAGGAGAAAAAAATTGAAAAATATAAATTATAAAATATATTAAAAAAAATAGAAACAACTTTTGATGAAAACAAAGATATGTATCAATGTTGACATGTAGTCATCTTATTCAGTCTAACACTAACCATAAAAGTTGATTTAATTACAAAATATCATGTCATGTCATGTTTATCATGTTTATTTTTTCAGCTTTATTGAAAATCTGCTAAAATTTCTGGTTTGTCAGCATGAGAAGTTTGGAGCTAATATACAAAAACACGTTAAAGAATTTTTGGGTCATGAATTAAACCCAGCTCTATATCCCAACCTTTTTGATCAAATCAAAATTAGTGTAGAGCGGTCTTCTTTTGATTCTTCAGGGCAGGTCAGTATATTTTAAAATTTTCATGTTTTTTTTTTTTTTTTTTTTTTATAAAAAAGTTATATTGGATTTTAGTAAAAAAATATTTTATTTAAACTTAAATTAGGTTTTATTACATTCATAACCAGACATGTAGCTAGTTGAGTTTTGATGATATTTTCATTCATATGTTTACTGTATGTGATTAATATTCATCACTGAACAAAGTGCATTGACAAAGATTTTTGAAAAATAAGTATTCGTTGTGTAATATAATTTTTTGGTGGGGTTTTTTATCAGTAGGCTATGGTTTTATTGATGACCCTACATAAGCAGAACTAAATTTGCAGTGTAGTTTTAGCATGTGATATTAAACTGGTTAATGTCAGATATTTTTTTTCAATAGGAATGCAAATAAGAACAAATTGATAATTCATTTTCTATTTTCTTGTGGAATTGTTTTTTTAGAGTTCGCTATCTTCCTATGTAGTTAATGAGTACAATTTTTCATCATAGATTAAATATTTTCTTTTTTACCTTCATGTTGTTTTACCAATAACTAAATAATCATACTAGTAATTTTGTAGCGAATAACTGATAATGATTGTTGACCAATGTTTTCTCAAGTCACTGATATTAGTTGCTAGTTAAATGACATTATTTAAATTACATGGAAAATGTCTCAATATACAATAGAATTGTTAATTTTTCTTTAATATACAATTTGCATAAAATTATTTTTCCATAGTTTGATTTGGGATTCTTATTTTTAAAATATTCTCATTTTACAGGTGGAGGTTACAGAACTGAATACTCAATTCATTGAGAACATTATATTTATCATGAAGAACATCTTAGAGATGAAATCTGACCAGCCATGCGAGTACCTTGGTGTGACAAGCATTGAATCTATGATGCTATCCATTGTTAGGTTAGTATTCTGTTGAACTTTTTTTATCTAACAAGCACTATCACTGAGAAATTTCAGTCAATAAATTATGATTTTGTGATCTGACAGAATTTTATAGCTGATTAATCTTGAAAACACTTAAATACATTAATGTGAATTATTAGATTTGTTTAAAAAAACATTCTTTAATATTAGCTTTGTAAATTGAAAAGGATTCAAAAATAGTCAGATAAATTATTCCTTTGTCTGACTTTTTTGTACCCATCTGCTCACAAACTATTGCTTTTACCTCATTCAGTAATTTTATATCTTAGTTACGAAATCTCTTACAATAATAAGTGAATATTTAGGTGTGTCTATACTAGATACATATTTAGATGTCATTTTTTTGTTGTAAGTTTCAATTTTGATGTTCATCTCTTGCATACAAAATTGTGAAATTTGTGTTTTCAGATGCTAATACTACTTATTTTATTTAAATATTGTTGCCAAATTTTGTATTTCTCTAATTTTTAATTAACTGAGATATTCTAATATTTAATACTCTGTTTTCAAGTATCAGCTTCATGTACATTGAGCAGTTACATATAATGAAATTCAAATATTTACTTCATAAAAAGTGTATTGCTAATGACATAATCTGTTTCTTTCATAGGTATGTTCGTCATTTAGACTCAAGTGTCCATGCTATTCAAATCAAGATCAAACTGTGTCAGCTTGTGGAAGCCGTAAGTTAAATTTCTTATTTTGCATTTGCTAAGATTTCAATGAAGATTGATTATTAGCATATTTATCAGCCAGTTATTATTTTATGTTAGTTACTTAACCGTTCATATTTTTTAATTTCTTTATATAAAATATTTCAGGAAAAAATTTTTTCATAATGTATAGTTTCAAATTTCATGCACATAAATACAGTATAAAATATTTTCATCTTAACCATTTTTATGTAGAAAATGTCTAATATAAAAGAGAAAGTTATGTTCTTTCTTGATATTACAAAGACAATAGGTAGTTTTTAGGATTCATCTTCATGAAGGAAATCTAGAAATTGTAACAAAAAAAATAAATCTAGGAAATTTTAACCAAAAATAAGTTTTTTTTTTTTTTTTTTTTCTTTGCACTATTCGAAAGATTTATTAGCATTGTCTTATAGACAAATTGACAGATTGTTTGCAAATAGCAAAATTATATAAGTTGGTAATCTTTTTAAAAAATTGCTGTGATAACCATCTATGTCTTGAAAAAGTATCAATATTCATATTGGCTAGATAATATCACAATTGAGCTGAAATAAATTAACCAGGACTAGCATATCAGAATTGTTAGACTTGATGGCAAAATAAACAAAACACCCATATTATCAACAATAGTATCCACAAGTGTCAGTTGATAGCAATACAGCAAACTAATGCCAGTGTTAATTTCAATATGGCTTTATACTGTGTGTGTGTGTGTGTGTGTGTGTGAGAGATTATATACACAGGGTGCAATGGATAAATTGTCTAAATTACACAAAAATGAAAATAATGACATCTCATTTACCAAAATACCTTGAAATACTAAAGAATAAATTTATTCAATAAAATCGCCATTGGCTTCAACCTCAGCCTCCAGACGACTTCAGAATCTCCTGCATTTCTTCTAAATGGTCTCCTTGTTTAAGTTGGTGAATGCTGCCATAATCCTTGCTTTCAGTTTACCTTTGGTGTTACAAGGAGTTGGTCTCTCACTCAACTGTGCCCCACACATAATGATCAAGGGGGTTGCATCTGGGGAGTTAGGTGGCCGCATGTAAAGGGGTGATGTGGTTGCAGAAATTGTCTGACAGCCATGACTGGGTTCTCTTCCTTGTGTGGCATGGTGCAGAGTCCTGTTGTTAGACATAGGGTCTTCCAGCAGCCACCCTCTTGACCCAGGGCAGCCCTACCTTCTCAAGGCACATGAGTTTGAGGCCCTCATCAATAAATTTGGAAGTTCTTTTCTTATCAGAACGAACAGAGTGATTTTTCTGTGCTGCCATATCTTCGTAATCACCATTAGATTCATCCAACATTGCACTGTGCTCAGAGTGACACCCAAACACTCTGAAATGTTTGTATTGGAGCTTCCAGTGGAAATGCCAAGCAGCACAGCATGCCATTTCCAAATTTCTGGCAGAATGGGTTGTGTTATGTGCTTTTTTTCTCACAGACAGTGCCCAACTGACCTTACTATACTGCACAGTAAACAAAATCAAAATCAAAGAACACACATGCACAAAATTAAAAATATAAAATGGCAACAATTTACCCATTACACCCTTTGTGTATGTGTCTATATATATATATATATATATATACACACACACACACACATATATATATATATATATATATATATATATATATATATATATATATATACACACACACAAGCATTTTATACTCAAAATTTATCAAGTGTTAGAATGAGCTCCACTAGAATTCTATAATTACCTATGGTCACATATGTTTATATTTCAACGTCCCACTTAAACTTACAGTGACTCAATAATTGGATTTAATAACAGAATTTATGTTTAGGGTTAAGTTCTTTATAAAGACATTAACATACCTCTTCAGCTTAACTCCAGTTGCAGATTTAGTGAATATACTTGTTACATTTTGCTCAGATGGATTATATACACATTTTTTAATCCCTTTCTGCTCTTTGGCCTTAATGAAGTGGTATTTTTTATCAATATACATTGATCTTTGATGCTGTAGTTACACATTAAATGAATCAGAATTCATCACATTTTTGAATAATTAAGAATTTTCACTCTTCTGTTGTAGTTGTTGAAACTTTTTTGAGTGGATAGTGCAACATTTTGCTCCTTCTCTTTTTCCAAAATATCAGTGAACTATTTAGCAGCAGTTGAAAACCAATTATACTACAGTCTTCAGAATTCCTCTCATCTGTATCAGAAACCAATTAAACTTTGGAATTTAACTGATTTTTTAAAAAAATTACATTTTAATCCTTTGTATACCTCAGATAATGTAAAGCCTGTTTTGCTCAGAGAAATTTAAATTCTAGAGAATGGTTGTCTTTTCTAGGCGTTGAGACAAGTTCATTACAGTATAATACAGATTTGGTTCAGTGGCTGTCATAAAGATGAAACTTATTTCTTTGTACAACTTGCCGTCAACCAACTCAATACAGTCCTCACCTATCTTGTTTATATCCATTTTACAATGTTATATATCAAATTTGATCATCAACATTTCTATTTATCTATTCTGGTTCATTTTAATTACATTGCCTCATATAGGAAGTGTATGCCAAAGAATGTGTACCTTGTGTAACAGTAATTGTGTGTGAAAACTGAAATTGGCAAACCAAGTTCAAATTCTTTTCACACTAATGCTCTTGAGAAAGGCAAGAATCCATCCCTTCTATGAGATAAATAACCAGGTACACTGGACTCTCTATCCTTGAGTTGTAGCCACTACAACAGGACTACTACTCTGAATTCAAAACTATAGAGAAGGTAACAAGAAACCACTTTATTATTTTCTCCCAATTAGTCACAGTAATTTACAGGGAATAAAAAGTGATACTATGTTTTGAAGGAATATAACTTTTTTTTAAAAATACCAATGAACCAAGCAATTTCTCAGAGGTTCTTCATTTTGAACTTATGACTCAAGCACTTTTTCACATCAGTGAGTGCAGAACTAGTTTGTAGCAATAGTATTATCAACTAAAATAACAATTATTATTTTTATCTCTACTATATTTATTATAAATACAAGGGTTAGCATTTGATTGGATAAAGTCTTGATTAATCAGATGGGAGTGCAATACAGTACTCTACTTATTTGTTTCATAACATATAATGATCTTGTTTAGTCTTCAAGTATTTCACTGTTTTTGTAATTAATTACAAAACATAGTTGTTCCATATACAATTCATTCACTTGGAAATAAGCAGTTTTAGCATCCATCTGGTGAACAATCAAACTACTGAACAGCTAATTGCATTAACACTTAGATAACCATAATATATGCTGTAGGCAAAAATGATTCATGATCAAATCATAATCAAGCTGGAATAATTACCCACAAAACTTGGAACTTATGTGAAACCATCTCTTGCAATAGGCCAACTAAATTGAGGTACAGTAGTTCCAATTATCAAATTTGTGCATTTATCTTTCTATTCCTGTACTGCATCATTTTTCTGTCACTACAAATTTTTCTTTCCCTCAGTGATGGTTTTTAGTTTTATTATATCTTGCATATTATAATGGTCTAAAATTCTGTGTCTTTAAATTTTCATGTTACAAATTTCAATGAATTAGTAATGTTGAGAAAGTACAAATGTATCTCTCTTTTGATATTAAATCTTAGGACACATGAATGGCAAAATTCTACCCGAATTTAACAGTATCACCTTTCTTGGCTATAGACTGGACAGAAAATATATCCTGTTTGAATGATAGGATAAAGACTGTATCTTACAGCACATAACTGTGTTTATACCCATTAAAATTTGGGTATTACTCTTACAAAATGATGTCTACTAAGTCAGCCTTGAAATTATCAAAACTTATGAATTTTGTCTCATCTATTATGATGTGTTGTTGCTCTGAAGTTACCATTTATATCATCCATTCCAACCAAAAATAGAAAGAAATTTACCATTTTATAAAAGTGATCAACATTTTTTACAAAATCTTTGTTTTTATTTTAGCAGTTTAAAACTGTATGTTTTTGTTTGCCACAAGTATGACACAAGTTTTTTGTTTCTTATTTTTTCAAGTTACTCTTTCAAGTTTTGCTTCCATTCTCCTTATACTGTTTTCTCCATGATTTTCTTGTAGCATTCTTTTCATCTCTTCAATATTTTGTTGAATGTCAAAATTTTTCTTTTTGAATGGTGATGGGAGTTAGTTTAAATTTCAATAGAAATCCATTGAAGATCATGGTAATCAATAGGCTGTCACTGATTTTTTTCCCAATATTTTTAAGGAAGTAATAGCATTTTCTACTCTTATATAATCAGTAATGCTTTCTACTGCTAATTTCTTCAAAGTTAATTCTATGTATTAAGAGAAATCCTTGGTTTTTCCTTTGATACATTTTTATTGTAATTATTATTATTATTATTATTATAGTAAAGTTCACTAGCACAAGACTTGAGCATCACTCTAGGTAGAGGGTTACTGAATAAGGTACATGATACAAATGAAAGAAGAGTTGGTAGGAAGTGAAGGTTATGAGGATAAGGAGAACAGATAACAATTGACTCTTGACTTGAAGAGGTTAAGATTTTAGTGTTCAGGGAAGTATCCATGCAGGAGTCTGATCCACACAGTATCAGTTCTTGGGGAAAACTGAGTGGAACTTGCTCCTTACAATTGGAATACAAAGGAAATGTGGTGCATTTGACTTTGGCATAGAATGGTGTGTTCTAACTGTAAAAGTCTATCTGACTCTTGTAAAGATAAAACATAGCAAAAGTCCTGTAATTTCTGGAGCAATAGAAAGAGCTAACCATTTTCCAGGCATCTTTAGCAATAAATTATATATAAGTTTCACTTGGTCTGTTGTGAGACTTAATAGACATTCAAAGCCTGGAGCCTCATTAAGAGTGCAACTGTTCATCATGACTGAAGAAAACACGGGATCTGATCAGTGAAGATGAAATGTTATCAGCTTGGTTTTTGAGGTACTGAAAATTACATGCCAGTTATTTCCCTATTGAATTGTTATAATTAGGGCAGAGGAGAGCTCATCTATAAGGCTCTGATCCTATTGATTTTTGTAAGTGTATCCATAAACAGTTGTTATCATCTGCATAAATACTCTCTGAATATTTCCAATGCCTTTCTACCATTGTCTTTTGTGTCAAGGAAAGATTCCTTTTGTTTAGACTCTGCAAAACAGCACTGCAAAAGCTTTAGCACCTGTTTCACTGTCATTTTCAACTTATAGGCAATCTTGTATTGGTAATATAACAAAAGTTATAACTGAAGTTGCATAAAACGCAAGAATTTAACTTCCCATGACTTGTATTTGTTTTCATCACTGTCAGTAGGCTGGATCTGCTAAGTTCCGTTGTTAGACTTAATGACACAATAAATGAAGCACCAATGTTTAGTATCTGCGATGTTATCAATTGTAATACAAGGTATGGAGAAGTCCTTGGCTTGACCAAAATGGATTATAAAATAATTCTAATGTGTGGTCATTTGGTCAAATATTAGGAAGTGGGCCAAACCAAGAACATTTCTATATCTCCTTGGATTCATGTTGATAGCAGCAAATTAATGCTAGATTTCATTTCAATATAGTTTATGCATACATTATGTAGGGTAACACCTTATATGTTATCAAGTATTAGTACTCCACCAGAAATGTATGTATTATCTATGAATACATATGTTTATATTCCAACATAAATAGTTATCGATAACAAATGAAATCAATGCAATTTCTTCATATTAGAATTTATTTAGTTTAAGATTTTATTTGCAACAAATTTATTTCAAATGTTTGTTTTTCTTCAGTTTGCTCAAACAGAATTCATCTTCTGTACAGGATGATTTGTAAGACAATGGGCACAAAATGCAATTTAAACACTTTATATTCCTATTTTCAATGTTTGAATTCATGGCATTTGTCTCTTAACAGATAAAATATAGAATATCTGCTTCACTTCTGTAGCACTAAATAACTAATTTCTAATGTTTGTGACTATTCTTTAAATGAGAAATTAGTAGAAAATATATAAATCCAGTAATATCTAATATAAATTGCTTTAATGAAAATTGTCCTCCTTTTTTCAATTTCTGTATGAGGTTCACTTGCACTTTTGCCTTCATGGTTATTTTGCATCAGCTGTTAGTATCTAAACTTTCTTTTATTGTTAATTTTCTTGCATATTTCTTCTGTTGTATGTTTTAATTTGTTGAAGTTGTCCCCAGTTGCTAATGTTACATTGCAGCTCAGACCAGACACCAGGTTCATTGACCAAGTGCAGTTTCTTTCAGTCAAATGTTTGTGGCTTAAAAATTACCCTTCAGCCAGATCACTATCCACAAGTGAAGAACAAAACAATTTCTAGCAGTAAACCAGATGGAATAGTAACCTACTGCTATAAGCAAGCGAAGTAGAGATGTGGTGTAAGTGAGGGGGGGTGCACAGTTCAGTGGCCATATGTCCATTCTGCAAGGCACTTTGCCCTTTTGCTGGTGGTCAGTTTTAAAGACAACAGTTTTCTTTGTCTTGTCATCTTCATCTAAAAAAATAATTAATGTTCCTTCTGTGACTTTCTCTCAGTCTGAGCCTCTTGCTCTTGTACTTTGAAGTTGACTTCACTTATTGATAACTATTGGTCAAAAGTAAATGTTCTGTGCCGAGTTGGGCGATAGGTCCTGCTGTTATTCAATTTAACAAAACCTCAGCTGACTCATATTGCTACACTAAGAATTATTAACCCAGTTGGGAAGTTTCTTTTTCTGTCAAGAGGGTAAAGTAATTCCTATTATATAAATGGGGTTTACTGAAAGTGCTTAAAATTAAATAGATATTATATAAAGCTAGTTGTGTGTGTGTGTGTGTGTGTGTGTGTACACACCTAAATTATGATAAACTGTGATATCAAATAAATACTGTTTTATCACTTCTATCTCAAAGTATGCCTTGTATCCTGATCAACTTTGCTTAGTTATTTCCATTAAGTAATATTGCTTAATTCAGATAACTTGTTTAGATATTCAACTTTAAAAATCAATTTTTTAAAAATAGCTGTATTTTGTTATTAATTTCTAATCTGGTCTTTTATGATCTTTATAAATAATTGATTGTTTTGTTGACGACTTTTAGAATTAAATTGCTTAATTATTTAAATAAAGCTATTTTCTGTTCTGAAAGCAGTAACCACCTTAGCCTTTAGAGCACAGGATTAAAGGGAAGTAAGCAATGTTTTTTAATAGTATATTTTCAAATGATTTTTTTCTGAAATAAATGACTACCAAGATGCTTTGAACTGCTTTGACTTTGTTAATACCTTTTATAAAAACAAAAAAAGACAACAGCAAAATGATTTTTGAGATTTTTCTATCCTAAATGAGTTGTTATAATTACAATTATGATACAAACCTTATAATTTTACTTTTCCTATTTTATAGCTAATAGCTACAAGGGATTATTTTCAATATTTTTTCAAAAATAAATGTAAATGATTTCAAATCAAATATGCTTTTTTGTTTATATGAAGAGCTGTTATTTTGAGTAGAACTTGTAACTTGTTTTTAATATCCGGAATATAAATTTAAAACTTTACATGACATTATGTGCTGAATTTATCAATTTTAAAAAAAATAATTTAATAATAGTAAACTTGATTTTTTAATCACTTTTGCATAATGATTTTCCAAATGTCTTTTTTTTTTCTGGATTTGTATTGAAAGTCAATCCAAAATTAGTTTATATGAAAGGTACATTTCTTTCAAATGTTATAAAAGGTTTTTAAAAATTCATCATTCTTAGATATATTGTATTGGGAAGAATGTTAAACTTTTTCTGAAGCAATATATCTCCAATATAGATGGGATGATTTTCTTTTTAGATAATTTTCAAATGATTAAATCAGCTTAAAAATAACTTTCCTCTCTCGCATTTCTCGCTTATGGAATGCTCTTCCAGCTTCTTGCTTTCCAGTCAAATTTGATCTTCAAAAATTTAAATGCAATATAATTTGTTATCTTCAGTCTTCTTAATTCCTGTTCTTTTATTGTTCTCTCTCCTTAATAATATTTTTCTTATATACTTATGCATTCAGTAACCCTTGCATCTTAGTAGCTTTATTGCCTTGCACAGGGTGAATTGATTAAAAAAAACTTGAAGACTGCTTCACATTCTATCTAGGCTACATCTAATTTCTGAACTTTTACATAATACTGATAATGTTTTTACTGATTTAGATTCTGCATGAATTCTTTTCCAAGTTTTCAATATTTTTAATCATTATATAAAATATATTGTTACCACTGAGTGTATTTATTTTGTAAATTCTTTTAATTAATATTAAACTTTTTAAATAGATGATGTCTAGACGAGATGAACTGACTTTCCGTCAAGAAATGAAATTCCGTAACAAATTGGTTGAATACCTGACTGATTGGATCATGGGAAACTCTCATCAAGTTAACATCCAAGGAGATATCTGTGGCATGTCTAGGTAAGTTCTAAGTCTAGATGGTTTCAATTAGCTACAAATTAATTCTATATTGATGAGATGTAAAGTCATTAATTGTGATTTTTTAATTTTTTTTTTTATTTTTTTTTTATTTTATATGAACAGAGATCTAGATCAGGCCAGTATGGAAGCTGTTGCTGCTTTGTTGGCTGGCCTACCTCTGCAGCCAGAAGAGAGTGACCGTGGAGATCTAATGGAAGCCAAGTCCCAACTGTTCTTAAAGTGAGCATTTCTCAACACAAACTTTATTTAATCTACACTTAAAATTCCTTTAAATGATTTATCTTAAGAAAAAAAAAATTGTAATTAAATGCCATTTATAAGTTTGAATAGTAAAGCATATTTATTTATAAGCTATATAGTTTGTTTTAATAATTCATGATGCATTGGAAAGATTTTTATTTATTCAGTGTGATTCTTTAGTAACTTGTCATATTTTTCTTTGTATATTTTTTAAATATATCCTAGTTTGAAAATTGAAAATGCAAAATTTATTGTCAAGTTTTTACTCAATAATTGATGTACTTTGTGTTTGTATATTTAAATTTTTTTTTTTTCTTCAGGTATTTAACTTTATTTATGAATTTGCTGAACGACTGTTCAGAAGAAGAGCAGGACAAGGCCATGGATCCAAACCGCAAACGGAGCATGTCTAATCTGAGTGCCCTCCGACATTGCACTGTTCAAGCCATGTCTAACCTGCTCAATGCTAACATAGAGAGTGGCCTCATGAATTCCATTGGTAAAGTTTTTTTTTTATATTTCAGTATTAATTTTTAAGAGTCTTTTTTAATACCAATTTTTTTCTCATTTCTTCTTTTACTTTTTGTGCATTTTTTCAAATTATCCATTTGAAGAATTAAGTTGCACTTAATTATTAAATTTTTAACTACTTGATAAGTGAATGTAAATTGTGGAAAATGAATATGAGTGAACTTGTTTGCAAAATTGTTATTTACTGTATTTAGTATTTGTAATGGCTAATCTTAATATCCTTTATAGCTTTGGGATACCACAAAGATCCTCAGACTCGAGCAGCTTTCATGGAAGTATTGACAAAAATTTTACAACAGGGAACAGAGTTTGAGACACTTGCTGAAACAGCATTAGCTGATAGGTTTGAGCGATTGGTGGAATTGGTCACCATGATAGGAGACAAGGGGGATCTCCCTATTGCCATGGCACTGGCCAGCGTCATATCAAGGACACAAATGGTAGGAATGCACTTTTCAAATTACATTTTAAAATTTCACATGTATGCTTGCTTTCTTTCTTTCTTTTTTTTTTTTTTTTTTTTTATTATAAAATTTATTATTACTTTTTTTTAAAAACTTTTGTTGTCTGGGAGATATCAATAGGTTTCTAATTAGATATTTATGCATACAATTATAACAAGTGAATGAAGAAAATCTTGGCATGTCATGCCAAATTTTTCTTTATGTCTCTGAGCAGTATTCTAAGTCATCTATTTGCAAAACAAGTTTGATCTTCAGTAAATGTAACTATTTGAAAAATTTTTCAACTTTATTTTTAACTTAGTAACATTTTTATTGTTTTAACTGGCTTTTCATTTTTGTAGTCTCATTGTTTGCATTCTGATTTCATTTTCAGTTGCCATATTGATTCATATAAAACCTGTCGCATTTTAGAATCCTACTTAAGCTTTAATTTCATTGACATAAAAGATCTTTATAACAGTTATCATTTGAACTTTATAAATCTACCAATTTTCATGATACTTGTTTAGATAGAATAAAAATAATTTAATGATGATAATAATGATTGATGATCATTCTTTTAATTTCATATTTTCTAAAAATCTTTCACACAGAAGGATTTATCCTGTGTTAGTTTTATATTCATTGATTGACATTAACTGATTTGTGTTTAATATTTTAGGATGAGCTGGCTAGAGTATTTGTCACTCTGTTTGATGCTAAACATCTTCTGTATCAACTTTTGTGGAACATGTTCTCCAAGGAGGTAAGATGTGTTAATGTTTGTAGTATTGAAAATAAGAAAAATGGAATTTTAACAGTGAGTAGATCACATTTTGATAAAATGTATATTCTGTTAACATCAGAAAGGTAACATGAAATTAGAGTAAGTATTTTCCATACTGAAATGGTCTAATTTACATAAATTATAATGTAGGTTTTATAAGAGTTTCTGGGTTGAGTAGGTTTAAAGAATTAAAGTTTTAATTGTTTATTCAAAATTTAAAATTTAATTCTTTTCATTTTTTAAAATTTTTAATTTAAAAAAAAAAATTAAAATAGACTTTAAACCTGGTAAACAATGATTGTTTTGAGCTGTTTATTTTATAGCAAGTTTGGGTATACAATACTTGAGGGGTTTGGTCACTGTATATTTAAACTTTAAGTAGTAATTACAATTACATTCCAGTGAAGGATGTGTGAATTGGGCATGGCTATTTCCATTGTTCATCTCCTTCACTGGACCTGTGTTGTGTAGTGGAAATTTTCCTTTTCTACTAGGCAACGTGTCTTATGCTTTCCAACAGGCTGTGGATTTTTTTTGTTTGTGATTCAGGTGATTTTTCAATCCTAGTGACTTTCTTAATTCTGGCAACCTTCCTGAAAGGCAGGAAATTATAGCAGAAAGAGCAAACTGTTGATAATGCTATCAACAATTTATTAATGATGGAAAAATGTAAAAGTTGCAACCATCACACACATGCAGTTTGACTTCATAACTTCTTTTCTTCCCTTGATGCATTAAGACATATCTAACAGGTGAAATGTGGCTGTGTTGACAATTTTGCTGCTGCTGCTAGAATTTGGATGAAAATGGATGACTGTTGTCTTTGGGTGCCAAGGACGAACTGAGTAAAGTTGCATATGATCCAAGCTTCATTTTCTAATTCTGTCTGGATTTTGCAGAATTTTGACAAACATCACATCTTCATGACTTCGGAGCTAGGCAGGGAATTTCAGTTATACTGGATTTTACTGAACCTTACTTGGTTTAGGTTCAAATCCTCCAAATGCCTTCCTCATATAAGTATTTTACAAGTTAAAATTAATATTTTTAAACCAAACTTTTTCATCATGTTCCAACCTGATTAACCCTTCCATTTGAAATTTGTATTCCTTCACTCAGGGTTATCAAGTCTCTCAGTAACTCCAGATATCAAACAATAATTCATGCACTAATATGACTCTGTCAGGGCCACTGCCTTATATAAAACTAAGGTATATATTAATTTTTTAAAATAGCAGTTTTAAGAACATTTGAAGAAGTAAATCAATTTAAATCTTTACACTAAATGTTTATAAAACTAAAAAATATTAATTAATGTATTTAAATTACACTAACTAATCTTATATTGAAAAGCTGAATTGATAGTGTAATTTTGATTATGTTAATTTTCAAGAACTCTCTTTTGGGTTGAAAGGTGAGAAAATATTATCTATTATTTTCCTGGAGTTTTTGATATTTAGAAAGGATGTTATGTTGGAAGATGTTTCTAATTTCTAATGTTTCAGGTGGAAATTGCTGACTGTATGCAAACTCTGTTCAGAGGAAACAGCCTTGCAAGCAAGATCATGGCATACTGTTTCCGCTTTTATGGACAGAACTATCTTCGCGAGTTGCTTAACCCCCTCATTCGAGAAATGATGGATATGGAACGACAAAATCCTAATTTGTCATATGAAATTGACCCTTCAAGGTAAATAGTACTTTGGAAAAATAAGATTTTCCCCAAATATCAGAAAGCATGTAGTTTAACAATAGCATAATCAACATGATTTCATTGTAAAATATGTGATTTTGACATAATTAGAGCATATATCTTTGATATAAAATAGATCTCTAACACTTATTTAACAGCAGTTGAGTTTGTATATATCAATGAAGACATAAGAAGCTTTTTTTTTTTTTTCAGTTTATAAATTTGTGTTCTAAATATCAGATTAGCATATTTAGGAATCCAAATGAAAATTCTTAAAACTCCTACAAAAATTTGTTTTGAACTTTTATTAGAAACTAGTAAATTACAATATTAGTGATTGTAAATTAATTTTTTCATTGTTGATGGTAACTTTTGTAACTTGTTCAAAGGCAGCAATGCATTTTTATTTTTGTGTAGACTTGAGCCAACTGAGAATATTGAAGAAAACAAAAAGGATTTAATAAATATAACCCAGAAGGTATTCAATGCCATTGTTGGATCTGCTTCTAGGTAAGTTTTCTTATTCATTTTGTGCTTTAAAATTATTTCTAGTATAAAACAAATTCTATACATTATTGTCAGTCTCTGACTCTCTTTCACATACACACACTTAATACATTTTTTTTGTTTGTCTTGAAATGCACTTTTGGAGATACAGACTTACTTTTTCTTTAAACTATTACTTACCAAATATATGGTTTGCAGTTACAAAAGTTCATTTTTACATAATAGAAATTTATATTTTTAATAGGCAATAAATTTGTAAGTTAACTTAGCTTTGTATATAAGACATGTTAAAGTTATTATGCACTTGCAAACAATATCAGTGAATGCCTAATGTCTCAAGAGAAACTAGATTTTGGCATATATTGTATTTAGCACCCAACTTAAGATTTTTCTTTAATATTGTCTTTTACATGCTGTCAAAAATTAACAGCAACAAATCAATTAATGAAATCTTTAATCTTTTTTGTGAATTTTATTCCTTTTTTTTTTCCTTCATTTTGTTGGTATCTATCAGGATTTTATCATTCTCCTCGATGTGGAGATTTTTTTTTTTATTTACATAAAATGCTTCATTTTGTATTTAAAGATCTATATTTGTAGAAAAAAATTGAAACTGATTCTAATTTGATTTTCTTATTGAGTAAAGGGACTATTTTACCAATGCTGTATTATGGCATATATACATATCTAAGCACTCTCCCGCCATATTCCTCATATTTTTATTCTATTTCAGATAGAGGTCAGTGGATGAATTTTTTTGTGTATGCCAACAAATGGCTATATTGTGGCTTGTTTTTCTTTCAGATAATGACAGTTGTACTTTGATTTTTCTCATGTCCCCTGTCTTCTCTCTCAGATTTCCCCCTAAGCTGTGCACTATGTGCAACTGTCTCCACTGCGCCATCAGTCTCCGTTTTCCTCTGGACAGCATCTTGGCCACTGGCACAGTCATCTTCCTGCGCTTTTTCAATCCAGCACTAGGTAACATTCTGTCGTGATCTCCCCTGTGACTCTGAGCACCAACACTGTCCATCACAACCACCATACTACTACTACTACTACTACTACTACTACTACTGTCCTGGTTCCCTGGCCCTAGTGGTATTGTTATTGTTGCTGTTGTCAGTCACTGTGATACACAAACCTCCTGGTTCTGTTTCTTCTACTGGCCAATGCTGCTGCTGCTGTTATTCAGACTGTTGTTGTTGCTGCTGCTGCACTACTTCCTGGTTACCAGCTCGGTGTCCAGTTTTACATACTGTTGTGTTGTTAATTGAATTTTTCTTTTTTTTCTTTTTTTTTTTTTTTTTTCTTTTTAAAGTTTTAATTATATAGCTTCCATTATCTATAACACACCCTGGTTGAATTAGGTGACAGTTATATTCTGAAGTGAGGGGGGGGCATCAGGTTTTTCATGAAAGTAGTAGCAAATGTGTATGTGCAAGAAATCAAGTATATCTGTACCTTAATTTAAGAGAGAAACAAGAAGTTTCAAAAGTTCATAAAATTAGAACAAAAAATATTTGATCATGTTTTACTTTGGTTAAAATGTAAGTTTTAAAAACAACAATCATGACAAAATCAAATAAAAAGTACTTTTTTTGTTGAAAAAAACTAAAAAATAATTAATATCAGTTATAAATTATTGTTGGAATCAATGTCTCTACCTAAAAATATATTATGTATGTTATTACTGTCTCCTAAAACATCCAGTGGTATAGATTGTTGGATGTTACTTGGCAGTTCATTATTTTTTTTTTTATTTTTTTAACCTGTTTTTAATTTAGATCTTTATATTTATTTTCATTTCTCCTTTTCCTCTTTTTGTTTTTGTTGTTTTTGCATGACCCTTTAAATTTGAGAATTTTCCTGCTGTTTGTTTGGTTGCTGGTGTGTCACTTATTGTTGTTGTCCTGCTCCTTTTCCTCGTCCACCACCTGCTATTGCTCCGTCCACAGGTTCCCAGCCAAACTGCGAAGTATGTGCCACTGTCTGTCCCAAGTGGTAGGCCAGCGCTTTCAGCAAAGCACATTTGAGGCTCTATGGACCGTGATCGGCACTGTGATTTTTTTACGCTTCATCAACCCAGCAATAGGTAAACACTGCTGCATTACCACTGTTTTGTATCACTGTAACTCTTCTTTTATAGGTAATTGTTACTCTAATTTTTAATAGTAGATGTGACATTATTTGGCAGGGATGGTGGTGGGTAAATTATATCTTCATTTATAGTATCACAATTTGTAATCTGTTCTATAACATAATTGAGAGAAGATATTTATTAAAAATCTAATCTGATACATTTTCAACATCACTAACTGATGACCTTCATAAAAGGATGATAGTATGAATCTAATACATTTTATTTTTGCATATTTACATAATATTGTGAAAGAGTTTTACTTTCCTTCAGATCACGTTCTTAAGTTTTCAGTGTTATAGAAAACTTCAAAATATAGTTCGATATAAGGACTTTGAATTTTGTAATTTAACAAAGTTATGTGTTATTTTTAGTACAAGTGCTCTTAGCAGATGTAGCAAATATTTAAAATAATTAGCTGAAGACTGTCATGCTCATTGCTTGCAGCTATAAAATTTTAGAATTCACTTCTGATTATGACACCAAAGGAGCACAACAAATTCTATAAAAGGCTTTTATAATAGTGTAGAAATATGGAAAATTCAATAATTTGCATTTTTCATTACTTGCTTTAGTACAGTAGTTAGTTAGCTTATCTCGCAGACCAAATTACTAGTGTAGTGAGTTCAGTGCTCACTGAATGTCCCTTTGTGGCTTTGACTAAGCTAAGCACATAGTCTGTAACTTTAAAGAGTCATTAACAACATATCCAATATTATTCAAATGATTAAACCTCTTTGTATAATTGCAAAAACGACATTTCAGACAATATATTCTTCAGCCTATGTCAGCTGTAATCTATAAGAAAAAAAAATTCAGAGAAAACAAAACTGGTGACAAAAATTGTTGCATTTCTGGTAAGATTTATAAGGAGTAGAAATGCAAAAGAAGGGTTCATACTATCCTCTCTGAAATAAGGTCCAGAGAGCATCATTAGATACTGAGGAAACTGAAAGAGGCAGTATGTTTGTCTGTTGATAAGATGCAGAGATTTCAACATTGCTTAGCAAGGGTGATGCTATGGGGCTCTTCTTGTTTGGTATAATTTGGAATCACTTGAGTACTTGATGATTTAGAAATAGACTGAGCTTGTTGGTACATTAATGAACAATTTCTATCACCAGTTTGGTTGTTTCCAGGGGGAGGAGGTTTCCTTTGTCCTCTGACAAAAGCTGAAAAATGGATTGGCTGAAAACATGCTGTATAATGTTGGATCAGCTAAGCTTAGTAAACAACAATAATATGCACTTTTTTATATATGCTTGTACTTTGAGTGTACATATTGCTATTTGGCAATTTTTTATGTATATAAACAGTTTTTTACAAAATGGTTTGTTTTATACTTTTTTAATACAACAAAGTATACATCTCTTCGTTAATACCATAATCATTTGAAATATGCTTCAAGTTAAACAAACCTACTATTTTTAAATACATTTTTTTTAAATATATTTTTTTTTAAATATTTAGCATTAAAATTCATTAATATAAAAATGTAGGGTGCATTTTGACAAAAATATTTACAACTAGAAGTTCAAATTTTAAAATGTTGCTGATTGATGAGATATTTGTTTTCATATTTCTTTTCTCTAGCTTTGTTCTTTTCTGCAAAATCTATTCTTTTCCATGAAAATTTATGGTAAAGCTAAAATTTTAATTTGACTTAATTTTAGTATTGGGGCTATGAGTTAACATATCCTTTTTTTTAAAGTAAGTCATTGAAATTTTGAGTATTTTGTGTGTACAGATTAGTTAAGAATAACTAAAGAAAAACATTTGCTGTTCATCAGTTACAATTTTTACAAGTTTTGCAGTTGAAACTGTGCTGTATATATTTTTGTTAATTCATCTGCAAACGCGTAGAACCAGCACTCAGTCCTTTTGTCGTTTCAGCAGTTGGAAAATTATATAACCAGTCTAACAATTTTCACTGAAAATGCCAGATTTTCTTGATAATTACAATTCTTTCTTAACTTTTAAGGCATTGTGCTGGACCAATATTTTGAAAAACATTTTTTGTATTATAAAATGTTTATTGACTTGACTTTCTCCTGCAAGGAATAGTAATGTTTTGTGAAAATGGTTATAAATTAACCAGCGTAAGCTTTTATATGAATCTGTGTCCTGACAGTTCAAAATTAGCAATCATTTGTCTATATTTCTGAGATGAGATATTATGTACACTATTTACATTATTCGGACTACTGTCCTCATCTTTGTTGCCATATTTATCATAACGTTTCAGCCATTGTATGCTTCGTCCTTTTTTAGGTGGAATGTCGAACTGAACCCTTTATTTTGCTTGTTGGGGTAGATTGTTCTAGTTCCACATGCCATATCTAATGGATGTCAGTTATCACCTGTTAATTCACCTCTCCAAGTTCTCCACTGCCTTAATCAGGTATTGAACTCACAACTCTTTGGGTCCTGTCACTGGATCTGACCAACACCTTTATTGTCTGTGTATGAATTTTTGGGACTTATAAACTTAATGTCTTCAGCAACCATTTTTACCAGTGCTCATATTGCAATTTTTGCTGTTATCATGGCATGTTTTTTACCAGAGCTCATATGCAATTTTCATTGTCATTATTGCTTTTCTCTGGCACTCCTTATTACTGGTTCCCATATTGTATTCATTTCTATGCTTGGTCGACTCAGGAGATTTTTGTGGCCTAGAATATGTACTGGAGTCCTTAAGTTTATGAATTTTCCAATGATGTTCTTTGATTTCAACCTGATCTCACAGAGGGCGGTGATCTCCCTTTTCTCTCCATATGCAGTCAGCCACGCCTGATTTTTCCATTTCCCCTCATGTTACAGCTTTTTGGTGTTCTTGAAGCCTTACCTTAAGGGGGCAGCCTGTCTCCCTTTTATATTTCTTTCCACAGCTGCACAGGATGGCGTACACACAGTCTTTAGTCATGTTCTCTCTATAGGGGGTCTTACTCAGGAGAGGTATCTGTGAAGTGTCCTCCAGCTTTTGAAGGTTGTCCTGATGTTCATGGACCATATATCCTTTGTATTTTCTCCAATAACCCCTTCACATAAGGCAGGCAGACTGTTTTCTGAGTGTTGTTGTCCTCCTCTTGTACCTGTCTATCCCAGTTTATTGGGGCTGCTGCCATGTACCCAGGGTAGTTGTTACATTGTAGGGTACTGTTTATACTGACCAATTCTTTATCTAATGTCTCTGGGTCACCACTTATGACTTTTGTTTGGTGTTGTAAACAGTGGGCGATCCTTTTCTTTACGCTATATGGATGGTGGGAGTTGAAATTGAGGTACTGTTCGGTCTATGTTGGTTTGCAGTATACAGATGTCTTGAACCCATGCTCTGTTTGAGATATTAGAACATCCAGGAATGGGAGTGTGTTGTTATTCTCTTTCTCCATTGTGAAGTGTATCGAAGGTTTTATTGAATTCACATGGTCCAGTAGAACCTGGACATTTTCCTGGTGTGGCCAGGGTATGAAGGTGTCATCCACATATCAATACCTGGATAAGGCAGTGGAGAACTTGGAAAGGTGAATTAACAGGAGATAACTGATCACTGGCATCCATTAGACATGGCATGTGGAACTAGAACAGCCTACTCCAGTGAGCAAAATAAAGGGTTCAGTTTGACATTCCAACCACCTGAAGAAGGCTGATGTGTACAATGGCCAAAACGTTGTGATAAATATGGCAACAAAGATGAGGACAATAGTCTGAATAATGTAAATAGTGTAGCAATTATTTATTGTGCAAAAATTCTGACAAAGGTAAATATTAAAAAAAAAAAAAAGGTAAAATTTTAAGTTTCTATTTTTACAAAATGAAATATTATAGCAACTTGGTAATTATTTCTGGTTAGCATCTTTATTTTGTAGAAAGTGATCATTTCAAATAACTTACAAATGTTTAAGTGCATAATGTTTCAGTGAATAAAATCTCTGCTCAGTTATATTCATAACAATTATTTGTAAAAATTAGATTTGTTTCTTTGAATGTGAACTTTATCTTTTACATTAGAATATAGTGCAAATGACAAATTATCCATTTCCATTCTCTTTTAAAGATAAGATTTCTTGTAAAAGTTTATTATATAAAGCAGATTCTTTTAAAGGAATAGTTATGGCAGTTACAGAAGCTGAATCTCATTGAAAAAAAAAGAAAAGATATTTGCTTAGAAGTTAAACTTCTCAATATTTAAATAAATGAACTTTCTGAGATGTTCTCAGCAACTATTTTATCAAAATAGTATAATAAAGTCCAGTTATTATCTTGTCTTTCAAAGACAGTTAATCAATTTTGTTTGCAAATCAAAAAACTGATGTCATTACTTAGTCATAAATCTAGTGAAAATAATTAAAATCTTTTTAATACTTTCACACCCCATATTATAATCATCAATTATGATAATTGCTTGCATATACATGGCCTTTTACCAGCTATGAATATTAGGCAGTTTCTAAGCTAAAACTCCTCTTGCCTCATTGTAGTAGAAAATGTATGGTGCTTTGGTGTTTCATTATTTTAAAAAATCTGGGATTGGCCTATATACAAAGTATATCTTCGATTAATAATTTTTTAACTGAAAGCCAAAGCTTGACCTATAATTTGGAAATCCAATTTAGGATGGAGATATATAAAAGAGTAGATTCTGAAGTCAACACCAGGCAGTAAGTGTTTCATGCTTGAATGCAATCTTCAGGCCATATGTAGTTTACTCCACCACCTGATTGCACCTAATGGTAGAAAACTAGGTAGAGATTAAGGGTATACATTTTCACATTTTATAATTTCAATTTGCTCTACATATTCTGCTTTCAGAATAGGGTATTGAGGACTCTACTTACATTTATGTGTTTGGCCTGGGATTACCCCAGCCAACAGTAAATTTTGTATTCATTCACACACACACATATATATATATATATATATATATATATATATATATAGTTTTAAGGTATGCTATATTTATGGCTAAAAGTGCTCAATATCAGAAATAGAGCATATGTAAATATAAAAGTGGACACTGAGGTCAACACCGAATGCAATCTTGATGGCCTAAAGATTGCGTTCAAGCATGAAACCTTATCGCTGTTTGATGTTGACTTTAGTGTGTGTTTAATAACTGAATAAATTTAGAATATGTTTCCAAACATAGTAATAACATCAACAATAGGAATGTTAGTCAGAATGAATTACCGAGTTAACCTTTATCTTATGGTCATCTCTTTATCAAGTTATATAATTTAAAAAAAAATGTTTCCTTGCTTGCTATCTTCTGCTTTTGTTATGCGTGGTGATTCAGTGTAGCTTGGCTATTTTCCTCAGCTGACAATGTTTGTTCTATATCTCTTATCTACCCCTGGCCACAGAGACTTACCCTGCATTATTAACATCACAGTTAATTTTGTATTTGTCATTTCAACAGATATTTCTCCATAAATGCTACTATTCCTAAAAATATACAAAGGTATTCCTGATGGATATTTATAATTCAGATTAACCTTAACTGGAAAAAATTCATTTAGTACTTGTCCATTATTTATCTGTATAATTGATCTTTGTATAACTGAGGTGGGTTTTTTCATTTGCATATATCGTATACTTATCTCTTTGAATCTTGAAGGAATGTGTCTTTTTCAAAGAATTTTTATAACAGCATAATTTGTTTAATATTGTAATTAACTATGACTATTTAAATTTCATTGTTGATATTTTTGTTTCACAAAATTTTGTGAATGAAATACAAGCTGAAACTGTAATAATGAACTTACCATAGCAGTGAGCTCATTGTTTTCGTGTGTTTATCAAGATCACATTCATATTGCCTATGATTTTATCACAAGGAATTTTGGTTTTAAATAGCAAAGAACCTAAAACTTCTCAGATTAGTACAACTGTGATAAATAAACTATAGTAAAATTTTACAGTGACTGGTTACAGACTTTCTGTAGTACATAATGCCATTGTGAAAGCATACCTTTTGTTTTTCCTTTGTTACATTTGTGAAATTACAAATCCATTTACATATGTTCAGTTTAAAATTACAAAACATTTTGAATTGATTTGCAAAGATTTAGTTGTAAACATATACCACCAAATGGGTTTTACTGTTTCAATTATTTTCAAATGCAGATGCTCTGGATTATATATGTTGACAGACTCATCATTGTTCATGTAGTCTGCTAAGCTGTAAGCAGTCATGGTTAAATGTAAATGGCAGAACTGTACAAGAAAAAGAAAAGAACAAGGCAAAAATAATACAAAGCAAGCAATCAATATATGCAAGACATATTAAGAGTAATAAGGCAAAGCAACAGTAGTATGGCAAAAAGTTCACAAACTAAGAATTAGTCTTGGCACACAAGAGCAAATTCAGATAAAAAAAAAATCAAAGCATTCTGACTCCAACATAAGAGAGACTAGGACTATCTTATTGATTAAGAAGAAATCCCAGCATGCATTTGTATGGTTATTTGCTTATAAATTGGAGAGGGGAAAGTGTTTTGCAATCATTCCCATTATGGTATTAAAACCAATGGTAGATTTTGTTTGTTTAAAAATGGAAGGGTAAAAAACATACATTTTATTTTGGTATTTTCATCTGCATTTACAGTAGTCTCTGTTTTTATCACTATATTGACCATTAATTATAATTCATAATTGATTAAAAATTTTGATCTCTGATTTCAATAGTAAACTTGTTCTTACTAAGCTCAGTAGGATCCACCTCAGTTAAAACACTTGCATTAGAAAATGATTAAAATCATTGTGAGCAGAAATTTAACCTGATTTATATTTTTAAAGCTAACATGATTAGCTTATTCTATGATAGTAATGCATCATGATCACACATGATTATTTTCTGAAACAATATTCCTCAGTTAAGCTCTAATGGCATTCATAACACTATATTTATGCATATTAAAAGGGTATAAATAGAACTAGTATTGTTTATATATAAAAGTATTATGTAATAATATCTTCAGTTAATATGCAATAAAAATAGGAAACATTAGCAGCATTTATTCAAATGTTTTTTTTTTATTTTTATAGTTGAATGATAGCACATTTTTTTTTTTTTGTTAGAAGTTGAATTTATTTCAAAAACTGTTCTAAATGGATAATATTTTATGCAGGGGTTTCTTGAAGTTGACTTTTTTATATATATATATATATATATATATATATATATATATATATATATATATATATATATATATAATAACTTGATAAGAATAAATTGCTATGATTAGCTGTGTTTTTTTTTATAATAATTTGTATTATACTTGTAGATATAAATCAGTAATTTGCCATTCTTAAATTTGAAGCTTTTTTAGCATGCAGTTTAAGAAAAATAAATCTCTGGTTATGTCAGGTTAGAGAACGATTTTGCATTAATCTGTTTTGAACATGTGACATCCTAAATGTCCAGTATAACAGTTTACCTCTTGGGGGAAAAGGAGAAGTACAATGACTAAAAGAGTCTTTTCATTCCTATAATATTCTATTTGTTCATTGTGCTTTACTTAAAACAAATTTGTTAAATTTAATCTTATAGTTCAAAATGTAATGCATTAAACATTAAGATGTATATTTTTCACAAAATATTTGTTTAAATCTGAATGTCAAAAATTATTTCATTTAGTTTATTGATTTAGATGATTAATAATGTTTTTTTTTTGAAAGTAACTTTTCTAATGTTATTTTATCTTGATGAAATAGCATCTGATGGAAAAACTGCTCTATTTTACTTAATTTTATTTTAAAACTTTAATGTCCAGTAATGATTAAAAATATTTTACATAAAAAATATTTTGTGGTGATGATTCATTACAAATGGAAGCACATGTGTTTATTCATATATTTATGTGTAGCTTATAAAAATTACATTATGAAAAGTGAAGTTTTTATGATAAATATAATTGTGACATTTTACTTTCTCTTTTAATAGCAGATCAGATAGGTAACTATATTTGATCCAATCAATTTCAAAAACTTCATGTACCTAGTAAATTTTAATTCAAAACCTGAGATATTAAGCAATGAATTCTTTACTTTTTAATAATTTTCAAGATTTTTTTTTTCTTGTAGGTTTACTTTAATATATTAAATTTTATTTTTACTTCGTTTTTCAGTTTAGCATCATTTACATCCCTAAAACAGCTCTTGCATGGTTAATATTACATAGTTTTAGTATTGTGAATTTTGAAGTTTTGAAACAATATCATTAAAACACAGTTAGTAAGTATTTCATATCAAGACTGCTCACTATTTTTCATTTGATAAATTAGTAATATTAAATCTCTAGGTCCTAATTTAAACTAGTACTTCTGAAATTAAACTTAAGTTGGAAATTTTCATTAACTGTAGTTAAAATGAGTTTATTAATCTTAGTTTGCAATGATCATGTAAATCTTATTCTCTTTATAAATATTGTTTTTTATTTTGCTTATGGATAACTGAATAACTAAAAATTAATGTAATATTAAATTACAATCTGGCATGAGAACTATTTGTAGTGTTGCTAGTTTGTGCGTCAAGCTTTAATATATTTTGTCAAAAAGAAATGAGATGAGGGTGGTTTGGTAAAATTTGCCCTGTTGTGCTTTTATCCTCTTCTACACTAACATGCACTGGATACATTTTTATTCTATTTTTGTTCAATGTAAATTTGCAGTGCTATTTTTTTTGTTTGTTTTTCTTTAAAAGTAACATCCTACTACTGTCAAGAGTTTTGGGTGTGAATCCTTGAAGGTCAGTACTAGAGAACCAAACATGTAAACCGACCTTTAGCTGTAAATCTGCTATGTCAAATGATGATTTTAAAAAGTTAATTATTTCTTCTTAAGTAATTTATATAAATTACTGGTAAAATTCATATGTGGTAATGTTATAAATTTTAAAAGCACTGTCTTTTAATTTGGAAATGAGAAATTAGCAATATTTAGTTAATAGTGTTTTTTTAATCCATAAGTGTTAAGTGGCTCTGCCATAAGTTTAAATTTATAGAGATAACCAATATTTTATTCAATAAATATCTTTTTGTTAACTTTTGCTCTCAGTGTCTTTAATTCTTTTTTTGAGTAAAACAAATTTTCTGCTTTCAGTGTCTCCTTTTGAATCTGGAATCATTGATGAAGAACCCACACCAAGAGTAAAACGAGGTCTAACTCTCATGTGTAAGATAATGCAGAACATTGCCAACCATTTACTGTTTAGCAAAGAGCAGCATATGCGAGCTTTTAATGACTTCTTGAAGACCAACTTTGAGGCTGGCCGCAAGTAAGTTCTCTTCCACTGTACTTTCATTTATTACTCAGTTAAAACTTTTCTGTTACAGCAATATGAGAAAATATCTAATTCAGATAAATGTTAGGTGGCAGTTTCTATTTCTTTAATGCTTACCTTGTATTTTTTTTTTTTTTTTTAAATCATTTCACTCCAAGTAAGGCAATAAAAGCCACTAAGATGCAAGGGGTTAGTGAGAGTGAAAGAAAAATAGGACAATAAAAGAACAAGATTGACATTGCATTTAAAATTTTGAAGATTGTAGTTGACAAGAAAGCAGGAAGCTAGAAGAGAGTTCCACAGGCAAGAAGTGCAGGAGAAAAAGCTATTAACATAAAAAACTTACGATTAGAAGTAGAAATTTTAACAGTGAAATGATGAGATCTATCTGCCAATCTAGTACTGCATTTAAATTTGTGAAGTCAAGGTACCAATGAGGGAAGTTCATCAGAAAAATTACTGTGAAAATGTTTATAAAAAAGCTACGTTAAGGCAGTGGAAATGTGACTGAAGCCCAGATACCAGATCAAGAGTGATAATGCTTCAGATTCTTCTTTGGATTTTGTCAAGAGTCTTTAGATATATAGCAAAAGCACCTGACCGGATATGGCAGCAATACTTGATGCACAGACAAATAGTAGACTTTTAAATGTGCAAAATAGATTTTGGTGAGAAAAATTGCCCTGCTCGACTTGCTCACTATGAGCAGACTCTCCCAGGCAGTAAACTTAGCAATTGATTTAATATAATTGTTCCACTTCATGTCACTGGAAAATGTGAGACTAAAGTTGCTCTACTGGAAGTTAGCATCAGCTGTGCTGATGACAAGTAAAAATAGTTCTTTAAGATGATTAATAGAGTAGTTTCATTTTGGAGTCATTAAAATTAATAAAATATTTCTTGCTACAATTAATCACAGATTGAAGATAATTTTCAAGATCAGCTACTAATTTGATTTTATTGAACCTACCTTACTATAAAGACAGGCATAAATAGTTAAATAGATACCAAGTCGGGTATTAATAATATCAGGAAAGTCATTGATAAAAATAAGGAACAAAGTTGGTCCAAGAATAGTGTTGGAGGATACCCACCTTTTAATTAGTCTAAACATTCCAAAAATAAAATAATTTTATAAATGAATTTTAAAATTCATTTAAAGCCAATTATGAGATCAGCCTATTAAAAATTTATGATATCAGCTTTTTACTTCAAATGAGAAAATTTATGCAAATTTCATTAGTCATAAATTTCATTAGTCATTTTGCTTATATGACTTAATTAAATTTGCTTTTCACCACTACTCAGTCTTTAGCAAACATTAGAGGAATTATTGTGAATGTCATATTCAGATATGGATAAAGGTAAAATTGAAAGCTTGCAACTACTAATCCGCACATACTTCTTTCAATTCCTTGGTCAGGTCAGCATTAAATTGTATATATGTAAAAGTGTGGCCTTTCAAAACGGCTTTCATTATGCAAATTG